>CM068346.1:13401205-13958705 GCA_034769755.1 Odontamblyopus lacepedii | reverse complement strand
AGCACCTGCTTGTCTCCATGGAAATAGTATTGCTTTGTCTAGAATGTTCCACAGTAGAGATTAAACGTATCTATCTCAAGACAGATACGAGACAGCTATAGGCTACATTACAGGTCAGATCTGTGAAGAGTCGCCCTTATTCACAAACAGAATTATTGTATTTTTAAGCAATAGAAACACACGTGATGAATAAATGCTAGATCGATGTGTTTAATGTCATAACATGGAACATTCCAGGTGAAGCAAGAGCATCACACTACAAAAATGGCAAAAATGTAAGATATAAACATTTAAATCTATTAGAAAATGACTTAAAGTAGAGAAATGGTCTGTCCATGTAGCAAAATCATTTTACTTTATTTTATTTTAAGTTATTTTAAAATAAACGACTTCTAAACTAGAATTAAACAGTCTCGGAACTAGTAAGTAGATAATAAATCTGAAAACGATGAATAACCTGATATAAGTTTTAAAATCGTGACCAGATCAGAGAAATTCAGAGAAATTTGCAGTGCACCATGGAGACAAGCAGGTGAACGACCCTCCTCCAGAAAAGCCAGTCGAATGGTGCACCTTTGAGTAAAGTTGAATAAAACTGCAATATACCACATAACAAAATCAAATTCAATACTGTTATTTGGAGTAAACAATGACAATGCAACTGAGATTGGTGGTTTCTAGATTCGATAATGTGATGTCATACTCCCAAATCAGGAAAAGAGACCGTTTTTCCTTATTGATTCTATTGTACTTTACCATGAAATACAGGGTGTCCCAAAACATTTGACATAATTTCAAAAGCAGTCATCTTGAAAACTACTAAGTCTAGCTCAATGAAAGTAACCAGTTTACGTATTGAACATTGTGGGACTTTCTTTGCCAGTTTGCTATTTTTTTTTCCAAATTTTGCATTGAAGTCTGCAAAGTGTTGGGCGACTGTGTGCGAGCAGATTCCAAAACGCAAATCGACTTCTCTTTGTGAGTGAATGCCATGGCTCAACCTGAAAACAGAACAAAAATAAATTAAACAGAAAATCTTGATCTGCGTCTCTACATTCTGTGAAAAATTGAGGTTATTCCAACAAGAATTGCCAAAATTATTGAACTGCGAAATGATGTCAAATTTTTGGGCACACCCTGTAAATTCAGAAATGTTGACCCTGATCATTTCTATTGGTGAATAGACCCAAGAACTCACTGTATTACAACAAAAATCTGCATTCCCCCTTCTTTATTAAATAAGATTGGCCCATCCAGCAATAAACAACAGACTGGACACAAATTACTTAATTAATTAACTTTCAGTTTTGAATAAAATAGACAATAACTTAAAAATTTCACTGCTGTACTTCTTCTATGATGTTTGCAAGCACAATACTGAAATAAAATATGTACTAAAATATGCAGTAATCATCTGTATACCTCAATGTGCTTCAAATTTGGACCTTTTCCTTGGGGTCATTCCATTTTCAAACTTTCAGCTTTTCTCTATGACACTTTTTCACTGTGGCACCACTTTCCCATCACTTCATTTCCCCTATCTGTGACCATACATGGGCGTTAAATGAGCGAGCGTGCTTTCATAGCCCCCGGACAGTACGGCCCCTCTATCACTGCATAATACGTCTTTATCAAACCCACTATTTTAACCCTGGGCACTTAAGCCAGGACGCAAAGTTAAGAAACGCTCCCTTTGGATTCCCTAACGCAGTGTGTCCGTTATTCTCATACATGCGCGCTCCCAAATTGGCCAAAACTTTAAGGCTAGGCTAATATCGCAATTATAAGTAGCTATCCGTGACAAATTAGCAGGTTTATCTTTTAGCTTCGTCTTCGCTATATGTCCCTTTTTGGTCCGGTTTCGCCCGTCTCTGCACCTCCATATCAAACGCTCCATTTTCCGTTCGGCTTCTAACTTTAAACCCAAGGGAGAACCGAGAATTGAAACTCTGAATTAGTTGATACATTACAGATAATACCACCGAATTGTTCTCAGGAGTGGCGCACTGGCTCTCCTCTTGGGCAGTTTTCGGACCCCAATAGATAGGAGGGCTGTGGCTATAGGGACGTGGAGTGAAGCACTGTGGGATTGACATGTACTTGATACGCTGATACGGTCGTTCCACTTGGTTGAGATCAAACGGGGACTTTTTCAAGGTTCAATTCAGTTCTTTTTTGTGGTTTAATGTCCTCTGGGTTTGATCAAGTCTTCATCACTGTCTTGTTATATCTTTGTATTACTCATATATGTGGGTGTTGGGGATTGCAGTAACCTTATGGACGCTGTATGAGAAGGTATCAAAAAATGGAACGAAAATGTATTGCTCTGTAAAAATGTTTGAAGACATTTACGTTTTCGATCATATCTGATGGTTTTGGAAGCATATTAAACTATAAGTAAATATTTTCTGAAGATTTTAGCAGCTCTGGGTCAAATGCAAAGGACAAATTTCACTACAGGGACAATTAAATATACAATCATGCCTTTTTGTGTGTGAAATTTTAGCTAATTGTACTTAAAAGTGTACAAACTAACTTTTTTGTAACTGAATAACTGAATAAATGTAAGATCAGAGACATTCAAAGGCAATAACATCAAGAATACAAGCAGGTAGCACACCTTCCACCACAACGTTGATGGTTCTTGTCAGGAAACTAACCATTAAATAATAATAATAATAATAATAATAATAATAATAATAATAATAATAATAATAATAATAATAATAATAATAATAATACATGTTATTTCAAGGCGCCTTTCTAGACACTCAAGGACACCATACAAAGACAATTAACTAAAAATAGGCAATATATACAGTACAAGACAAAGAAATTAGACAAAGCAATACAAGTAAAAATGGACAATCAGCAATGGATAAGTAAGTGAAAAGATGGGTCTTAAGTCGAGATTTTAAAACTGGTAATGATTGAACGTTTTGACGGTCAGGGTGGTTGAGGGCCCTGCTCTCCGTGGTGCTGAGACGGGCAGGAGGGACTGTGAGGAGTATGGACGAGGAGGATCTGAGTGAGCGAGTGTGTGTGGAGACATGAAGGAGTTCAGGAGCCAGGCTATGGATGGACTTGAATGTGAGGAGTAGGATTTAAAACTGAATGCGGAAGGTAGGGAACAGGGAGCCAGTGAAGCTGCTGCAGGACTGGGGTGATGTGGTGAATGAAGGGTTTTTCTGGTGATGATCCAGGCTGAGAGTTTTGAAGGAGTTGTAGTTTGGGAAAAGAATTAAAAGAATTTAAATTAAAAGAATTACCGTATTATAAGTCGCACCAGCCAAAAAAATGCACAATGAAGAAGAAAAAGTTGCACTTTTTGGGGGAAATTTTATAAAATCAGAGACCAAGAACCAACATGTCATCTTGAAAGGCGAGTTATAGAAGTTATAGTAATAAAAACAACCCAACAGAGAACAATCCATGTATCATTCGTTTGTTTTTCAATATAGAACCAAAAATAAGAAAATGAAGAAACAACTCTTTTCTTTATTATTTGTCTCTAAAAACAAAATGAAAAAACGGATAACGATTTGTTTTTTCCTTTTTGAATCATATATACGATTCATATATTTGGATATGGGCTGTCAGTGTGAAAAATGTAATATGTAAGTTGTACCTGAGTTTAAGTCGCAGGACCACCCAAACCCTGAAAAAAAGTGTGACTTATAGTCCAAAAAATACGGTAATTGGTTAGTTTTTGTAAGTGTTTAAAATATTGTAAGTTAATTTGTCCTATAAATATGCATGTATTTGGGAGCATTCAAGTCTAATGTAAAAAAAACACCTATCCATTGACCACATGCTCATAATTTCTATTCAAACATTACAAATGTATACGTGGTTTCTGTTATTATTTTCTTGATCTTTCTGCATTGTTCATGTGTCAGTGGCTTTACTCCATCACCATAATGTGTTTTCGATGTGCCCATAATAAGTGCTTTGTTGACACGTTCTGACATCAGGTCACTCACAGTGACAGAGTGCATTCATTATCCGTATAGAGTATCAGTGTGTATATGTGACTACGGCTCTACTCTGCTCGACCTATCATTAATACAGAGAACAAAACAACCTTTCAACGTCTCACCATCGAAATGTAATTATTCTTAGTTTATTGCTTTGCTTTGTGCTTACTTAGTTTTGCTGTCCATTTCAGTAGACAAAAGGCCAATATGCTGCCATAGCTTGGTATACCTGACAAAGAATATTGCAAACATATGTAGTGTTAGAACATAATCTTCTTCTGCTGAATATATGATCAGACCTTCTTCTGTCAGACCAAAGATAGAACACTGTCAGACAGCAGTAACATAGCATCAAGTGATCATATGTGAGAAAACAACAACAATCCAACTACAAACTGTTGTTTAAGTCTTGGGTATAAGGGACGTAAAAATCACAAACAATACAAATACTTGAAGTTCAATAATCTTTGCCAGGAGAAAAATGATCAAACAATTTTTTATTCACAATAGCTTGACAAGGTGTCATTATTCAAACTCAAACACGTGATATATGTGAAGATAATGGTATTTTTGACTTTCTAACTTCCTGTTGGTGAAATAAACATTTTTATTAAGGCCCTTAGAGTTATATTGGCCCTTGCAACTTCTGCATCAGCAACATCCCGGACACCACCTGTTAACAGATGACTCTACAGTTTGCACATATTTCTTGGTGTTGCATAAATAAAGGACATTTTTGGACAATACCACGTTTGGACGCTGCCCAAACGTAAACACAGTGAAATGGAGGAATCTCAAATCTTGTGGGTGAGCGGTGGTGCTCTGCCAGCTGCACACTTTGTTTTTCCAGGACCTAAACAAACTACACAGGTTTTTATCAGGGCGCATTTTAACAAGACAATCCATTTTACCATTTCACAAACAGATCTGTGGGAGGCTCTGGACCTGCAGGTGTGTGGTAGAAGGCTGGAGAGTTTGTTTAAAATTATGTAGACCGGTGCATGGACTCTTTTCATCCAAATTATTTACAGAGAGTTAAATTGATTGTTCCTGTAGAAACATTTGCTTTTACTGCCACAGTGGGATGTCAGTCAGAACCAGGTTTAAAGGGGCCACATCATACACATTTAGAGTTTTGTTTCATTCACACACAATCTTCCAGATTAAATACTTTGAAGGAATGAACACAAGGGACTGTTGGCAGAAGACCTTCCAGAAGAAAAACTCAACGTCTTGGGACCTTCCTCTGGAGGGAATGGCCCATCACCAACTGAAACACCAAAAAGAGTGAGGTCTTTCCTGTTGTGTTGACCTGCTCCCCCTAGAGGCTGCTGTGATGCCCGACACAGAGGCCCTGACACAGATCTGCCGACACCACCTGACCAGACTGATGCTCTGAGACCACTGACTGAGACACCCAGGCGACTGAGAGTGTAGATGTTGGTGCAGCAAAACTTGAATTTTCTACAAGATCAATACACCACAGTGCAGCACCCATGGGACCCACCTCCAGATCTTAAGTCAGTGTCTCTGCCTGGAGTAACTAGCACTATGTAGATTAACTTAAGTTCAGGAGCAGGACCACACCTCAACCGCCCTCGCCTCCTCTCCAGCGAATCATAGTTCACTTTTGCCACGCCTCAGTTTCCCAGAAGCCTATTTATAGCAGCCTAACCCGGCAGCCCAGTTCATTCTGAATAACTCGACCCCACCCTCCCATCCCATATCTGTTTGCTTCCAGACATAAGCCTACGAGGGGGGTCCGTTCCTGCTGGGCCATGTGAAGATTGAGACTGAACCCCCACCCTGAGTCTCAACCCAGTCGACCTGCCTAGTCTCCATCAACGCTTTTCGCTTTGCACATGTGTTGTTGGCGTGGTCCTTGCTAGTGAATTGCCTATTATGCATGGTTTGGGTTTATTGCTGTGATTGTTCTCATTATTAACAAATCATTACCAAAAACAATTTTGAAATGATCTGAGGGAAAGAAAAAAACGTTGCTAAATAAGGACTTTTCTTGGTTTATTTTACTCTGAACAATCCAACTATTAAAACATCTCATGCATTAAAACTTTAAAGCCGCAAAGTGAACTCATTGAGGCTTTGAACAAACTTCTCTTAAACTTTGCGCTCACCTCTTCCATTCATCTCAATCAGCATCTCCAACTCGAACCCCAGTGTCAGAATATCCCATGTTCCACAAACGCCTCGCCGGGAGCTTCAAAGGCAGCAGACACCCTTCACATGACGCAAGCCCTCTCCCTCTGCATTTGCCTGGGTCTGTCGACAACATTCCCACCAGGATACGCTCAGTATTCCTCACTCTCTTTGCTTGAAGATGATGCAATGGTGAAGAGGGGGGGATACGTGTGTGTGTTTTTAGCCCTCAGGAAATTAGTTTTGTATTGAAGAGAGGATTCCCCCATGTAAAAACAATCAGGCTGATTTTACCTCAACTTTTACTACAACTGTAAAGGGCCCATACGACTGATCTATGTTAGAATGTTTCCTCATCACAAACAGACCTGGAGTTGTGTTTTGGTTCATTCACATGTTTAACGCACAAACTCTGTATATTTATTAATAAGTTCTTCTCTCGAATGGAAAACACTCTATTCCACCTTGTGATGTCACGTAGTAATACAAGTGCTCCATTGTGTTTTCAAAATCCATACACCTTCACTTCCAAACAAATTTAAAGGTGTTAACTTTAAAACTACCACTACATGACATCACAAGGTGGAACAGAGCTTTGGAGATGTAGACAGATGAAAAGCCACTGCAGAATGACACCTGTGACTCTGTCTCTGACCAAAGAAAGGACCCAACAAAAGATGTATGTGCTTTTGGAGTGTTCCTCATGGCGGTCTGTCTTTTTCAGATCATTCTAGTCAGAGTTGTTCCAAATTGCAAATGTGTAGATCTCAATTCAGTGTCATATGACATGTCAATATGAATATACACATCAATCATGGTAACCAGCATCTACTGCCATGTGCTGAATATAAATTATACTCAAGAAATCAGACAGACTAATAAGGATATATTTGTCCCTTTTAACAGTAAACCTTTTTTTAGTAAACTTTCTGAGATGCTACAGACTTTTCACACCATATGCTGAGGCAAATGTGGCAGAAAACCTTCCAGAGGAAATACATAAGTAGACCTACACATACAAACACACTGTTGGATTGTGGGAAGTGAACTTGTTTCTTTAACCCATCTCCATGGAGACGGCAAGAGGCTAGCTAAGGAGCTAGCTTTTTATCATATGAGGCAGAAAACGTAGCAGAAGATCTTCCAGAGGAACCACTTCATCACTGACTGATATAACAGAGCAGACTGAGGCCTTTCCTGTTGTGTTCACCTGGATCTGCTCCCTGACCAGTCCTCCTGTTAAACTGCACTGAGACCTTTGACGGAGACACAAAGGCCACAGAGAGGCACAGTGTAAAAGCAAAACTTGAATTTCCCTCGGGATCAGTAAAGTATCTCTCTCATTAGCCTGGTTACCCCAGGGCAGCGGCTACAGAAGGTGCTAATGTGAGTATGGAGAGTACATCATAAACCTATAGCTTATCATGCATTTTGCCAACCTGGAAACAGTTCTTTGGATGGTAATTGTACATTATACATACATACATACATTTTAGCAGTGTAAATATGTAAGATTGTCTATATCTTTTGTGCATTATACCTTGCTGTTGTAGTGATCGATGTTTATTTGAAGGGACAGTGAACAGATATGTAAATATACACAAATAAAACATTTCCATTTACAAGAATAAATCATCTCCTAACCGTATCTGATATTAATGATATAGAGGTAAACTCAGTAACTTTTTCCATTGCAACTACTGCTGTTTACTAATACTAATGCTACTACTAATACTAATACTACTACTAATACTAATACTACTACTACTACTACTAATACTAGTACTAATACTTATACTAATACTAATACTCCTAATACAGTAATACTAGTAATACTACAAATACAGTAATATAAGATATAAAAATAAATTAGTCAGGCCTAAAAACATGAACCTTCCCAGCAGGATTCTTCAAATATTCCTGACTGCCTTTTGTTGCACATGATGCAATAATGGCTGTGTGCGTGTGTGTTTTCAGCCCTGAGGAAATGATAGGTCTGTGCGTTGATGAGAGGAGTCCCCCTTGTGTCCCTGGAGTGGCAGGGTTCCTATCTGCCCCATCACTTGTGCAGAAAATAGCAAAACGCGACGCTGCTTTGGGGGCTTTGTTTGGCGATGTCATCCATATGCATGAGCTGCAGCGAGTGAGGGAGGGGCCTGCGATTGTGTACGGGGCCTTTTACTAATTACCAGATTCCTATCATGAATATGTATAGCTGCATCTTTTATTACGGGATTGGCTTTAACGCGTCACACAGACAGACAAGTGGGGGACCGGGGCAGAGGAGAGACGCCTCTTCAGACGCGTGAAAAAAAGAAAGGAAAACGCATTTTCAGCCATCGAATTACACCTTAGACCTCGGATATAATTGTTTTTATTAAACAAAAACAATATTCGTATTCAGAGAGCTGGAGATGGGATCTGACGGGCTTCACTGTCATAGGGGAGTGGCTAGAGAAAGAAAGAAGAGCAGTGTATTTCCTGCCAGTTGTTGAAAATAATAAAAACGTAATCGGGGTAAAATATCAGAAAATAACAGATGACTTTATTGTTTGAATGTTATTAAGTGTTATTGTATTTTTGAAAGTGCTTGTGTAGCAGTAATACAAAATGAAATTATTTGGTCAGACCTCAACATTCATATATTTGAATTGCGATTTAGTTTGTCATCATTATTGTTTTTGAGCATTTGACCCGTCCTAATGTCACTGGAAGAACATGGAGGAGTCGGCCACCACAGGCTGCAGGGACCTTTGTTCACTTTTGAGCTAATATCAGGAAAAGGAACGCACAGACATGCAAACTGCAAATCAACATTGTGTTACATTTCACTAAATAGTCATACACAACAAGAACAGGGTGTGATGTCCCTATTTTAGATTTTAAAATTGTATTTTTGAAAATAATATTCAAATTTCAAATTCCCAGTTATTAGATGTATGAAAACGGTGGGAGAGATTTGTTTGGTTGTGACTGTTGGTGCAGATCGGCAGTCTTGCTTCCATCAGTTCCTTCCATCAGTTTCCAGGGCGGCTGTGGTTTCAGAAGTTTACTACCTCCAACAATGAGATAGATATTGTACTGTAAAGTGGCCAAATATGAGATAGATATTGTACTGTAAAGTGGCCAAATATGAGATAGATATTGTACTGTAAAGTGGCCAAATATGAGATAGATATTGTATTGTAAAGTGGCCAAATATGAGATAGATATTGTAAGTGTCCAAATGTACTATTTCCAAAAATTTAATGACTAAAATTTAAACTGAACCTTTGGAGCACAAACAAGTGGCCGGACTCTTTGTGATGCTGACGTGCTGTAGGCCAGAGTGAAGTTTTCTGTGACTGTCAGACAATAACACTTTATAATGAGATGCAGTACACAGCACACTTATTTTAACCTCAAGAGATACTTCACTAGCAAGGACCACGCCAACAACACATGTGCAAAGAGAAAATGTTTATTATATGGAGACGAGGCAGGTCGGCTGGGTTGAGACTCAGGGTGGGGGTTCAGTCTCAATCTTCACATGGCCCAGCAGGAACAGGACCCCCTCGTAGACGTCTTATGTCAGGAAGACAAATAAATATGGGTTGGGAGGGTGAGGGCGAGTTATTCAGAACAAACTGGGTGGCCGGGATAGGCTGCTACAAATAGGCTTCTGGGAAATTGAGGTGTGGTAGAAGTGAGCTGTGATTCTCTGGAGAGGAGGCGAGGGTGGCTGAGGCATGGTCCTGCTCCTGAACCTAAGTTAATCATATTAACTACATTTATACAACTGTCCTGGGGTGAGACAAGCTCAAAAACAGGCCCTTTACATGTGAACTTTATGTAATGTACAGTGTAATGTGTACATTTGTTGATGGTATAGATGGTTGAGAGGCAAAAGTAACAGGCTGTGACTGACAGGTGAAAGGAGACAGGAACGAGAAGACCAAGACATTTCTTGGTTGAATTTACATTTTATTTTCATTACTACTCAACATTACATCTTCTACAACAACAACAATAACAATAACAGCTGCTGCTACTACTACTACTACTACTACTACTACTACTACTACTACTACTAATGCTACTGCTACTACTGCTACTGCTGCTACTACTACTACTACTACTACTACTAATGCTACTGCTACTACTGCTACTGCTGCTACTACTACTCCTACTGCTACTGCTGCTATTACTAATACTAAAGCTACTGCTGCTACTACTACTCCTACTACTACTGCTACTGCTACTACTACTACTTGTACTACTGCTGCCGCTGCTACTGCAACTAAAATTTCAAGATTATTTTTGAATGAATGCAAGACTCCATATCTCACCTCTAAAATCTGTGCTCTAAAAATGTTCCTTGCGTTGCCCTCGCACACACGTCATCAGTGAGCTTCCACAGATAGAGCGTACACTATCTCTGTATGTGGCTCTTCTTTGACAATAGTAATAAAAGACCACAGCTGCTTTTAAAGACCACAGAATGTCAACTGTCACTCTCCAGTCTGAGCTCCACATCAGCCGCTCACATCAGACTGTGTCCGAGAGAAACAAGAGAGGACAAAGAAAAATGTTCAGGTACAGATTCTGTGCGAGTCATTTAATTTCATGTATTTGTGTTGCAGTATTAATATTTCCAATGACAAAGACCTATGTTAAAGTATTTACAACATACAGTATGTACAGATTGGTCTTACATTTGCACTGTTTTCAACTACTGTCTCGAAGGATCCAGAATACACACTTCTTGAAAACTCTGCAAAGATGTGAGTCGGTTCACTGGTGAATCTTGTGTGTGATTGACAGATGGATTAGCCAATCAGGGACACACTCTTTATAAAGAGATGTCTTTCTGGATTTGCCAGGCAGCCATTTTTGAGTAGTGGTTCACTTTGTTGAAATAAGGTTCACCAACAAATAAACATGACCAAAAATGTGTATAAAGAGATGTCCTTCTGGATTTGCCAGGGAGACATTTTTGAGAAGTGTTTTACTTTGTTGAAAAAAGGTTCACCGACCAATAAACATGACCAAAAATGTGGTGCAAAGATTTGGTCTGTATGTGATTTATTGTTTTTTAAAGAAAAGAACAAATCAACTTACCAAATTACCTTCCTGTTTTATGTGGATAGGCCCAGTCATTAAAAAAGATATTAACCATAAACCAGATCAACAAAACTGCATTTTAGGGTTTTTTTCACACTTGGTCCCCTTTAAGTGAACAAAACTCAATTCTCTGTAAATGACCCAAAAAGTGAACCAACAGTGTTCACAATATGAATTTATTCCAAAGAGGACTGGGTTCTCTTTCTGGTCCACTTGAGCTTTAAAGGGGCCCCAGTCCCCTTTCTGTTCACACCTCGTCCAGTCTTGATCTTTATTTTTTCTATTTATATTTGCGTTGGCATCAACCAGAACAACAGACACTAAACCAGGTCTGAACCAGGTATGAACAAGGTATAAAACCAGGACTAAAACAGGACCGTGTCTCCTCTGTGTCTTTTCCCATATGCTTTTCCCGTGCGCAAGAAAGGTTGGAGACCACTGGGTTAGACATAATACAAGACTGTGCAACACTGCTGACAAAGCAATATTATCTCCATGGAGACAAGCAGAAAAGCTCCATAGTGCTGCTTTAAAACTACTACTAAGAACTAGAGACCTGTTTCAGATTTAATTTAATTCAGAAAGTAGTTTATTTGTTGTGTGTATTGTTGTTGTGTTCATACAAATAAAAATTCTGAGCATTAAGAACAATGATTTTATTTTTTATTCATTTTAATTCCAATGTTAATGGTAAATTTTGTGTTTTAAGGTTAGAAATAATGTTAATTTTTTAGAAGTAATCAAAATCAAAGAGAATAGAAAATCGGGAGTCCATAATTGGAAAATTTAATTGTGACTTAAAGGTGCATTGTGTAATTTTCCTGGTGGAGGATCCGTCAAATGCTTTTCTCCATCCTTTTCTCGCCTGGAATATTTCACAGTATGGCATTAAACCTTTCTATCTTCATGGAGACCATACCAGACCAAGTTACAGGTCAGAGCTGTGAGGAGGCGACCCCGCTCACAGTCAGAATATCCCCCTAGAAACAAGCAAGTGTCCCAGAAAATACTTTTGTTTGTTTTTTGTTTTTCTAATTATATTCACACGGTGGCTGAGTGGCAACACTCAGGCCTCACAGCAAGAAGGTTCGATCCCCGGGTCACCCGGGCTTTTCTGTGTGGAGTTTGCATGTTCCTCCCTGTGTCTGGATGGGTTTCCTCCGGGTACTCCAGTTTCCCCCATCAACCCAAAACATGCAGCAGCCTATGAACTAACATCAAGGACCATGTTGTCCACCCTCCTGTGGGCTCACCACCTGCAGAGGGGTTCATAGGGGGGGTCAGGTGCTATGAGTATTGGGCAGCACGCTGCCCCCGCGACCCAGCCGGATTAAGCGGGAGAAGATGGATGGATAATTATATTCATTTTTAGTAGGGTGGGACTATGGATTTTGTCACAGAATGCTTTTTTGTGTAGATTTTGGTTCAATTTTTTTTTATTTTGCATGCTTCACATTAAAAAGCCCCTTGTATTCTTGTGTTCCTGTGTTCTTTTATTCTAAATGTGTCACATTGGATGACATTAAGAGCACTGACAATAGAACACAGAGGTATTGAATGGCCCCACCAGCTGAGCAGGTCCTTACCTCGGCCTTTCTCACACCTGAGTGGAGCCGGGCCTAGGCAAAGGGATACGTATAAAGGACTTTTTGTGCACGTGTCACTCAGAACAGGTGGAATATATAGCATGGTCACACGGGGGAAATTAGCAAAGCATTTGGCCTATAATAATAATAATACTAATAATAATACTGGCTAAAGTTCACGTTTTACCTCCAAATGACTGCGGATCATTATATTTCTCCTGAGCGATGTGAATGACATTTGAATGGCGAGTTCAGGGTGATAGTTCTGTTCATTCTTACACACATTCACTATAGTAACACAACCTTTGCCTGATCAAGGATACACTCTTCTCCAATATGTATGAAGATGTGAAGGAAAAAATCAAAAAGGACTGAAAACATTGTGGATTTCTGCAGGATCAATGAGTAAAGCATTAAACTGTGAATATGAGGTGAGATAAATGTTCAATAAAATCCAGGTTTATTTGTATGGCACATTTTAGCAATGCAAAGTCTTCAAATTTGATTCCGTTACAAAATGAGCGCCTTCATTTGGAGTTTTGGCTCAAGATGTAACAAAGGTAGTGACCAGACTGATCCCTTTGTATAAAAAGTACAGAGGAACACAATAGGGAATACAATACGGAGTAAATATGACTTTATGATGAATCGAGATGATCATGGTAGATAGGTAAGAGAAAGGGGAAGTAAGAGAGGATGGAAGCGGGTGAAATAAATATGGAAGGAACAGGAAGAGGCGTGTGTGAGGTACAGTAGAAATGAGACTAAACCATAGACTGTACATATAAATGCACATGGAAAGCGGCGGAGAGTGCATTATTGTTCCAAACAGGGAGTAGACACTAGAAATAGGCTCCAGTCTCTTCGGAGGCATGGGTTCAAATTTGTTAAGACCCAGTTCAGCTAGGGACAGGGGAAGTAACAAATTAACCAAGATGTAAAAATGGAATAAATAAAGTACCTTAATTAAAAGGAATGCACAATGTAAATTAAAAAAACAAACAAAGGGGATCTAACATATTTACAACAAATATTTACAAGGTTTAAACAAAAGTGTAACAAAGGCCCAAGAACTAAGAAGACTGAACATCCAACGAAGAACTAAACAAACATACAAACAAAGTCAGTACTGACAAAACAAGTGTCTCATAAACACCAAGTCACAAAGTAACAGAAACAAGAAACACATTAAATACCAAAACGAGTGCCTTTTTTCACACAAACGCAGAATGGCAGACTGGCTACAAAGACCAGCACCCGAACAGGTGAAGCAGATCTTCTTAAACAGGGGGAGGAGTCTGGAGGTGAGGGGGGAGTGGCCGGGTGCTCCACCAATCAGGGACCAGGGCTCTCCCAGCGGGAATCCATAAGACAAAAAACAGGAAATTAAAACACACACAACACAAATCAAAGAACTGGAGGCCTGGGGCTGTAACAAAATCCCACCACTGCCCCCACTTGTCATGGGTTTTTTTTGACGAAAAAGAAATAATATGGAGTAGTCAAAATAGTGTTGGTGATTTTATTTATAGAAGTGTGCAAAATAGTGAAAAATAGATATATTTAATGTCTATAGCAGTCTTTAAATAGTTCCCCTCACACTGCCTCTGTGAAGATGGAAGGCCTTCTTATAATACCAGTCTCCTCCTCCAAATCAATTAACAATGAAAAACGCCTTTTTCTACAAATAGAAATGAAAAATCATAAACTTTACTATAAATAAAAATACCCTAATAATGGCTATGGTGAAAGGAGTGTTTGAGCAGCAATCAAGTGTTCACCACTGACTGTTGCAATGGTAATGGTTAGGCGTAAGTGAAACGCGGTTTTGAGTGTGCGTGTGCGTGTATATCAGCACCATGGCCTCCCTGCACTGGCTGACAGTACTACTCCGTCACAGTGGGCAAGGTTTTAGGCTCCTTCTGACCCTGACTCCTGATTTACACTGGAATATTGTCACTCCTCTCTCTGTAACTGCTGCTGTGAGCCTCAGGTTAGGGTTAGGATTAGGGTTAGTCCACTTCTTAATACAATCGATGGACTAAACCTTGACCAGAACTAAACCAAGTCTTCACCAGGACCAAATCTGATCAAATGTGAATGCAGTACAGACATGTTACTTGTAAACATTTGTGAGGAGCACTTGCAGAAATATGTTTAATAAATACACAGCTCTGTATGTGTCTATGGGAGTCATGATTAAATCCACACAGCAGAGCAGAGGAAATAACTCCCATTGTGTTGTTTAAACCTCTCCCACTCACAGAGGCCCATTCACAAAAATGACTGCAGCTAAGTGCCTCATAACACTGCAGGATTCTGTCATTAAAATGTATTAGAATGTATTAGAGTGTACTTCAAACTAGGACTCAGTGTATTTGTGGCCATGTTTGTCAGTGCACAATATGAAGGATAAACTGTAAACAAGATCAGGCCTGGTCGTACTTCACAGTGTGGCAGGAGGAACTCTAGTGGAAACGGTTGTGTCCTTAGGCAAGACACTTTCCCACGATGCCGAGTATGAATGTCCTATGGGCAGCTGTAGCTTCGAATGCAATGTAAAACGCTTTAGGTGTCTTCAATTGTATTATTATTATTATGATTATGATGATGATGATGATTATTATTACATTTGTATTATTATTATTATGAGACAAAAAGTTCAACTTTTAAAAATGTTGTCTTTTTTTTATTTGCATTACATTTTTATTTATTTACTTATTTTAGCAATTTAAATATTTATTTCGGTATTTTACTTTATTATCAGCTATTTCTTTGCAACGCAATGTACGCTTTAGGTGTCTTCAAATTTATTTTTATTATTATTATTATTATTATTATTACTATTATTATTATTATTATTATTATTATTATTATGAGACAAAAAAATACAGATTTATTTATTTTATTTTTATTTTATCTTAATTTATTATTTAAATGTTTTATTTGCATTACATTTTTATTTATTTATTTATTTTAGTGATTTAAATATTTATTTGGCCATTTTTTTACTTGATTATCTGCTATTTTTTTGCCATGCAATGTAGGCTTTAGGTGTCTTCAAATGTATTGTTAATCAAATTATTATTATTATTATTATTATTATTATTATTATTATTATTATTATTATTATTATTATTATTATTATTATTATTATTATTATTATTGGGAGACAAAAAATTACACAGAGAATTATTTATTTTATTTTTATTTTATTTTATTTTATTTGCATTACATTTATTTATTATTATTATTATTATTATTATTATTATTATTATTATTATTATTATTATTATTATTATTATTATTATTATTATTTATAATCTGAATTAAGCTTTTAAATTTATTTCTATTCATTTATTTATTTTAGTGATTTCAATACTTATTTGGATATTTTACTTTATTATCTGCTATTTTTTTTTCCCACAGTGAAATTGATTAAACGTCACCATCAAACGAAAACGCCGTTATTACCAAACTGGGCCGTGAAGAGATGCGAAATGCGTCACTGTCTCTTTAAACACCGGCCATATTTACAGCATTAATATTCAGTGTTTGAGTAAAAGCATTTGATTTGGGAGGCTGGGCTTAATCAGGGCAAGACACTGAACAAATACAATTAAAAGTGGGAGGCGGCCATGACGGGGGGGCAGTGATGAGGCAGTAGGGGGAGGGCTGGGGGTAGATGTTGAAGAATACGGGGTCCAATTCATCACGGCTTTCAGTGGGAGACTAATTAATTTGTTTGTGTGATTGCCTTTTGCACACGGCACGCTGCAGTCACCTGACCGGTACAATGGGAGCCTATCTGCCGCTGTCTGCCTTTAATATCGCCGTCTCCCTTATCGCCGTGGCCACTTCCTCCTCTTTATTCCGTCGGCACATTCGAATTTACGCCAAATTAAAGCGCCGTTTACCGCAAAACTGCCTTTGTCACGCTACACCGACCTCAACCGGAGCGAACTGGCGTTAAAGCGACAGGCCGAGCGAGAAAAAAGGAGCATATTTTGTGAAATCGTGGGAGGAAATAGGCTTTGTAGTTCTAGCTTTGAACCATAGACTGTGTAAAGAAGGGTTCGGCTCCAGTCAAATGAAGCTCATCGAGCCTGGGAGTTATAGGAGTGAATTTGAAGCTGATATTAGGAAGAGGAATTGATTTACGGGGAAAAAAGCGGAATAAAAACACCAGGATCACGTAGAGCGGGTTAATACGAACATTTTAAGATGAACAAACAGCAGTTTCAGAGACAGGCGCTTATGTCACAAACCAGGAAGACGTTTGGAAACATGCAGTGACAATTTCCGGCGGGCTCTGTTTGTGGTAGTAAGTCTGACAAAATGTCGGAAAAATGAGAAAATATCCCAGTTTTCTTCATCTCTATGTCATTGTAGCGTTGCGTTATGTTCGGCGAAAGAATGTTTTGACTAAATCGTGACTAAAAGCAGTTAAAACAGTCAAATGTCAAAGTGAAGACTGTATGCAAATGAAGAGTTGAGACGCGCAGTGACCGGCCTGTGTTTGACTCTGACTGTTAATAAACCTGCATGTTCACACACACACACACACACACACACACACACACACACACACACGCCCGGAGAGCATAGGAGCAGCAGACAGATAGAAGAGATTGAAGAGATAGAGACGGGAAAGAGAGAAAGGTGGAGACATGGGAGGGAGGCGAGAGGGATAGAGAGATAGAGGAGGTGGTACAGAGGAGCAAGGAGAGAGGAAAGAGACACTCAAGACGGAGGGGAGTCGAGGGAGAGAAAAAGAAGACAGGAGAGAGACAGTAGAAAGAGAGGAGAGAGAGGCAGGGGAGAGACAGGAGAGAGAGGGGAGAAAGAGGGAAGAGAGGAGAGAGACAGGAGAAAGAGGGGAGAGAGAAAGGAGAGGGGAGAGACAGGAGAGGGGAGAGAGGAGAGGGGAGAGACAGGAGAGGGGAGAGAGGAGAGAGGGGGAGAGAGGAGAGAGAGGGGAGAAAGGAGAGAGGAGAGAGAGAGGAGAAAGAGGGGGGAGAAAGAGGGGAGAGATAGGGGAGAGAGAGAGGGAGAGAGAGAGGAGAGGCAGGAGAAAGAGGGGAGGGAGAAAGGAGAGAGAAAGACAGGAGAGAGAGGGGAGAAAGAAGGGAGAGAGGAGAGAGATAGGTGAGAGAGGGGAGAGGGCGTAGAGAGAGGAAAGAGACACTCGAGAGGGAGGGGAGTGGAGGGAGAAAAAAAGAAGACAGGAGAGAGAGGGGAGAGTCTTAGGATAGAGAGAGGAAAGAGACATTATATAGAGAGGAGAGTGGAGGGAGAAAAGGAGGACAAAGGAAAGAAAGAGGTAGGAGAGAGCGGGAAGAAAGGGAAGAATCAGAGGAGAGATAGAAGAAAGGGAG
This sequence comes from Odontamblyopus lacepedii, assembly GCA_034769755.1. Classification (NCBI taxonomy): domain Eukaryota; kingdom Metazoa; phylum Chordata; class Actinopteri; order Gobiiformes; family Gobiidae; genus Odontamblyopus; species Odontamblyopus lacepedii. Next base: position 13,940,504 of record CM068346.1, on the reverse strand, counting down.
GTGAGAGAAACAGGAGAGAGTGGGGGATATAGAGGGGAGAGGAGCTAGAGTAGAGAGAGGGACAAGAGAAGAAAGAGACACTTAAGAGAGAGGGGAGCAGAGAAAGAGAAAAGGAAGATAGAAGAGAGAGAGAGGGGGGAGAATTAGAGGAGAGAAAAAAGAGAGGTGAGAAGAATGGGGGAGTACGGAGGAGATGGAGTAGAGAGAAGAAGGGCAAGAGAGGAAAGAGACACTGGAGAGAGAGAGGGAGAGTGAAGGGAGAGAAAAGGAAGAGAGAGGAGAGAGAGAGACAGGAGAAAGAGGGGAGAAGTGAGAGAACCGAAAGAGAAGAAGGAGAGAGGGAGAAGATATGGAAAAGAAATAGAGGAGATGAAGAGAGACAGAAGAGACAGAGTAGACAGAAGAGGGTAAAGAGGGTAGTGTGCAGAAGCTCTAGAACCTGCCTGGACTGACAGGCTTCATCCTCTGCCTCTGGACATGTCTTAATTAAAACCACACATCACTTTGTTGCATCAGTAACACAGACCAGAAGAGCTGTTCCTGTGCTCACTCTGTCCTACTTTAACCGACTGTACCTGATTTTTACCGTTTTCAAACCACAAAACATGTGCTGGGTAGTGTTAAAATATCAGCAACGATCCAAACTGTCCTGTTGTGGAATTTCTAGACTACTACAATAAAAGAAATGAAAAGTCGTCTTGAATCAAGGAGTCTGATTTATTAAAGCAATGGTGCGCAGAGATTTTAGATTTATTACTTACCGTATTTTTCGGGCTATAAGGCGCACTTAAAATCCTTCAATTTTCTCAAAAATCGACAGTGCGCCTTATAATCCGGTGCCCGTTATGTACTAATTCTGGTTGTGTTTACTGACCTTGAATCAATTTTATTTGGTACACGGCACTCAAAAGTTTGTCAAAATATTTCAGTACGACTATTGTAAGCTACGAAGCTACACGGCTGGATGGATTGTTTTATAGAGCATAAAAGCCCCCAGAAACATTCAAAATCCGTGCATATTTGGGAAATTTTTACATATTTGGGAAATCCATGCATATTTGGGAAATCTGTGCAAATTTGGTTGCAACTGAGCACAAAACAAACACCCCCAAACTCTCAAATGAGTCCAGTCGTACATAAAATGTGTTGTGTGTATTTCATCCATCAGATTATGAATTGAAAAGTTACAACCTCAAGAATTACAATCTCAAAATGAAAAGATTGAACCAGGATTGAACCAGGACTAAACCGGGACTAAACCAAAACTGAACCAGGACTAAACCGGGACCACAACAGAACTAAACAGTATTGTTTTGCCTGGAATCGTTTACAGTATGGTATTAAACCTTTCTATCTTCATGGAGACCAAACCAGACCAAGTTACAGGTCAGAACTGTGGAGAGGCGACCCCGCTCAGTGGAAATGTATTTTTGCACTATAAAACCACCTGTAACTGAATAAATACAACTGTTTACTGTCATACTGTGGAACATTCTAAGCAGAACAATGACATATCCATAGAAACAAGAAGTGGAGTTTCATTGTCAGTCTGCTATATCGTTTTTTGAATCGTTTTAAAAAGAGCTTTGATTCAGCTGCTATTGCACTTGTGAATAAATCTATTTATCTTTCGATTTGAGCACCCTGTCTCGGAAAACACTTTATTTGTACTTGAGTTTCGTATTTACTGTACAATGTGGATGAATGAAATGTAAAATGTGGGACCAGACTCTCAAATCTGCAAAATAAACTTACCTACGGGTACGAATAAACCAACCTAACCTAACCTATAAGTGCACCAAATGTGAATTCAGGACTTGTGATTGATAAAACTGCTTCAATCTAATTCGAAGTACCGCACGCAATGCTTTTTTTTTACATTCATGCTCTGTAAAAAACAAATAATAAATAAAACTCAGCTCCAAGTGTCCGTCTTTTTGCTTATATTCCGGTAGGATGTGTCCCTTATAGCTTATTTCATGGCCTTTCCGTTCTGTTTTTGTGTGTTTCGGAGCAGAGCAGGTTCTTGGAGTGGAGGAGGAAAAGTGCAGCTCTCAGTTGATCCTTTGGCTGGAGCAGTTGGAGCTCACAGGCCGATGGTCACCGCTCCAACTGAAGCGGCTCCTGAGAATCTGTGCACAAGGGCAAAACCCAGGGAAAGTAGTTCATACGGGAAGGTTTTAGGTTCAACTCCCAAACCTGGTAATGCCTCTGTGTACTCTTCCCCAGCGGCACTGAAGGATGGGTCAGAGGCAGGGAGTTCATTTACCTATCAGGACAATAACTTAATAACATAAAGGTGCACTATGTAACTTCGCTGATAGAGAAAAAATCAATTAGACAAAGGTTGTTTTTCAATTGCTTCGCAGCTTTTTCCGTTCAGTTCAGTTCTCAAATTGCTGGTGGACACTGTCTTATATCTGTCTGAAGGGAAGAGCTACACTTAAACTACAGAGCATGGATCTATTATAAAAACTGGATAAGGCGTTCCCCCTCTCCCCTCTGTCCTGGTTGAGACCAACTAGTGGCTGCTCCAGGTACTGCAGCTCCCGGGAGCTTGGGCCCAGACAGAATTCTCCCGTAAAGCGCAATGTATTTTTGGGAATTCTAACTGCTCGTGTTCTGTTGACAGAGCATCGACAGCTTTCACAAATGTCCGATTTTGTAGGGATTCTTTTTTGTTTTCACAGCCTAAACTTTTTAACATTTTTAAATCCTCAAAGCACCTATAATTTAGCTTTGTAAGACTTAGCCTAGCCCCACTCTGGCAGCTCTCACTCTGATTGGTCCAAATGCTTCAAGCTAAGCAATTTACAGATGAAAATAATTTTTGGGCCCATGAGCCAATGAGCACAGACCACTGAAAACAACACTACACCATCTTGGGTTCACTTTCAGATTTTTATACTTCTATGACACACAGCTACAGTTTCAGTTTTTTATCTACGTCTTTTTAACTGCACTGTTAGAACTGCTTCTGAGTCATATTGTAAATAATCTACATAGTCTCAACATAGTCTGGAGTTCAGCAGCTGCTTGTCTCCATGGAGGTGTTATTGCTTTGCCTGGAATGTTCCGCAGTATTAAATGTATCTATCACCATATTACGGAAGCCGGGGTGGGGCTCACAACAAATGCAAACACCTCAATAAATACAAATGCCACAACACACCAAAAAAAGCCACAACAGAAGTGACCGACTATTTTCCGATGGACTAAGCGCGGGGGATCAAGCAGGAAGTGAATGGGAAAAGTTGAAGAAGAATGTGAAAAGTAAAGGAACAGAGAAGTGACCGAACTTGGAAACGTCAATAAAAGTAATTCATTGTTTTGTGACGACTGTCTGACCCTCATAAGTAATTTCCTGCTTGGTCCATCAGAAAATAGAGTCCCGCAGCCACTTCAGTTGTAGCTTTTTTTGATGTGTTGTGGCGTTTTGTATTTGTTGCAACATTTGCATTTGTTGTGAGCCTCCCCGGCTTCCATACCATAGAGACAACTAAGCCTAGTTCTAGGTTAGATCAGGTGGGTGACCTCACAGTAAGAACTGATGTATTTTTGAGCAATAAAAGCAACTGTAAATGATTAAACACAGGTTCCAAACGTTTAAAGCTCCTATATTACACAAAAGTGACTCTTGTGAGTTTTAAGGCATGTTAGAATGTTGTTACCTCATCAAAACAGACCTGGAGTTGTGTTTTGTTTCACTCACATGTTTGAGTAACCCTTTATTATTAGTTTTTCTACCTCTCCAAACCTCATAATGCTCTGTTCCACCTTGTGATGTCATGAAACGGTAGTTTTCAAGTTAACAGCTCCATTTTAACTTTTGTTTAATAAAGATTGGCAATTCCGAGGCTGAAATTATCAAAAAGATTCTAGTGATGGTGTATGGGTTTTATGATTGTGATGAGGAAACAACATAGATCAGAAAACAGTGTAATACGGGACTTTTACTGTGAAATCACGGGCAGGTAGCAGATATCTCACCTGAAAAGTTATCTAGCACACCTTCACTTTACTTCTAATGTCTTCCATGGTTTGGACAGCTCCAGAAGGACAAATATTTTCCGTGTTGTTACTCCGATGTTGAAGTTTGAGAGTCAGTGGTCTATCAGATCGACTGTTATCTCCCATCTCCAGTCACACCTCCGCAGGCCTGCTCTATCTGAACCACTCACACAAGAAGCCCCATGAGCGGAGCTTGGCAAAGGGCCACAAACAAACACTCTGCCGCTCAGGCCTGTGCTAACCTCCAGCAGTAATTGAAAGTGGCTCGCTTCAGAGAGCATGACCCAGCAGCACAGAGGGGGACGAGGCAGCGCTCTGGCCCAGGAAGGAGCTGCTTTGGCTGGGTCACAGAAGAGGAGAGACGGGTCAAACGGGTGCACTGCAAAAAAGGGGTAGCTACAAGAGTTCAAATGACTTGATTTCAAAATGATGGTCTAGATTTTGGAATTTATTAATTGATTTCTTGACTTAATATATTCATTGTTCTTAACATTGCAAAAGAAAGATTCAATTATACTAGTACTTCACATTATTTTGTTGTTTTGTTTCTAATTTTAGTGAAATGATTTGAAATACCATTAGTGTGAATGAATTAAATTGTACCATATCAAATCAGAATGAGTCCATTCTAGGTTAAATATTCCACTTCAACTTAACCATTGGGTTTAGAGCTTTTCAAGATACCCAAAGTGCTTCACAGAGCAGTATTCATTCACTACACACTCGGTGGTGGTAAAACACTATTGTAGCCCTGGAACAGACGGAACAGAAGTGAGGCTGCCAATCTGTGCCAAATACACACAACTTTCAAACTAGGCAATGTGGGTGAAGTGTCTTGTCTAAGAACACAACATACTTCAACAAAACAAAATCTAGTCAAGCTAAAATGACTTGGATTAAGAAAGTTTTACCATGATTTGAGTAAATTTCACTTGACAAGTAAAATGATCTGCCAGTGCAATAAGATTTTTGTACTTAAAATATGAAAATACATCTTTCTACACTTAAAATAAGAAAAACAACAACTTTTTGCGCTTAAAATAAGAAATAAAATCAAATGTTGCTTGAATTAAGAAAAAAACACTCATTCCACTGGCAGATCATTTCACTTGTCAAGATGAATCTACTCGAATAAAGTAAAATGTTCTTAATTTAAGTCATTTTAAATTACCTACCTTCAGCATGTCAAAAATACTTTTACTTTTCAGTCCTATTCAAAAACACTGTGAAGTAGAAAGTACAGATACACTGCTCTGAAACACTGCTACACTGCTCAGATAGTAAAAGCAGAAAATATCCACTTTAAAATGTATTTAAGTAAAGTACAGATACTTCAAATGTATACTTTAGTACAGTACTACTTTTACCACTACAGTTACATCAACACATTCTGAGCAAAGTAGTTGAAATTGTGTTACGGAACAAAAAAATGAAATGAAAAGTAATAAAAACATTAAAAAAAACATTAACCATAACCACGTCCGCCCAAAGCACATTCATACTTTTGAAGGTGTTTGATGCATCTTACCCAAGGACACAACAACAGACTGATATTGTTTTTGTCCAGTGGAGTTTTTGGGACTGGCGCCCCACTGTAGCACCTGATTTTCCCAGTGATCTCTCATCCAAGTACTAACCAGGCCCGGCTTTGCTAAGCTTCTGAGATCTGACGAGATCAGGTTTTGGTGAGCCGCTATGTGCACTTATGAGTATCACTCCTTATTAGGGGGGTCCACTACCTGTTTAGTAGTAGTTTAGTTAGTTTATTTTTCTTCAGTCAGTTAACATAATCATGAATCCTATTATAATGATTTAACACAGAAATTATGATTAAAAAGTTATTCTACAGACTGATGGGGTTTAGGCTGAAGTTTTAACACCTATTTTGCCTAAACCTATTAACATATAAAGTAGGATACAAGACGGCAGAACTATTTACAGAACAAAAAAACCCCCAAAAAACATTTTTGAGTGCAGGAAAGAAAACATACTTGGTTCTTTTGGTATACACGCATACACACGTCGATGTTCATATACACACACACATGTTAGTATTCACACTATACAAATACACAAACACTTCATACACACCATAAGATGCCTGGAGTGTAGCATTAAGTCTCTATAGATTTATGACATTGCAGGTGTTTTATTGCGTTCTTACTGTGAGCAGACTTGGCTCTCCCCAGCATCACCTGCGTGTCCATGGACAGAAATGTCAGTAGCACATCAGTACTGTAGACCTTTCCAACAAGCAGGTATCTGACCCTCCACCAGAAAAGTTACCTAGTGCCTCTTTAAGCGAGCTATTTCAGCTTTTGCAGTGTATGCCCAGAAAAGGAGCCCGGCTGGAGGTGCGTGGAGGGGGTTAAGTCCCTGGCTGCCATGGCTAATGCTTCAACCTCCACGGCCCCCCTGATCGCTACAACAACACAGGATCAACAAAGTCAGGGTCAACAAAGCTCCCAGCCAAAATCCTCCGACGCACTCACACAGAAAATTCCCAGTGCTTCTCGGCCCGCGAAGAGAACAGCTCAAACTTACCCCTCCCTCACACACCAGTTGGGTTTACATGCTTTGAAGGGACATTACATTGACTTACATTCATTTCCCGGAGACTGATCCTAACCTTAGCCATCTTCACTACACTTCCGTAAACCTTCAAGAACACATTATACATTTATTGTATTGTTACTGGCCTTTGAACAGGATGTTGAGTTCCTTTTATGTTTAATAACTAAAAATAATGACTATGTTTCAAAATTATTTATATAGATCTCTTCCCGTACAAGAATCTGGTTCAGGGCTCCGTATACTGGCAACAGAGAGAACTGCTGTGGGGTTAAAACTACTGCTGTTTAATTAAGGAACGTGCCCGAATATGTCACGCAGTAGTAATGAACGCGATTTGACAACAGAAATGCTTAGAGTCTGGTTATGATTTATGGTCTTTAAAAAAAACAGTATTGGGTCTTTACCTATGACGCAACAATCCAGAGAATATTTAAACCAAGTGTTTTGTGACTGCTCAGCAAAAATGAAGCAAAATATAACTTCAGGTATGCTGTTTTTGACGTAACGACAAGTAACTTTTCTGGTGGAGGGTCTGCAAACTACTTGTCTCCATGGAGATGTTATTACTTTGCGTGGAATATGCCACAATACTGTATTAGACTTTGCTATTTCCAAAAAAAAAAACAAGCACCAAGCTCAGTTACAGGCCAGATCTATGGATAGGTGACCCCACTCACAGTAAGAATGCATGTATTTCAAGGTATGTTTGAGCGATAAAAACTACTTGAGTTGAATGAATGCAAGATAGATGCATTTAATGATGTATTGTGGAACATTCCAGACACAGCAATAACATAATGTCACGGCAGAGACAAGCAGGTGGCAGACCCCACCTCCGGACAGTTACACAGTGCGATTATAAAAGCCTAAAAATGTCTAGTTTGTCTTTTTTAACCCAAATCTTAACTTACAAGTTTTTTCTTTTTATTTGCTTTTAACAAATGTACATAAAAGAACAATCTGTGGGGTTCTACAAAAAAAAAGAGAAAAGAAAATACCTTACGCCATGGAGTGAGCTTTGTAAATATACCATTTTGATCATTGCTTCTCAAATTTTCCAGCTTTCAGTCTCAAATAATAAGTTCTTTTCCCCAGCACGTAAACTCCCTCCATTTTATCTCTCCATTGTTGCCATTTCAAAACTCCATCCTTCAGCCAATTCCTTGTTATTACTTTCTAACAAGCCAAGAGCATCAGTTTAAATAAATAGAATCAGAAAGGTTTTATTTGCCATATGAGCAAACAGGTTCACAACATGAGGAAATTGCTGTGGTACTTGGACCAAAACAGACAAACACTACTAACCATGCAATAAATAAAATAAAGTAGAAAAAATAAACTCTATAATGTAACACAAAAATGTACAAAATTACAAGAATATATTATTTTAACCTATATCTGGAATAATTTTGTTGATCTATTAATAAAGCATGTACAGCATTGTGATCTGATTCTTTTAGTCATAAAGAAAACTGGTATACACATGAAGTGAGTGTGTACACATTTGAGTCCCCACAGCGTGCTAAATACCCGGCCCCACACGTGAACAGAGATGCGTCGTAGCGCTCCGGGGACAACAAACATGGCGGTAAACACGGGCGCAGATAAGAGCACAATCCCCTTCTCCAAACTTTACTTTAGTGGATGAGGCTCAGAGACTGTCATGGTGTGAACCTGCTGCGCTTGGATCAGCTCCGGCCCAGCACCACTGCACTGCAACCACTCCACCAAGCAACGCCCCGGCAACCTGGAACCAGAAGATGACGAATAAGTAACAATAACCGAAATATCATGACATCGTATCGTCAGAGGTCTCACAGTAATATCGTAGACCATCACAATATATCGAATCACAAGTCTCTTTGCTTAAATGAATAGTTATGATGCAGAAATAGCTAAAAAACAGAGGGAACTACATAGACCATGATCCTTTGCTCTGTTTCAGTGCAGACATAACTGTTCTAAGCAGTTTTAAATCTTCATTCTTTGGATTAAGTCTTGTGAAGGCATTTTTAGAGGAAAAAGTAGCATATTCACAGTTTTCTGAGCCTCCACAAAATATTGCAATAAATATCGTGCTGTGAGATGTATATGGTGAAAATATCGTACAGAGAGATTTGGATATCATTACATCCCTAAAGACAATAAATGTACCAAATGACTGGTCAAAGCATTTTAGAATGTCAGACTTGTTATTATGTAGAATATCGTATATCTCCCCACCATATCATGAGCTTTGCCACGATATCACAATATACAGGTCTGGAAAAAAAGAAGAGACCACTGCAAAATGATCAGTTTCTCTGATTTTACTACTTATAGGTTTGTGTTTGAGCAAAAAACATTTTTGTTTCATTCTATAAACTACTGACAACATTTTTCCCAAATTCCAAATAAAAATATTGTCATTTAGAGCATTTATTTGCAGAGAATGACAAATGGTCAAAATAATAAAAAAGATGTTATGTAATGCTCAAATAATGCAAAGAAAACAAGATCATCTTCATTTTAAAACAACACAATACTCAGAAATCAGTATTTGGTGGAATAATCCTGATTTTTAATCACAGCTTTCATGCAGTGGTTTTTATACTTTTACCCCTTAAATAAAACTTCCCTCATGAGGTGTGTTTGTGTCGGAGTTTAACAGATGCTGGAATAGAACGGTTGTCACACATGTAGAGATGCTGATTTAAGAAAAAAAAAAATAGCAGTCTCTTATTTATTTTTTTTCCAGCACTGTATATCGTACCGTGAGGTTCATACTATGACGATATCATATGGTGAGACTTGGATATCATTACACCCCTATGAATTAGTCTTATAGAAGTTTACTGGTATATATATTCAATTACACAGTGGTGGAAGAAGTACTCAGTTTTGTTACTTAAACGTGCATTATGTAACTTCACAGGTGGAGATGTTATTTCTTTGCCTGAAATATTTCACCGTAGGACAATAAACATATCTGCTTTACATTTATTCAGTTACAGGTGTTTTATAGTTAAAAAATACCTTGAAAAACAAACATGAGTTCTTACCACGTGCAGGCTTGCTTCTCCGTAGATCTGACCATTAACTTCATTGTCTTCATTGTAATCACCAAATGTATTTCCATACTGTGGGATAATCAAGACAAAACAGTAAAAGCTCCCTGGAGCAGTAAAAGTATTTTTGCACAGATTTTGAGATCTAATAATGCTTCAAATGTTTGGATTTGGATAAAGATTCGTGTTGGATTTAGTTCAACAGAAACAAAGAAATTGATCGTTTTTTTTCCAGCTGTTTTTATTTGTGTGTTTATGTTTGCTCAAACTACAAATGTGTTAAAATAAACTCTCAGCCTTTTCAGCACGTCTCAAAATACTTTTACTTTTCAGTTCTGTTCAAAAACACATTGAAGTAGAAAGTACAGACACACTGCTCTGAAATGTCGGAAAGTAAAAGCAAAAAATATCCACTTTAAAATGTATTTAAGTGAAGTACAGATATTTAAAATGTATACTTTAGTTCAGTACCACTTTTACCACTGTAATTACAACAACATATTCTGAGCAAAGTAGTTAAAAGTGTGTTATGGAACCAAAAAAATGAAATGAAAAGTAATAAAAACATAAAACCATAACCACGTCCGCCCAAGGCACATTCATACTTTTGAAGGTGTTTGAAGCGTCTTGCCCAAGGACACAACAACGGACTGCACTGGTTAGCTATGAGATTGAACTTTCCATGATCGTAAGACGTTTTATAACTCACAAATGTTTGGGGTTTGAGGTAAAATAGTTCAAATATTTACAAAGAAAACATTAAAGGAAAAGTGTACGGAGATTTCAAGAAAGTTGTCAAAAACCCTTAAGCCTCGCCAGTTTTGACAAACCACCAGCTAATTTTGCAACTCTACTTGTTCCATTGAGTATTAGTCTAAACAAGATGTCAGCTCTGAATGAAACGACACAAGACTGGAGAGTATCGGAGTTTTCAGACATTGTTCAAACATATTTCTAAACTTCTGCTCCGGTCTCCACAGGGGAATCCGACAGTTTAAACACCGCCACATCTGGACACATCTGGACACATCTGGACAGAGTCTGGGAGTGTGTGAAGACAGCCAGGCCAGTCCGACATTATGTACGAAACAGAACAATCAACAAGAGCGTGTATCCCGGGGGGCGAAGGTGGGCTAACTGGAGGCACTGCTCTGTCTGAAGCTCTGTGACGTAAGTTGGACTAATCTGAGGTTTGTTTTAATGAATGAGCTCTATGTAGCTTTTCTGGTCCAAGGTCTGCCTATTTTTGTGTCCGTGATGATGTAATTGCTTTGCTTGGAATGTGTCACAGTTTGGCATTAAGGAGAGTGCCATAATGTCGCATTCAGACTCTGTTTGCAGAAATAGGGGATGATATTCGTAGACAAGTTGGGGTTGTGGATCCCCAAGATTCTTTATAGGCAAAAAAAGAAAAAAACTATTTCTGTAACCACAAAAACAGGATTTCTTAAAACAACAAAAACAAAAATAATGGACCTTTGTAATGCCATAAACAAGGAACATGTTAAAAACAAACAAACAAACAAAAATTATGGCATTAAACTGAAAGGACACGTATTATGCAAAATTGACTTTTCAGTGTTTTGAATCATGTTCTAGCCGTTCCTCCTTCTCATTTGTGCATGTTTGAGTGATCTTTACTTATTTATTTTCAAGACACCATATTGCCCATCATGCCGTGTGTTCACTGCAACCGACACACCCCCACTATGACATACTAACTTCGTTCCACAATTTTATTTTCTCAGTCATTAATACGCACAGCATTTGGCAGAATAGTGTAGTCATTTTGGAACAAATGAAAAATATCCACTGAGTTGTTAAGGTGTTAAGGATCTGTTGGTGGCGATCTGACAATATGTGGAGAAGTGGCTGTGCCTTGCAAGGACTCAGCTTTAATAAATCTCATATTTTATTTTAAACGCTGTATCTGTGTTTCTTTTGAGTGCGTTTCACATTATTAAATCATCCCCGAGGTACATATGTGGCTAAGTGGGCGTGTCAATGCGTTTGAGCGTGAATATAGCAATAAGTGTGAGCTGCTCACGGCCCGTCTGCACTGACAAACCTGTCAAACCTTGCTCTCAGTGCTTTCCTATAGTGCAGACAAGTACGTAAATCCACATCTCCATTTCAGACAGGACGCAAACAAAGCCACAGAAGAATGTTTACATTTTATTTAGACAGCGCCCCCCAGAGGCCCTGGGACAGGTGTCTGAGCAGATGCCTGTTCATCTGTCTGCAGAGGGCGGCTTTCTGTAGCATGTGGGGCATGATCCATTTACACACCGGCCCCAACAAATCCATAACGACTCGTCATGATGTTTATGCCAACGTTGGCTCCTATTGGGTCCCACATCTTTGTAAAGCAGTAGTCTGTGGACTATTTCTTTAATTAAATCATATTAGATGACTATTGTTGTGTATGTGTAAATGTGTAAATAATAGCATAGTGGTCCACAGGTGTTGTACATTTGAATTATACAACAAGCTCAAGCACAATATGTGATCTTTAACTGTCTCTATGGAAACAAGAAACAAAGAAACAACAAAAAACACCCATAACTGAATGAATGGTAAATGGATAAGTTTAATGCTGCACTGTGAAATATTTTGGGCAAAGTAATACCATCTCCATGGAGACAAGAAGGTGGTGGACCCTCTAATTGCAAAGTCACACAATGCACCATTAACCCAAACTGACCTTAAAGAATGACTACTACAGACATGAACTGATTTGCACTTGTCTGTCTCAGATTTAATCAGTCACAAGATGGTTTAGTATAGCTTTATGTTGCTTTCTGTGGAGAACTAGTTTTGTTTTGGTCCTCTTGAAGTCCAGACCTGTAGTCCTGATTCAAACCTAATTTAGTTCTAGTTCAAGTGTTTTGTGTGTGTATATATGAATGAACAGGGTGGCCATAGAAAACATAGTAATCGCAGGAAGGTCAATGGGGAATATAAAAGGACATGGATGTTATATAGTTTAGCAGCTTTCTATGCAGCTTGTGTTTGTATGCATATGTGTTGGCGGATGATACAACTTGGACCTTCCTCATTTCTTGTTTTCACTACACTATGTAGAGACATATAAAGTGAGCCTGAATTCACTTTTGTAGCATTACTTGTGAATAGGGCTGCAGTGATTAACAGTGTGACGATGACTACCTTCTGAAACCATTTCTGCCATAGTTGTATTTTGATAAACAATGTCGATTTGCATTCATTTTAGAACATTTTATTCATGAATATTTTATTTTAAATATTTTATCCATTTGTTTTTGCTTTGAGAGAATGCAGAGCCGAAAGACAAAGCTCGATTTACCGGTCAGTCTGTGTTCCTCCCCTCACCTATGGTCATGACTTCTGGGTAATGATTGAAAGGACGAGATCGCGGATACAAGCGGCCGAAATGAGTTTCCTCCGCAGAGTGGTCAGGCGCTCCCTTAGAGATAGTGTGAGGAGCTCGGTCACACGGGAGGAGCTTGGAGTAGAGCTGCTCCTCCACGTCGAGAGGAGTAGCTGAGGTGGCTCGAGCATCTGTTCTGATGCCTCCTGGGCGCCTCCCTCGAGAGGAGTTCTGGGCATGTCCGACTGGGAGGAGCCCCTGGGGAATCCCCAGGACACGCTGGAGGGACTATGTCTCTGGGCTGGCCTGGGGACTCCTTGGGGTTCACTCAGAGGAGCTGGAGGAAGTGTTCAGGATGAAAGAAGTCTGCTCAAATTGCTGCCCCATGACCCGGCCCTGGATAAGTGGAAGAATATAGATGTATGGCTTTCATTAATAAATATTCTCAAATTAGAATCCATTCACCTTATTCACCTTATTTTAATGTAAATTTAAGTCACAATGTACAGAACTGGTAAATGGTCACATTTTTATATAACACTTTTCCACCTTCAAGGCACCTCAATCCACTCACACATTCATACAACAGTGTACGCAGACACTGGGTTAAGCGTCTTGCCCAAGGACACAACAACAGCATTCATCTGTGGAAGCTGGAATCATGAGTGGATCATGAGTGGATCTGATAATGACAAACCACCAGCCTTCGAATTAGTGGACAGTCGCTCTACCAACTGAGCTGCTGTTGCCCCAAATGTAAAACATAATGGTGTGACAAGTTGACTAATCAGAAAAGCAATTGCAGAATAGTCAACTACTAAACTAATGATTAGTTGTAGCCTCATTTCTGGTTCATTTTGGTGTTCTCTTGGTTCAGTCCCGGTCTAGACCTGGTTTGGTTTGGTCCTGGTTTAGACCTGGTTTAGATCTGATCTGGTTTTATCATTGACTCAGTTTGTTTTTGGTTTGGTGTCTTGGTTGTGGTTCAGTCCTGGTTTATATCTGGCACAGCTGAGACAGTGCTGTTTGTTTACATAACGTCTGGACCTGGAGATACAGAGGTGAAAGAGTGAGAGAAGAGGAGGAGGAAGAGGAGAGAAGGAAGAGGAGTGGAGGAGGAGAAGAGGAGTGTATAGATTTGAAGGGCGTTTGATGTAATCCAGGAAGTTAGTTCAGTAACTCCATCCGAGCGCCTGAGCTCAGGGCCGGGGAACGAGGGATGAACGGGGCCCTTGTCTGGAGAGCCAGGGGTTTTCCACATCTGTTCACTGCATTGTAGCTCGCCCGCATGCACTCTCTCTCTTCTTGTTTTTCTCTCTCTCTCTTCTCTTTGCCTTCTCCCCTTTTCTACTCTCTTTTCCTCTTTCTCTCCTACTTTCTCCAGTCTGTCTTACTCTCTCTCCTCACATCTTGCCCTTTCACATTCTTTCGCTATCTATTGCTCTCTCTCTTTCCTCATCCCCTCTCCACTACTTTCTTTTCTCTCCCTTTTTTCTTAATTCTCTCACCCCTTTATCTCTTCTTACTCTGCATCCTCTCTTCGGTCTATCTTCCTCTTTCTTAAATTTCATTCTTCCTCTCTCACTCACTCTCTCTCTCTTCTGAATCTCTTTTCCTTTCCCATCTCTTCGCCCTCTCACTCCTCTCCTTCTCTCTTGCTCTTCTTTCTTTCACTCACTTGTCCCCCTTCTCTTCTTCCTCTCCTCCTCTCTTCCTCATCTCATTTTCTCTTCCTCCCTCTACCCCCTCTCTTCTTTCCTTCTCTCTGCGCTCCACTCTTCTTCCCCCTTCTCTATCTCCCCCTCTTCTCTTTCCCTCTCTGTTCCCCCCTTCCTCTCTTCTCCTTTTCTCTTTCTGTCCTCCCTCTCCTCTTTCCCTCTTTTTCTCTCTCCTCCCCCCCATCTCCCCCCTCTCCTCTTTCCCTCTCTTTTTCTTCTCTCTCGCTCTCTTCTCCTGCCCTCCCCTCTCTCCCCCTCTCCCTCACTCCTCCTCCTCCTGTGTGAGAACAGCAGTCTGTCTGGTAGATCACAGTGGAACGCTCTAGCGCTGATTGCACTTAAGCGTTAAATCATCCGTCCTAAAGTTACGCGCAGAACCCCGTCTGCGCCGCATCTGTTTGCTGTTTGTCTAGAACGTCTCTGTGTGTGTAATGTATCTGTGTGCGTCTGTGTGTGTGTGTGTGTGTGTGTAAGGTCTCAGTGAGTATGTGTTAGGTCTCTGTGAGCAGTGTTGGGTGTAACCTGTTACAGTAACGGAACAACTTTTTGGGGGTAAAAATAGTACAAAACATAGTTCCTTTTTCAATACAGCGCAATGTTACTTTTCTGTGTACGCAGGCCGGTCCCTGTCCTGGCCACACTGAGGACAGAATGCCCCGGTCAACAGTCACATCTGGAGCACGGGGCCCCTGCCTGCGGGCTGAGAGGGCGCAGGGGGCACTGATCCCACAGCTCCGGGAAGTGGCGAGGTTCTGGCGAGAGGAGCTGTAAAGCATCATGCCACCTTCATCTCGAGCCTTTCCTGATCAAGCAGGTCACGGGGCACCACCTTGTAAGAACTGCACTCGGTGGGGGCCAGTGACACCCGGGGAGAGGTCCCTCGAGGAGATCCTCCTACACCTTCCCTGCCGAGCATAGAGATGGGTGATTCCAAGGCTGAAATTATCCAAATGATTCTGGTGAGCATGTATGGAGTTTAAAAACACAGTAGAGCACTTGTATTACCACATGACAT
Organism: Odontamblyopus lacepedii; assembly: GCA_034769755.1. Taxonomy (NCBI): domain Eukaryota; kingdom Metazoa; phylum Chordata; class Actinopteri; order Gobiiformes; family Gobiidae; genus Odontamblyopus; species Odontamblyopus lacepedii. The sequence goes on along the minus strand of CM068346.1, from coordinate 13,924,790 downwards.
CGTAAGGTGGAACAGAGTGTTTTCATTCTGAGAGAAGAACTCAGCATAAATATGCAGGATTTGTGTGTTAAACATGTGTGAATGAAACAAATGAATAGTTAAATCTACCAGAAAATGACTTAAAAGTAGTGAAATTATCTGTCTTCCATCCATCCATCCATCTTCTCCCGCTTAATCCAGCTGGGTCGCGGGGGCAGCGCGCTGCCCAATCCTCATAGCACCTGACCCCCCCTATGAACCCCTCTGCAGGTGGTGAGCCCACAGGAGGGCGGACAACACGGTCCTTGATGTTAGTTCATAGGGCTGTCTTATCTATCTTAAAATAAACGACCTCTAGACTAGAATGAAACAGTCTCTGTAAGTGTTCATGGGCTGAAAATTTAAGTTTATGGATGCTGTTTTAGATAAACATACTTAAAACCAGTTTATGATTAGTGTTCATGGCCTGATAACTTCAAAGATGCCAAATTCTAGATAAAATGCTTTCAATTCTGCTAAATTCTAGATAAACATACTTAAAACGAGTTTATGATTAGTATGAATGGCCTGATAATAAATTCAAAGATGCTAAATTCGAGATATAAGTATATGATAGTTAGTCCATTCATACTAATCTAAAAACAAGTGAAGTGTTGCAGGAGAAAACGATGGTAAATGGATTGTAGCTTCTTTTACACATTTATTGCCTAAATTTAAGATGTTCTGACTAGTTGAGTCATGGAAGAAATATATATGACCATTTTTTAAGATTATACAACCAATTCAGAACGAGTAAGTCGAAAATAAATGAAAAACCTGATAGAAGTTTGAAAATCTTGGCCCGATCAGAGAAATTTGCTGTGCACGGTAACAACGCAAGTTTTAACGTCATACCGTGGAACCTTCCTGGCAAAGCGATAACATCTCCATGGAAACAAGCGAGTGTCAAATCAAACCTCCACCATCATAAATACATAGCGCAGTCATTCAAAACTTCTATTACCAGCCGTCTTTATTTTATCACAATCAAAACTTCTAAATTATCTTGTTCACAATTTGACGTTTTTTCTTAGTCTATCATTTGTTCTGTCTCCTCCAGTGCAGTCGGTTCACATTATAGCGCCGCTCCTCTGTATTTAGACGGTGTGATGGTGGCGTTGGGCTCTGACACGCCATTGTAGTGGGCGGTTGACAGTCAAACACATTTCAGAGTAATTGGGGCTTCATAACGTCATAATTGCCATTGCCACGACGGCACTCACGTCGAGAGGGACCGGGATAATGGGCTGCTGATAATGATAGGTGTGTTTCGCGGACGCACACGCAAAATGGCCGCTCGCACATGCCCACGTCAGCTCTTATTTTATAGTCTCAGGCTGTTCCTATGCGTGTCCATTTTGTTCATTTAGAAGGAGGAATACAGTGATACAAATACCGGTATCAGGTCTAGACTTGTACTTTGACATTCTGGCGTGTATTTAAAGGTGTACTGTGTAACTGGTGGAGTGGTTTGCCATCTGCTTGTCTCCATGGTGATGATGTTGCTTTGCATGGGATGTTCCACAATAAACAAATACAGCTCATATTTAGTCAATTACAGGTTTTTATTTCTTAAAGCTACAGCAAAAACATGCATTATTGCTGTGATCAGGTCCTCTCCTCCACAGACCTGACCTGTAATTTGGCCTGATGTGCCCAGCCTGTTGCCATGCAGACAGTTCAATTAAATGTATATACTGTAGATCTTTTCAGGAAAAAAACAACATGAAGTTAAAGTGGTGGATCCTATACCAGAAAAGTTACAGAGTGCACCTTTTTTATATAATTACTGTATTTTTTGGACTATAAGTCACACTTTTTTCAGGGTTTGGGTGGTCCTGCGACTTATACTCAGGTGCTACTTATATATAAAATTTTTCACACTCACAGTCCTAAGACCATATATATGAATCATATATATGAATCAAAACCGGCCATACCGGTTTGTCAAAGCCTGATCCCGTTAGATCTCAGAAGCTAAGCAGGGCCGGGCCTGGTTAGTACTTGGATGGGAGACCACTGGGAATTCCAGGTGCCACAGTGGGGCGCCAGTGGCAAAAAAAAACAAAAAAACAACTGTCGTAGTGTCCTTAGGTAAGGCACAGCACCCACATTGCCTAGTATGAAAGTGGTGTGTGCGTGAATGGTGGTGGTGGTCGGAGGAGCCGATGGCGCAGATTGGCAGCCTCACTTCCGTCAGTCTGCCCCAGGGCAGCTGTGGCTACAATAGTAGTTTACCACCACCGGGTCTGGAGTGAATGAATAATGCTCTGTAAAGCGTCTTTAAGTGTCCTGAAAAGCGCTATATAAAACTGATGCATTATTATTATATTATTATTAAAAAACAAATCATTATCTTTTTTTTTTTTTTTTTTTTGGCTCTATATTGAAAAACAAACAGACTAATTATACATAGATTGTTCTCTTCGGTTGTTCTTATTACTACCCTCCTGTGGGCTCACCACTCGCGGGGGGATTCGTGGGGGTGGGGGGTCAGGTGCTATGAGGATTGGGCAGCAAGCTGCCCCTGCGGCCCGGCTGGATTGAGCAGGAGAAGATGGATGGATGGAACTTCTATAACTTTCCTTTCAAGATGAAATGTCGGTTCTTGGTTTCTGATTTTATAAAATAAATTTCCCCCAAAAAGTGCGACTTATAATCTGGTGTGACTTATATGTTTTTTTCTTCTTCATTACACATTTTTTGGCATATTTTTTTTCCGATTTATACTCTGGAGCGACTTATATTATATATTTGCTATTCATAGTTACTTGAGTCACATTAGGATCAGTTTTGCCATGTTTGTACTAAGGAGGACAGAAAAAAAAATCAGTCTCTGCTCTGGGATCAGTTGGTATCAGGTACCAGGAAATAGATATTATTATATACAGTAGCTGGATCAGTTGCCTGGGAAATCCAGAATGAAATCTGTGTGTATGTTTTACATGGAGGGACATCAGTCTGGTCACTATGGCCTCTGTTGTGTTTCAAGCCAGAGCCAAACATGATCGCCCAATCAGATTTTTTTTTTTTTTTTTTACAGTGACACACGTAAAACGAAGGAGCTCATTGCTCATCGCATTTCTCTTCAGTTCAGATTGTGTTTTTCAGTCACCTTGTGATATTGTTTCCTTTCATTGTTTGAAGAACGTGGAATTGGAAGATTATTTATTTCACTTTTCTTTTTCTTTTTTTTTGCAACATACAACATGGACACAGACATTAGACAGGAAAGGACAATACACTACGTACAATACAATACAAATGCATACACCGCCACTGCAGAAGAGGTGTAAAGTGTGTGTGTGTGTGTGAGTAAGAGTGTGAGGTTTCAGTGTCAGAAAATACAAATGACTCTTTATGTATAGTAATGCGTAGATTTTAACAGTATATCGGAGGGATCAACTCTACGGTGAGAATAACGACAACAATGGAAACAATAACAGTACATACACCAGTCTATACAGCTACACGTGGGATGAGGAAGAGGTGGGGGAACCTGGATATGTTTGTGAATGAGTTCTTCGGATTGGTGTTAAAGCGTCCTATTTATTCATATGCCCAAAAAGCCTTGAAGGTACAGGAGCATCCACCACCTGCTCATACCCAGACATGCTGTTGCACAGACTAGAACGAGCTTTAAACTAGTCAACGTCTCTCCACACAGAAAAGCAGGTCAGTCTGTTTACGGAAAGGCGACCCCCGCTCACAGTCAGAAGGTCCATTTGAGCAGTAAAAACACCTGTAATTAACCGAGCTTGTGAAATGAATCTTATTATTGTAAGACGCATTGCTTTCGACCTTTACAGTGTCCATATCTGCCCATTTCATTCAATTAAAACTTTTAAACAGGCTAATTGGAAACAACTGTCTGGAAAAATTAAATTATATAAACAAAGCCTCTCTGACAGATTACGTCTAATATTAGGCATCTGGCTTTGATTAGGGCGGGGGTAATCACAGCGGCGGGAGCATATGTGAGTGCACTGTGGCATTCTGGGTACTATTTGTCTGAGCGAAACCACAAGCTCCGCAACAGGGCCGCGTTTATTTATCCGCGATTAGTACGGTCGTCCACGCTAAACCATAACAAGAGCAGAGGTCCCCCCCGCCGATGCCGCTGTCCCTCCCGCCGATGCGATTAGGACCATATGGGGAGAGAGAGGTGAAAGAGAGGGAACAGGAAAGAACGAGAGAGAGGTATGTTTTCCAAAGTGTCAGCGACTGTGCGGAAGGTGCGTGGAAGGAGGAATTTACGGTCACGCAGGGAGGAGAGCGAGAGTTTTATAACACAATGACGGCTTTATGAGGAGGGTTTTTTTGTATTGGCAAAAATAAAGGTGTATTGTGATTGTTTTTAAAGCTGGAGAGCGAGGCGTCTGGGGAGAGGGAGGTTTGGACATTAAGTTCATGAATGGTGTAGGAATCCAAACTTATATTCATCATTGATAAACAAGTTAAAATATACTATATGTTAAAGGTGGACTGTGTAGATTTTCTGGTGGAGGGTCTAATGCTTATCTCCATGGAGACTTCATTGCTTTGTGTGGAATGTTTTGCAGTATGGTTTAAACCTTTCTATTGTCATGGAGACCAAGTTACAGGTCAGATGTGTGGAGAGGCGACCCCGCTCACAGTCAGAATGTTTTTCTAGGTATTTTTGAGCTCTAAAACCACCTGTAATTAAATAAATGAAAGGTTTTTAGATTTAGAACTCTACATTTGGTTCCATATCTGGCCAAAATATTTGGGTCCAAATTTTATGCAAATTAATTCATATAGGACCATAACATAACGAACCAAATAAAAAAGGCATATTCAACTAATTTGTCATTTTATTCTGCAAACACAAACTGAAACTTGCATAAAAATGACTTAGAAAGTCCATAAAAGTTACTTAGGAAGTCCATACACCAGATGTGCCTGTGCTCTTTGACAGCTCACAGCAGATACTGTTTCTGATCTTCATTCTTTGTTAAGATACAGTTAAAATCTTGAATAAACTTCATCCCATTTCAGCAACATCACTGACAACTTTCCAGGAATGCACAGTTTTAGCAGCCTTCTGAAAGTCTGCATCATCAGCCCAGACTGCATCATCAGTCCAGACTGCTGGGGAATTGTTAAAAATCTTTTTGGCAGATCAAGAGCTTCCAAGAAACACATTGTGCTGCTGGTGACAGAATCACTGATCTTCTTCCCTTCATAATCTGCTGGATTAAGGGCATCACTTCACTTTGGTGGAACCTCTGAACCTTCCTTTTTCATAATATTGTGAACCATCAGCTTCTTCTGTTCTTTTGTCACACTGGAGTCGAAGAAAGCCTGGCCAACCATTTCCTCACTCAACTACCAAAGATGTTGGCCGAAAGCTGTTAAGGCTGCTTTCTTAACAACAATTTTCATAAAGGTGAGAAACAAAATCTTCTCATTATTTTCGCTGTATTCTGAGTTTGTATCTTGTGTCTCTGTGTCCATCACTCCTCTGCCCCTGACACTCTTAGTTTTATCAGCTGTTACCAAAGCATTGCTGACGTTTAGTGGTTACAGTATAAGACTGAGCAGCTCAGAGTCACACATGAACACAAAGTTGGAAGCAAATCGCAAGCAAAGTCAAGCAAATTCTCCTGTAGTCCGTGGCGGCCTTAACTCAAGACCTTTATCCTTTCAAATTTAGAACAAGAACCAAGAAATCTGCATCCATCTCTGTGTCCTTGTTTTAACCACTTGTATTTATGTTTTAAGTAAACATAAGTAAAGTAAACATCTCTGTTTTTCTCCATGCCTTTCTTTTCTCTCTCTCTCTTCCTCTTCTAATTTTCTTTCCCTCCCAACCGATTCTCACCTCCTCACCTCTCATTCTCTCTCCTGTATCTCTCTCTTGCTTTCTACTGTTCTGTTTCCCTCTTTTCCCATCCCTCCTCCCTCTTTCAACCTTTCTCTCACAGTCCTATCTCTTCCCTGTCTCTCCACTCTTCTCCTCCTCTCTTTTTTGATGTAAATGGCACAAGCTGTGGATGGAATTTAGTGTAAAATGTTTTTGATGGACACAATAAATGTCTGTTAAAAAACGTCTGTCTCTGTTGCATCTCTCTTTCGCTCTCTACTTTTCTGTCTCTTCCCTCTCTCCTCTCCTCTCCCCCTCTACCCTCTTTCTTTCTTTATTCTGCTACTTTTCCACCTGTCAACCCTTTCTCTTTCACAATTCTGTCTCTTCTCTCTTCTACCCCTCTCTCTACCTTTTCTTCTCTCTCCCTTCCTCTCCTCTCTCTACGCTTCTTCTCTCCATCCTCTCTCTCACTCCCTTTCTTTCCTTTCTCCCTCCCTCTCGCTCTCCTTTCCTCTCTCTCTTCTCTCTCCCTTTCTCTCTTCCCTCTCTCCCTGCTTCTCTCTCCCTCCTCCCTCTCTCTCTCTTCCTCTCCTCTCCCCATGCTTCTCTCTCTCCATACTTCTCTCTCTCCCTATTGCTTTCCCTTCCTCTCTTCCTCCTCCTCCTCCCTCTCTCTCTCTTCCTCTCCTCTCTCTCTATGGTTCTCTCTCCCTCCTCTCTCCCTCCCTATCACTCTCCATTCCTCTTTCTTCCTCCTCCCTGTCCCCTCCTCCCTCTCTACCTCCATTCCTCTCCCCTCTCCTCTACGCTCCTTTCTTTCCTCTTGCTCCCTCTCTCTCTCCATCCCCTCGTTTCCTCTCCTCTCTCCACACTTCTCTCTTTCTCCTGTCTTTCGCTCCCTACCTTTCCTCTCCCTAACCCTATCTCTCCCTCCCTCTCCTCTCTCTCCCCATCCTTCTCTCTCCCTCCCCTCCCTTCCTCTCCTCTCTCTCCCCCCTCAGCCCCCTCAGCTCCATAGCGCCCCCTCCCTGTGCAGTGTGTTGGCTGTGACGGGTGGTAGTAACACAGAGGGGCTGACAGCTCACACGTACACACTCTCTCTGCACTCACAAACCAGCAAACGCACAACTCCAAAGCCGTCAAGTAAAGTGGAAATAAAACAATAAAATATATACAACTCTTACGGTTTGAATGTGTAATTATCTGACTTTTAGCTGGGCTTATAGAGCAGTATTTAAGACCTTTTGACGTGACGTAAAGGTGCACTGTGTAACTTTTCTGGTAGAGGCCCCACCAGTTCCTTCAGTCTCCATTACCTCCAAGATTCCAAAGTATAGCATTAAACTTTCCCGAAACAAGTCGTGCCACCAGGTCAGTTTACGGGTGAGATCTGTGAAGAGGCAGTATCTGACTCACAAGGTACTGAGCAATAAAAACAATGTATATAAGTTTAATACCATACTGTGGAACCCCCAGCCTGAAAAGATACGCTGTGCACCATTAAAATGTGTGAAACAAAATGCAACCCTAAATATATGTATGAGGTAAGAACATATAAGTAGAAAATTTGATTTAATTTGATTTAAATCAGAAAAAAAGTTATAAATTAATTGTTAAAAAATATACATATTTAAGTATAAATGGAGTGGTCCATAAAAGCATTGTAAAAAATAAAGCTTCAGATAACCTCGGTTAGAACCCTGTATTAGGTTTTAGTGTCCAAAAGATGATTTAGGAAGAAATTTGGAAGAAAAAGGAGATGTTTCAGAGGTTGCTCAAGCTGCGTGAAGTTTCCTGGAAATTGACTAATTTGGGGATTCCAAGTAATTTTTATTTTTATGGACTTTATGGACTCTTTAAGCAACATTTATGGAGTGAGTAAGTGATTTTTATGCGAGTGTTTGCAGAATTAAATCATTAAATCAAAATCATTCGACGATGCCTTATTTATTTGGTTCGTTATGTTATCGTTTAAAGCAGTTTTCAAGTGTCTTAAGCAACCTCTAAATATTCCTTCATTCGCATAAAATTTGGACTGAAATATTTTGGTTAAATATGGAACCAAATGCAGGGTTCTAAATGTTTTTGGACCACCCTAATATATATTTTTATACTACAATTTATTGTGATGCAAATGGAAATTCATTTGTAATATGTTTCGTACAGTATGTTATATAGCACAGATCTTGGACTCAAAAGCAGAACCAAACCCAAGTGAAGTTAAGAGATTTTATTTTACAGGTCAGTATGGAGCTGGGGGGGTCTGGTGGAGCAGGTAGGTAGAGGGCAGAGGGTCTGGTGGAGCAGGTAGGTAGAGGGCAGAGGGTCTGGTGGAGCAGGTAGGTAGAGGGCAGAGGGTCTGGTGGAGCAGGTAGGTATAGGGCAGAGGGTTTGGTGGAGCAGGTAGGTAGAGGGCAGAGGGTTTGGTGGAGCAGGTAGGTAGAGGGCAGAGGGTCTGGTGGAGCAGGTAGGTAGAGGGCAGAGGGTCTGGTGGAGCAGGTAGGTATAGGGCAGAGGGTTTGGTGGAGCAGGTAGGTATAGGGCAGAGGGTCTGGTGGAGCAGGTAGGTAGAGGGCAGAGGGTCTGGTGGAGCAGGTAGGTATAGGGCAGAGGGTTTGGTGGAGCAGGTAGGTATAGGGCAGAGGGTTTGGTGGAGCAGGTAGGTATAGGGCAGAGCGTCTGGTGGAGCAGGTAGGTAGAGGGCAGAGGGTCTGGTGGAGCAGGTAGGTAGAGGGCAGAGGGTCCGGTGGAGCATGAGTGACAAGACGAGCAGGTGAGCTGAGACAGGAGCATGTTTTTTGTAATCAATATTACAAAAGTCCAAGAAAAAAAGCACCTAAACGTTCAGAAAAACCAGATCTTCAGAAAGTGAGCATGAGCTAGTTACCAATATGGAAAACTGACAACCTGGCAGGGAGTGAAGGATGAACCAGGCTGATATAGGCAGGAGGTGACTGAAGATGGAGCTCAGGTGAGTGACTGAGATAGAACTGCAGCTAGAGTGGATTGGGTGACTCTTCATGACACAGTATGACAGAATAAAACATGAATAGTCAAACAGAATGTACACAATAAAACAGAAAAATGTGGAATCTCTTTTTATAAAGGTCCTGTCCCTTCTCTCACTCTGAAATTGAACCATGAAAATCCAAATGTACAAAACTGTCACAGATAGATTTTTCCACATGGTTATCAAACAGCAGCATCTGTGATAGAAGAACACTGTCAATTCATGGCAATCACTTTTGGCTCTTATTTAAAGAAGTTCCTCGGCCTTATTTTGTGTCATAAATACTGAGGTTACTTTTACAAATACACTACATGGAGTAAAAGATGGTAAACTACGCAAAATGGACTCCTGTGAGCTTTAAGTTATGTTAGAATGTTGTTAGCTCCTCAAAAACGTACCTTGAAGTTCTGTTTCATTCACACATGTTTGAGTAATCCTTTATTATTTGTCTTTAGAGAACTCAAAACTCTACAAAACTCATCTAGAGCGCGTAGGTGAGGAGAGAGTTCATTCCAGAGTTTAGGGGAGATGGTTTGAAACAATCTGTCGCCTCGTGTTTTAAAACGTGTCCGTGGGACCATTAGCAGGTTTTGGCTGGTAGACTTCAGACAGGACAGAGGTGTACGGCTTTATCAGATCTGTGACGTAAGCAGGAGCCGTGTAAGGCCCTAAAGGTCAGCACCAGGATCTTAAAGTGGACACAAAAAAGAACAAGGAGTCAGTGTAAGGGTTTTAAGATGGGAGTGATAAGCGCTCTCCTGCTGGTGCGGGTCAGAAGCCTTGCAGCAGAGTTTTGGATCATCTGTAGCCGGGTAAGTTCCTTCTTGCTCAGGCAGGTAAACAGATTGTCACAATAGTCTAGATTCGAGGACACAAATGCATGGATGATTATCTCTAACGCTGCTTGAGAATTCATTGTGTGAAGTTTAGAAATGCTCTGTTCCACCTTGTGATGTCCTGAAGCGGTAGTTTTCAGTTTAACAGCCCCTTTTACCTTTAGTGCAGAAGAGTTGGGCAATTCCAGGACAATTTGATTTGATTCGACCGTATAGCAGCATCCAAAACTTTCACCATGTTGTGAAAAACTCTTCTCCACCAAATAAACTGGAAGCATTTTATATGGTCCACAGTAGGGATGGACATTTGATAAAATGTTCTTAATCAATCGCCAGGAGAATAAACAATTACAAATGATCATCATTATTATTACTATTACTAATCTGCATAAATAAACTCAACTTTACAGCATATAAACCATCACCACTACAGAGCCACATCAGTGTGAGGTTAGAATGTGTTTAATGCAGCTTTAGCACATTTGTTTACATTTTACAGAAACAAAACTTAAAACCACATGGCTCATTTGCATAAAATGTAAATGCTTGAAAAAAGCAGCTCTTTCCTTGTGCTGATGTGGTCAACTTCTGTCAGACTAAAGGACACAACTCAGTAGAATATGAGCGTTTTTTCTCTGTCTTGAGTTTTGTTTGTGCCTGTGCACTACGGAAAGGCTATAAGAGGTCTTGGTGAATGCAAAATGTATGCGCTGTATAAAAAAAATCTAAAATATCCATTTTCTAAAAAAAGAACAACAACAAAAACAAATCCATTTGACTTGCCAACTCGATTTTTATTTTAAATCGATTTTTTGCCCAGGCCTAGCGGAAATGATCCAAATGATTCTAGTGAAGGTGCATGTTAAGTTTAAAAACACAGTGGAGCACTTCTTGTATTACTACATGACATCACAAGTTGGAGTTTTTTGGGGGGTTTGAGAGAAGAACTCGGACTAAATATGCAGGGTATGTTTGCGATGAGGAAACAACATTATAACATACATCAGAAAATAGCGTCATATGGGACTTTTAACCGTTAAGTTGCTTCCATCTTTACTGAAAACCCAAATGAACTTTATCATCTGAAACTAAAAGATTCCAAACTGAAATCATGAATGTAAAAATCCACCATACACCTGCATTAATTATTTCCTAAAGAAAATGAACTAAAACATACTCGGTGGCTGAACGTGTCTTTGTTTCAAACTGCCTCTCCACCGGCTGTGAATTCAAGTCTTTTTTCTTCAATGTTTATCTTCAGATACAAGGTTCCAACGCGACGCAATCCAAACTGTTTATGAGCAGAAGCAAATTCAGAGTTATATAGGTATTCAAATTATTTTTTAAAGCTCCGCCGCCGCAGAAAGGACCAGTGCCTCTCAAGGTTGCGCCGATTGTGGTTGAAGTGGGCTGCCGTCCTTGCACTGGCCAGTCCTTGTGGTGTTTGTATTAAACTCCGTCCCCATGTATGTACTTGTATGCATGCTGTACACATCATTAAATCATTTTATTATTGATGTAGCTCGCCTGCGACAAAAGCTAGTCTGGATTCCTGCGCTTGGAATTTGTTAAGGACTCTTAAGCTTTCACCAAAACAACAAGATCAAATGCTGAATTGGGGTTGCGCGCTTCAAAAAGTTTAAGCTGTCTCTCTTTGTCGTACTGTCTCTTTGTGAACAAAATCACTGGCCAATTTCGCCTTTGATTCAGAATGGAGCGTCTTTTATCTTCGGTGAAAATTTTGTGCAAATCATAATACTTTGAAGAACTTTACCGGTAATATTATTGACGGAAACGGCGGTGCAGATGTTAAGAAAAGGGCTGGTTAAAGCATGTGAAACTGCGCGTCCTTGGTGCAGAATAGCATCAATATGTTGGCTTAAAAATGTAACCGTGAGCGAAAATGGAGATGTTCGGGCCACCTGAGCACGAGGGAGACACGCACCGGGCTGGGATGAAAAAGATGGGTGAGTTTGACTGAAAGAGGAGAGACGGGGAGAGAGAGAGTGTGTCTGTGTGTGTGTGTGACAGAGAAAGAGAGAAAGAAAGAGATGGAGGTAGAGAGTGTATGTGTGAGGGTGAGAAAGAGAGTGTGTGTGAGAGAGAGAGAGAAAGAGAGAAAGAAAGAGGGAGGTAGAGAGAGTGTGTGTGTGTGAGTGAGAGAGAAAGAGAGAGAGAGAAAGAAAGAGAGGGAAATAGAGAGAGTGTATGTGAGAGAAAAAGAGAGAGAGGAGGGAGAGAGTGTAGAGAAAGAGAGGAGTGAGAGTGAGAGAGTGTGTTAGAGAAAGAGCGAGACAGAGCGAATGTGTGTGAGGGAGAGAGAACTAGAGAGTAGGGAGAGAGAAAGTGTGAACGAAAAAGAGGGAGAAAGCGTGTGTGAGGGAAACAGAGAGACAGAAAGAGACACAGAGGGAGGGAGAGAAAGTGTGAGGGAGGGAGAGAGGGAAAGGGAAAGAGGAGTGTGGGAGAAGGAGGAGAAGAGGAGAGACTCGAGCGTCCAGTTAAAACCCACTGATCAGAGTCTGAGAGACTTTGGAGCCAAAAAGAGAAGCTCAGAACCTGATGTTTCCATAAGTTCCCAAATGTGAAAGATTTTTTATCTATTTATTTTTCAAAACAAATCCAGATTTCTACATCCAGCTCTCAGACTGCCTTTGTGTGTGTTTATTTTTAGTTTATTTATTGAATTATGACAGTGCATATTAATCAACATATCAGCAGGTTAGCATCACTGTAAATACGCCAGAATTAGCACAATAGCAAAATTGCATCCTCTGTCCTAAGGCAGGCTCCATAAAACAGTAACATACAGATACAAACATAATATCAAGTGTAGACATACAAAGAACCACAAAGACCAGTTACAATAAACACATTAAAATCAACTTGTCATCAGAAAACGGTGTAGATTTAGTTGCATGTTCTTCCTGTGTTTAGTGAGTTCTTCCTCATGAATCCTGAGCACAGCTTCTGGAGGTTTCCCTGGTTGTAAAAATAACAGTCTGGATGTAACTAGAATTTATCATTTTAGGCTAAAGAAGACATGACACCTACAATATTTTGTACATTTTAAATTGCAATATTGACCTAAATGAAACAATCCCGCTGACTTCCGGTTTGGAAATTGCGTCGCCCAATGGCAGCTTTTGTCCTGAGGGCTGTTACTCTCCTCAAAATGCCCTGACACTGGATCTGCTGACCCCTCCTGCCCGGACCTCCCGCTGAGCTGCACCGACCTTTGTTTGAGCCATTTCTTTTTGTTGTATTTGAACTGCCTGAAACGCCCATCGGGGACAAAACGCTGTTACATTGATCGATGAGATGATTGATAGAAGGAAAGTGTAATCTTCAGAAACCGAATCCAAATCTTCTCTCCAGCGCTCGTGACCCAGGCAGACGAACTCATCCGCCGCTAATTGCTTTGTAAAAATAGAGGATGAGCTCATGGAATTTTAGAAGACTGATTTATCATTGAAATCCTGATTTACGGGAGAAGACTTCCACCTGCTGCTCCTCAAACCTGGGCAAATATGACGCCACTTTCTTCACAAGGACACGAGGAGTGGCCGGTCCGGGCCGGTCCGTACCTGTTCTCAAGCGCCTAACCTTTACCGGAGGAAGTGCTCAGGGACTCGATCAATAGTTATGCAACATTACACAAAAGGGACATATCTGGACTCAAATATTTGGAATTTCTGGTTGTATTTAAAGGTGCAATGCGTAACTTTTCTGGTCTGCCACTGTTTATCGCTCCACTTGTTTTACAGAATGATGTATCTTGCTTTTGTTTTATTGTTAGAAATACCAAGTAAAGGCCGCTACACTACAGGATTTTTAGGTCTTAAATGTTTTTTAAATGTGCGACAAAAAGCACACACCACAGGCACGAAGAGAAACTTATGAGACTTAAAATCTCTGACTCTTAAAGCTGCACTACGTAACTTTTCTGGGAGAGTAGCTGCCACCCACTATATGAAGACTGTATTGCTTCACTTACACTTTACGATGTATTATTCAAACGTACGCTGTGCAACTTCTAAGGTGGAAGTCTGCTACTTGCTTTTGTCTATCGATGTTATTTCTTTGCATGAAATGTTCCACAGTAGGGCATTAAACATTCAGTATTATCTGCCTTGCATTTAGCTCAAAAATACCTTGAAAAAACATTAACTTGTCCATTAACTTGTCTTACCAATTCCTTTCTTCCCATACTGTGGGATAATCAAGGAAAAAAGGAATATCTCCATGGTGATAAGCAGGTGACGGACACAGTTACACAGTGGTCCTTTAAGTGTTCAAAAGATCAGAGCTCTGCACTTCTAGTTTAGATACAAGTCAAACTGTGTTATTATTATTTGTGAAAAGTGGTGCAATACTTCAGATACAGGATTTTTGAAGCATAAAAGATTAGCGATAAAGTCCAGAAGTAGAGTCTCGAGAGCTGATCTGCAGCTTCACCACGTGTTGTGTGGGTGTAAACAGACATCTCCACAGAGGCAAGACACCTCACCAGGAAAGTTACATACTGAACCTTTAATGTTGAACTGAGTTGAAACAGGACAAACAAGAACTAAGAATTAAAAAATCCAAGGTAAATGAAAAAATCCATCAACACAGGAAAAACTAAAATCTAGCCAAGATGACTTGAATTACGAACGTTTTATCATGATTTGAGAAAATTTCACTTGACAAGTAAAATGATGTACCAATGGAACAAGACTTGTACTTAAAATATGAAAATACATCTTTGCTGCACTTAAACTATGAAAAACAACGACCCTTTGCACTGGTAAATATGTAAGATTATTCATCTTATTTCAAGAAAATATTTAGTTTTTATATCTATAAACTAGTTAGAACGCACAAAAAACAAGCAAAACAAGTGTTAAGATGGTGTTTAAGACAATATTTTATGGACGTAAATCAGTCAGTCTTGAACTGAAATTGTACAGTAGCATCTCTGTACCTTCTGTTTGTAACATGGAAAGATTACAAAGAGATGAATGTTGTTTATTCCATGAATGTTGTTTATTCCTGTTATGAATGTTGTTTATTCCTGTTTTGATATGTCTGTGTGTATGTTTTGCTCATCCATATCTTGGAACGCCCTTAGAGGCAACTGTTGTTGCGATTTTGGGCGCTACAAAAATAAATTGAATTGAATTGAATTGAATTGAATTCAAAAGTTTTAGACGAGTGCTGCAATTTGTCAATCTGTTACCAAGTGGTAATTAGTCTTCAAATAAGGAAATAAAGAATTTCATTAAGATTCATTAACTCAAATCAATAACAAGCTTTATATTCTAGTTTTAAGACTTTTCATCTTAATTTACTCTTAGAATGAGTGTTTTATGCTATATTTTAGATCACTTAAAACTTAGATTATTGCTTAGAATAAGTAATTTGCATCTCATTTTGAGATTTATGAAGGCCTAAATATATTTTCTTATTTTAAAATTTCTAAATAAGCAAATTTCCTTTACTGCACTGGCAGATCATTTCACTTGTTTCTAGTGCATTTTAACTTAAATCAAGTGTATTTTTCTATTTTTGCAGTGTATGGAGTACAAAATATTTTAGAAATATTCATGTGCATAGGTTAGAAACCAGTGCATATTTGGGAAATCCGCTGTAGTTGACCATAGAATAAATATTTGTAAACTCCTGGTCCAGTCCTGGTTCAGTCCTGGTCCAGTCCTGGTTCAGTCCTGGTTCAGTCCTGGTTCAGTCCTGGTTTAGTCCTGGTTCAGTCCTGGTTCAGTCCTGGTTCAGTCCTGGTTCAGTCCTTATGCGTTGCAAAAGTCCAGCATCTCGATCGATGTTTCTTCTGCTCCATAAATAACGCCTGAGAAGTGATGACGTATTTTTGACAGTCGAGTCGCGTCTGTGAATTTGTGTTCGTACTGAAGAAGGCGTAATCGTAAACTTCCATTTTGTGATTGTAATTCTTGATGTTGTAACTTTTCAACTCGTTCTGATGGATAAAATACACACAACACATTTTCTGTACGACTGGACTCATTGGAGAGTTTACAAATATTTATTTTATGCTCAACTACAGCCAAATACGCACTTTCACACTCCATAAAAATGTTAATTAAAGTCATTTTAATTTACTTAGATATTGCTTTTTGCAGCGTGACAACATCTCCTCTACAATTTGAGAATGCAGCCAATTTTTTCCCGTCTGTATTCACAACAAACCTTGTGCGGGACCAGCTCTCCACACACTGTCCCTCTGTACAGCTTACGTTTCATAATGCAGATGTTAAAACCATTTTGGCTTCCATCTTGTTCGGACTAGTCTCTGTACATACCCCCTGGCCCCGCCCCCTTTCCTATACTGTAACTCACATAGTTGAACTCCTGACTCCTCGTACCTGCCCCTCCCTCGCCCCCCCTCCCGCTGGCGACGCTCTGATTGGCAGGACCAGGCCGCTGCCGCTGCTGTTGTCGGTAATAAATGCGAATGTATTGGGCCCACAGGGAAACCTTAGTCTCCTCTCCCCACCATTACTGTCTAATAGGCGCGTGATGGTCGTGTCAGGGACGGTTTGAAATATGGTCTCTCCTGTCGTGTGTGTGTGTGTGTGTGTGTGTGTGTGTGCGTGTGTGTGTGTGTGTGTGGGTGTCGCATACCTCCCTGCCCCCGGGTTAAAGAAAAGAGAGAGAAGAAAACGGGGGGGTTATAGAGAAGATTCGGGGGAGAGATAGTGGAGAGATTAGGGGGAGATGAGGAAGGAGAGAGGGGGAAGAGAAGAGTGAGAGAGGGAGGAGAGGGAGAGAGGAGGAGGAGTGAGCAGGGAGGAAAAGAGGAGGGGGTAGAGGGAGAAGAGGAGGGAAAGAGCGGAGAAAGAGGAGGAGAGGGGAGGAGTGAGGGAGGAGAGGAGAGAGGAGGGACAGAGGAAGGGGAAAGAGAGGGCACAGAGGGAGGAGAGGAGCGAGAGAAAGTGGAGAGATTGTGGGGAGAGAGGGGAGGAAAAGCAGCAGAAGGGGGAGAGAAGAGTAAGAGGGGAGGAGGAGAGAGGAGGACAGCGAGAGGAGAGATAGAAGACAGAGGAGGGAAAAAATGGGGTGAGAGAGGAGAGGGTGAGAGAGGGGAAAGTGTGAGGAAGAGGGGAGTTTGAGAGAGGAGGAGAGGAGGGAGAGACAATGATGGGGAGGAGAAAGGAAAGAAGATGGAGACAGAGGAAGAAGAGGGAGGGAGGGCAGAGAGAAGGTGGAGAGTGAGATGACAGAGGGAGGAGAGGGGGGAGAGAGGAGGAGAAATAGGGGAGGGAGAGGAGGGTACAGAGGGATAGAGGAGAGGAAAGAAAGAGGAGAGGAAAAAGAGGGGTTAGAGAGGAGGGGTAGAGGCAGTAAGTCAGTCTAAACCTGATGATGACCTGAGATGATAAATCTTTTGAAAAGTCTGTTTTCCTCAGAGAGTTTCTCCGGACGTCCCCCTCACCCCTGAGGGCAACAGAAGAGACACTGCACAGTACACAGACTACTGCAGTCAGTATGCAGTACTGGGACTGGGGGACAGGAGGAATAGTGATAGTAGGAAGCAGAAGATTAATAGACTTTAAAAACGTATAGGAGCACTTCTAGACGAGAATCAAATAACATAGAATAGTGGAGGTTTGTTTTTTGCATGTTGTGAAAGCTGCAGTAGTAGCAGAGGTGGAGACTTGCAAGTCGGGGCTAGGACCCTAGTCAGACTTGAAGGTCAGTGACTTGGGACTCGACTCGGACTTGAGGCCTGTGACTTGGGATGACTTGATGCTTCTAAAAAAATATATGTTGTTAGAAAATACTTCTCTCTGTTTTCAGCTGATAAATGTGGTGCTTAATTTGGACCATGTGGCTCCCACTTTTATTACTTCTGAAAGCCCAAAAGACTCGATTGCCGATGTCCTTTCTAATTCCGTTTATTTACAAGTGAATTATATTTTTGGATAAATGCAAAAAATGTACTATATATATTCCTGAACTATTTTCTCTCAACAACTTTCAGTTTGTCTTCTTCTTCACAGTCAGTAGTCGATTCTCACTTGTTGCTTCTGGCGGCTCGAGCCTCTCGCCACCGCTGGAGTCGACAGTCGAGTCTTTTAGGCTTTTGCATGTGCAGTGGGAAATCAACAGAGGTAAGTGTAAAGCTGCTTATAAAGTTGTTTTATAACGTTTCCAGACACTAATGAGTGAACCAGGCAGAGCGTTTTGTTTGTTTGACTCGTGGCTGTTGTAAAATGGGTTAAAGTGGTGTTAAGCTTCTTCAGTGTGAAAATTGGCGTTTTAAGTGGAAGTTAAGAACTTGCCCCCATCACTACGCTCGTTTGTTGCCTTGACAGACTCACTGTCACAGTGAGATCTCCGCCTAGAAAACACTGATCTGTGCCATTTTTTGGCCTCTGACGGTATTCGACTGCCTCTATCAATGGACTTTAGCTTCAAACGTGCCGGTTCCCCTTGAAGTAATTTTGATACGTATTGGATAAGTGATTTTTTTAACCATTTTTAGAGAGATTTGAAGTGAGTTCCTTCAGTTCGTTTTCAAGTTTTTGGTTATTTTTTCTCATCGATCTCCTCCAGCTCCAGTCAAAATTTCTCTATTTGCTGCTTGTGAAGCTCCTGAAGCTCCACGAGGCGCTGTTTTCTGGGCAAATCAAACTCCAGTTACTCTGTGATGGCTTTGGTGTCTTGCTCAACGTAAGTGCATTTGGCTCTGTTGGTTGCTATTGTTTTTCTCTTTCTGCTCAATGGACTCTTCAAATCTGTAAATCCCAATACACAAAATACGTCTAAGACTAGTTAATTTCTGCAGTTCTCAAACTCTTTGTATGAACCTCCTCAGATGTACTTATCAGGACTAAATAAGATTCAAACCAGAACTAAACCAGGACTTTTGTTGTTGCTTTATCTTTAACTTTAACAAATATGGTACCAAAGCTGGACTCAAATTCTTACATTTCGAAAACCACTGATCTTAACAACAGTGAAGTTGCAACGCAATTTGATACTTACCCCACATAATACCTTTGTAACCACATTTTCCAGTCGCTGATAATGGAAGAAAGCATTTGAGATAACTCTAAATATTTACTTTTCGAAACACAGAAAAAAGATTAGCAGAAGAAGAGAGGACGGGGCCCGAGCGTTTCAAAAGATAACACAAATTTGATGTCAGATAATCTCGTCTTTGTGCGCCTGCTAGCTCTCCGTGCGGGATTAAGCGGCGTGAAAAATAATAAATCAATAAAATCAAAAAGAAAAAAAGTGTTAGCAGTGTTAGCGGTGTTAGCATTGAGCGAAAACAAGCGAATTCCCACTTTGAGCTCCCCATTTGGGTCTTGTCATGTGTGAGCGCCTGTCATGCTTTTGAACAAACATTGACATAATTAAAATGCAAATCCTGCTTGGAGTCGGAGGAGAGGAGAGAGATGTCGGAGCAGATATCCAACACCGGACGAAAAAAAAGGGGAAAAAACTCAAACAGGAAGAAAAATACTGGAGAGGAGGGAGATAACGCAACGGAACGGATTCATTTACGACGGAGAAATGGCGAAAGGTGGTTTGGAAGTAGAAATTTGTAGCATTATTATTAGTGCTTCGGCTTTGATGGTAGAAAATATTGTTTGTAAAGAAAAAAATCTGTCCTTTGACAGACAAATTTTGATTTTATTTAGAATTCAAACTTTAATCTTGACATTTTGATTCTTTTGATCCTTGAATCCTTTGATTTCGTCATTTGCCTTGATGCAAATTCACTTGTAATTGGTAAATACTGTTTTGTTTTTTATTCTAGGTCTCCTTTTTAAAGTTAGAAGTTAAAAGTAAATGTTTTGGTCTAAAATTCAAACTTTTTCTTACTTCTTTTTTCTTTTTCCTTTTGTTTGTACTTAAATTTCTAATCCTTCTAGGCTCTGTACCAAATTTCTTTCATATATTTGAACACCCATACAGATATAAATATGTATAAGCAGCTCTTGAAGGTTAAAATAAGTCTGCCGCTAAAACGTTTTATCATCCAAGAATCAGGACGTTTGTGGTTAAGATGCTAGTTTTTGTTAGCATTATCTTGACAGCCAAAACTCCACTCGGATTTCCGACAAGCAAAATAACTTTGGACCACTACAAACCGTCTGAAATGAACTAATCCTGTTTTTCATGTTTTTAAGATGGTTAAAAACAGCACTTAAACGTAAAAAAAATCTGTCCTTGGTCTTAAAATTGTAACATTGTTTAGGATTTGAATTTTAATCTTGAAATTTTGATTCTTTTGATCCTCGAATCCTTTGATTTCTTCATATGCTTTGATGTAAATTCACTGCTAATTCGTAAATACTGTGTTTTTTTTAATTCTACGTTTCATCTTTGAAGTTGTGATTGTATTACTGTCAAAACGATTCGATCTAAAATTCAGACTTTTTCTTTTGATAATTTTCATGTATTTGAACCCCAGTACAGGTCTTGAGATCAAAATAAGTCTGCTGCGTTCCGTCAAAAATGTTTTATTATCCAAGAATAAGTTCTATTAAGTGCTAGTTCTTGTTAACGTTATCGTGACAGCCAAAACTCCACTCAAATTTCTTAAAATTTGCTTATAAACTCATTGTGGTGAGTGATGAGGACACTCAGTATGCATAAAGTGAATGAGGAATAACTTTGGACCACTGCAAACAATTTGAAATTAACTAGTTTTGTTTTTCATGTTTTTAAGACCGTAAAAATCAGTACCTAAAAAACCTAAACCTAAAAAAATCTGTCCTTGGTCCTGAAATTTCAACATTGTTTAGAATTTGAAGTTCACTTTTGAAATTTTGATTCTTTTGATCCTTGAATTTTGATTTCTTCATATACCTTGACAAGTTTACCTAAATTCACTTGTAATTCTTAAATTTAAATCAACCCATCCATCCATCCATCATCTCCCGCTTAATCCAGCTGGGTCGCGGGGGCAGCTTGCTGCCCAATACTCATAGCACCTGACCCCCCCTATGAACCCCTCTGCAGGTGGTGAGCCCACAGGAGGGTGGACAACATGGTCCTTGATGTTAGTTCATAGTTCATAAATCAACCGTTTTTGTAAATCCTAGTTCCCATTTTAGAATTACAATTGAATTTTAAAACATTTAGTCTAAAATACAGACTTTCCTCAGATAATTATTTGAATTGAATGAAAATCAAGCAGTTTTAATTCATTTCAAATTGAAGATTCACAACTGCAAGTACCACTGTAATGTCTGGTGGCTTCAACTGTGCCCCCTTCAGGAAATTAGCAGCATCAAAATCACAGCTCCCCACTTATGTCTTGAAAAGCTTTTGAACACCTACTCTTCTTACCCCCACAGTAGCAAAATAAAAAGAGTAAAAAACACTACCGGTATAGAAACAACACCGAACAAAGTATATAATCATGTTTTTTCTCGCTACCTTTGAACACGCCGTCTCAAACTCCCACCCGTGCGCATGTCGCCTCGCAACCTTTCCGTCTAAATGGTTTGTTTGATGAGAAAAAGATCCGGCCTTCACTCCAGGGCCCCGCCGAAGCCTGGGGAGCGGGTAAGTGGGTTAACCCAGAGGCCTCGCACAAAGCCTGGGGAGCAGATAAGTGGGTCACCTGCCCTCCGCCGCCGCTCTCCACTCCCTTTTTAATGGTATTATTAGAACTGCTGTAATACGGGGAGGGACCGGGCAGGAGCACAGCACTTGTATGTCTCTGTAGCTGTGCGAGCGATGGTTAGTAAGAGCTCTCAATGCGACGGTTCCTTGAGGAGAGGAGGAGGAAGAGGAGGAGGAGGTTCAAGGCTTGTACACAGAGAAGTGCCATTGGACCTGCTGCTACAGATGGCCATTTCGCTTCGTCGTCTTGGTTAAGTTAGACGTTGCTCTTTTTGAGATTGAGAAATTGCAGATGTTTGCATTTTTATAAGCAAAGCGAAAGGAGGTTCGGTTATATCAAATGGAAGAGGCTTTAGAGCGAATACGCTTTGCTGCACGACCAAGTAGCTTCTTCAGTTCTGACTATAAACTGTATATTTATGTCACATTCTATAGACCCTTTTAGTGTGAATAAACAACGATGACGTAGACTCAGTTGCGCAAGCATTTTGACAACAGAAGTATAGCAAAACTTGTCGAGCTCTGTGAAAGGATTATCGTCAAAAGATCGAGAATATTTCCTCAACAAGCCGACTTTGACAAAGGGTGTTCCACTGCCAAATCCTTGTGCGATCAGTGAGTAAAACTTTCAAACTTTAGTCCACCGGTAGAATATCGATTCTGACAACCACACACAGCACAACCGGACATTTTGGTGCTGGAAATGTTTTTATCTCCGTCTTCTTCTGTCCGTGTTCAGTCTGAATGAATCGGAATTTTTCACTTTTGTCCTAAAAGGGTCTATTGAATGTCGGTAGTCAGTTCTCCCGACATCCGTTGCAACGGGTGAGAAAAATCTGGATGCCCGAGAAAGTTTAATGTTTATTTTGTTCGCTTATGAATACCACAAGCCATATCAGCGTACATAAACTACTCCACTACTTAGAATTCAGCAAACTTTTCGTCATTTTTATACAAAGTTTCTTAGAAGACATTTTCTCTACACATCTACAACTTAATATATCACAATGACGAAAAGACAATTCTCCCCGTTTACTGTGTGTGCCGCCATTTTTTGCTGTGACTTAAATCCAACCGACTTTCTGAACTGAACTAACCCGAGTCTCTAGCTCACACATTACAATATAATATAATAAAGGGTAAAAAATATAAATGGTAGTAATACATTCTAAGTAAGTAGCAAAAAAGATCATAGGGAGAGAGAGGTTTCAAATAAGGCATAATTATATAAATGTATAAATAAAAATAAAAAAATCTCTGCCAGTGACAACAATGATATGATGATTGACAGGACACAGGGTAATCTGTTACATAAGTTGTACAGTTGTAGGGAGTATTATCTGTTCCATAAAGGTGAGTTGTTGTACAGTTGTAGGGAGTATTATCTGTTACATAAAGGTGAGTTGTTGTACAGTTGTAGGGAGTATTATCTGTTCCATAAAGGTGAGTTGTTGTACAGTTGTAGGGAGTATTATCTGTTACATAAAGGTGAGTTGTTGTACAGTTGTAGGGAGTATTATCTGTTACATAAAGGTGAGTTGTTGTACAGTTGTAGGGAGTATTATCTGTTACTTAAAGGTGAGTTGTTGTACAGTTGTAGGGAGTATTATCTGTTACATAAAGCTTGTTGTACAGTCTGTGTTCTGAGCTGTGATAGGGACTGGTTTAAAAACTACACTGAGACTAACACTCCCTGGACAGTCAGGACTGTGTCATCTGTTAAATCCACTGTACTAGACTAAAGTGTTGAGTCCTATTTGACGAAATCAATCATGGTGATTATGTAAAGCGTCATTTAAGAAGTGATGGACTTGTTTATGTTATAGTGCACACACACCAGGATGGTCAGGCTCTTTTTAGTGTATAATGGAGGCTTCTGTGTCCCACACTCACACCTGCACCACGACTCACAGACATGACGTCATATAGAGCTGTTTGTTTACATGTCAAGCTGAAGTGCTAGTGCTTTAGCAGACATAATAAACCAGCAACTTCAGATGTCTGTGAGTCACGTTGTGATTAAACTAAGGCATGGTTCACAGTTCGTTCACTTCTGAAAGGGATTTGCACGCCCTGGACAATCCCTCACATTAATAATAATAATAATAATGCATTCATTTTATAGAGCGCTTTTCCAGTCGCTTTACAATTTGGGAAACTTTAGAACTTGAACTTGTGCCCCTGTGTTGTATATACTAAGTCTGTTTAGATCAGGAGTGTCCAACCTGTAGCTCGCCAAGGGATTTCTGAATTCTGTGTATTGTGCTAAATAAAATTTGATTAACTGTACATGTATCATTTTGGTGTCTAACTGTGCACTAAAAATGGATAATGGTTTATGTTTTATAGCCATCTAACTGTTCCCAGTCTAAGGCTTGCCGTGGCTCTTATGTATACTTAGTTTTTGCAACTGCTAAAATGAGGAGCTCTCTGGCATTTTGGTTTGTAAAGGTGACTCACTGGAGCTGGAGGCAAAAGGTTGGACAACCCTGGTTTAGATGAATATGGCGGTTAACAGTGAACACAATGGAAAATAGTGCCATGTGTATGTTATAGTTTATCACAAAGTACTGCAGATAAAGCAGAATGTCTTCTTTCTGATATTCTGATCTATTTCTGATAAAGTTGCCTCATCACAAACATACCTGGACACATGTTTAACACACAGACCCTGCATATTTCTTCACGAGTTCTTCTCTCAAACAGAAAACACTGTTCCACCTTGTGATGTCATATCGTAATACAGGAAGTGCTCCACTGTGTTTTTAAACTCCATCCACCTTCACCAGAATGATTTGGATGATTTCAGCCTTAGAAATGCCAGTCTCTACTGAACTACCACTACAAGACGTCACAAGGTTAGAACCAAGTATTTTGAGCTTTGGACTCATAGCCAGACTAATAACACAAGGTCACTCCGATGTTTAGAGCACCAGAAATAGACCATAAAAGTTTTTCAGTTCTGTTTCAATAGTGACCATTTCCCAACTGACCCTCTTTGACCCTTTGGCTTCTTCGGCATTTCAGCACCGACAAACTCGCCATTACAAACAGACTGGACGCGTCTTTATTTATACGATCAGGCCATATTTTCATTTCAATATCGCCGTTCTGAAATACCGTGAGACTGCCCCTGGCCTGTTGACGAGGATTATCTCATTTACAGGACGGCGGACGAGAGAATTCCAAGTCAAGAGCAAGTTTTAATTAGCACGAAGGTACTTGAACGTGACAGTTCGCTCCAAACGGACTGTAGTTGCCGTTAAAACTCGCACAATGACTTACCAAAGACCCAAGGACAATATGGTACTATAATTACGGAACTATAACGTGTTTTTTTTACTTTGCGGTGACAATTGTGGCAACTCGGAGGAATGCGCTCGGCGAATAAAGACTCCAAAGACGGGAGAGTGACATTTTGACCGTGTAGGAATTTTTTTTACATTGGAAAAATAATTGCCGTGTGTAATGAGAAGAAGTCGGCGAGTGCGCAAGAACTTGAGGCCTTGACCAGAAAAATATGGAGCGGCGAGGCTGGTGGAAAGGACATATTATGAAATGTAATTGTGTAATTATGACAATAATAATGTAAGAAGTTGTTATGTGTAGAGTAAACCAGATAAATTAGGGTTGCAGTCTTAGTCTGGTTTTATTTATCCTACAACATTTCACAATTCTGGGTTTTTGTTTACAGATTTTAAAGATGCCGTAGTACACAAAAATTGACTTGTAAATTGTGATGCGTGTTCTAATGTTGTTTCTTCCTCAAAAACAGACCTGGAGTTGTGTTTTTTCAATCACACATGTTTGAGCAAGCTTTTATTATTAGTCTGTCTACATCTCCAAAGCTCAGAATGATCCGTTCCACCTTGTGATGTCATGAAGCGGTAGTTTTCAAGTTAACAGGTACTTTTTTTTAACCTTTTGTTCAGTAGAGATGGGCAATTCCAGGGCTGAAATGATCCAAATGATTCTAGTGAAACTGTGTGGAGTTTACAAACACAATGGAGCACTTCCTGTATTACCACATGACATCACAAGGTGGAACGGGATGTTTTTCTCTGAGAAAATAATAAGCAGGGTTTTGTGTTAAACATGTGTGAATGAAACAAAACACAACTCCAGTTATGTTTGTGATGAGGAAAGAACATTATAACATAGATCAGAAAATAGCGGAATATGGGCCCTTTAAATTCTGCTTTTTTATTTTATATTGATACTTTTGTTTTTTGTTTAGATAGTATACATTTTAAATAAAGGTATATGTATAGAAACATCTAGATTTTATATTTAATTAATATTTTATTTTTGTTCTGTTTTCAGGTTGAGCCGTTCACTCCCACAGAGAAGTCATTTTGTGTTTTGAAATCTGCTCAGACATAGACACCCAAGACTGTGCAGCCTTCAATGCAAAATTGGGAAAAACTTCACCAACTCGCAAATAAATTTGGACTTGGAATCAAAAATGTGACGAGGAAGGCGGATTATGCAGGACTAAAGGATCTGGTGAACCAACATCAGAAGAGAAGGGAGTGGGAGTGAACGGCTCAACCTGAAAACAGAAATAAAATAAAACATTAAATATAAAATCTTGATCAGTTTCTATACATTCTGTGAAAATTTGAGGTTATTTCATGAAGAATTGCCAAAATTACTGGCTTGTGAAATCATGTCAAATTTTTTGGGACACCCTGTATTTCAAGCTGTCACACCCATAATGAATCAAACTAATGCTACGTAGATTTGTTTAATGCAATACTTTGGAACATTCCAGGCAAAGCAATAACATCTCCATGGAAACCAGCACTCTCCAGTCTCCACTCTGACTCTGAGTATTTTTATTTTTATTTATTTTTTTCTCCACTGGCCACACATTTTGACTTTTAAAAATAAGTTTTGTGTTCTTATTTGTTTATTTATTTATTTGTTTTTTTTTTGTTTTTTTCTCTCCTCCGTTTTGCTGTCTTGACCCGGCGCAGCGGTTGCTTTTTCAGCCAGCGTTCCCACCCGAAAACAAACAGGCCTCTTTTGTATTCAGCTCATCAGCGGCTCGCAGATCAACAGTCCCACAGGTAACGGACAAATCACAGATCTGATTACGCTGTCAGCCCGCTGCCCCTGACAACGCTTTCATGTAGAGACGAGAGAGACGAGAGGAGAGGGGGAGGAAGAGGAGAGCGGAGGGAGACAAGCTAGAGGAAGCGAGAGAGAGGCCGGGAAAAGACGGAGGGATGACAGAGAGGAGAGGGAAGTTAGGAGAGGGTGAGAAAGAGGGGGCAGGAGAGACAGACTGAAGAAAGAAAAAGGAAAGGGTGATATGAGCAAGAAAAAGGATGAGGAGGAGAAAGAGAGAGGGATGAGAGAGAAAAGAGAAGAGACAGTGAGAAAGAGAGAGGGGGAAGTGAAAGAGAGGTGAGGGAGAGAAGAGATGAAAAGAAGATACTAAACAAGAAAAACAACTGAAGAAAGGGGAGAAAAAGAGAAAGAAAAGAGAAAAAGGAGAGTATAATGTTACTTTTAAAAACACATTATGTAGCATTTCTCTTGGGAGTGGTTCGCTACCTGCTTGTCTCCGTGGAGATGTCATTGCTTTGCCTTGAAGATTCCACAATACGGAATTAATTATCTATCTGTCTCACATTTAATTGTACACTAGTTTGTTCTGCGTGATAGAAAGACAAATACCTTAACACTGGCTCTCCTCTCCACAGATCTGACCTGTAAATCGGCCTGGTTCAACAGCTCTGAATTACATTTTTTCATGAATCTTGAAGATTCGGGAGAAGCTTGGCCAAAATGGAAGATATAAACACTTAAATCTATCACAAAATGACTTAAAGTAGTGAAATGATCTGCCCATGCAGCAAGATCATTTTACTTGACAAGTTCTATTAAAATAAACAACCTCTAGACTAGAATGAAGCAGTCTGTAAGTGTTCATGGGCTAGAAATAAGTTTATGGTGCTAAGTTTGAGATAAACTAATTTAAAACCAGTTTATAATTAGAGTTCATAACCTGATAATAAGTTCAAAGATGCCAAATAGTAGGTAAAATGCTTTAAATTCTGCTAAATTCTAGATAAACATACTTAAAACAAGTTTTTGATTAGTATAAATGGCCTGATAATAAATTCCAAGATGCTGAATTTTAGATATAAGTACTTTAAATCAGTCTTACCTCATAGTAGTTCGTAGTCAGTCAGTCAAGCAAATTTGTATCACTGAAACTGTTGCGGGAGAAAACTATGGCAACTGGATTGCAGCTTCTTTTAAACATTTATTGCCTAAATGGAAAAAAATATACTGTAAAATACCAAATAACATTTGGGGCGGGCGTTTATTTGTTTCAGTCACTTAACAGACCAGGCGTTTATTTGAGGCCAGGCGGCAGTTTGGT
Organism: Odontamblyopus lacepedii; assembly: GCA_034769755.1. Classification (NCBI taxonomy): domain Eukaryota; kingdom Metazoa; phylum Chordata; class Actinopteri; order Gobiiformes; family Gobiidae; genus Odontamblyopus; species Odontamblyopus lacepedii. The sequence goes on along the minus strand of CM068346.1, from coordinate 13,897,095 downwards.
GCAGGGGATTAATTCCTTCCTCACAAAAATCCTGCTCAGCAAAACTGGGAAAATCTGGAACTTAAATTCTTTGAACCAGTGTGACGATAATTTAGGCGACTTTCTATACAGACGTAGGTGAGTTAATTTGAAATGTTACAACAAAATATCAACGGAGCGGAGAGTTTCCCACATTTGAAAGCAACTCCTGAATTCTAGAAAGTCATTAAAAACCTCCCGAAACATGCAGATATTTTAGCGAGTTAAAACAAATGACAGACGCAACAAGTGTGGAGCAGCAGAGTGACAACGTTCATCGACCGTGTCAGGGCACAAGGAGCTGTTTTTTTCAGCACCTATAGTTTATGCAAATGAGCCATGTGGTTTTAAGTTTGGTTTGTGTAGAGACGACACGAGCATCAGTCCTGTGTCCTGTTGTTGCAGCACGACTTCTGTCTTCAGCACGAACATTAGACTCGGCGTTTATTTGGAACTGACTGTTATTTATCAAAATATGCATCTGCTGGCGGCGGTTAATTGGAATTATTTGGTATTTTACGGTATGTCAGAATGTTTAAGATTCTACAACCAATTCAGAACTAGCAGATCAGAGAAATTTGCAGTGCTCAAAAGTTTTCGACAGGTGCAGAGACAGGGACACATATACGCACCCTGTCACTGTCCTCTTATACGATCGCTCTATTTAAATGAAGGAGCAGGAGACAGTTAACATCATTACCTCACATCTTGTCACAGGGAGAAGAAAGATGAAGACGGCTCCGTGTCCACGTCCACTGTACGGTCCATAGATCAAGGGCTGATTTAGGACAGGTCCCAGCACCTCTGACAGGAATCAAACCCCCAACCCCTCAGCCTTCAGCTCGTCTGTCCGCCCAGAGTCCTGTCCGAGGAGAATGAAGGAGAACGAAGACAGAAATAATTCATACATTTCTACTTCAGAGTCATCACACTAAGTTTCAGACATTGGACTCTGACACTTTGATCACCTTGATGATGAAGTGGAATTTGTGATGAAGTTTGAAGATTTTGGAAGGTTTCACTTTTAGAAAGATCTGACCCCGTGACTTTTGGGATTTCGAATGAGAATAATATTGTATATGTTAAAGCCACAGTATGTAACTTTTTCACTTAACTTTTTGTGTTGTTTTTGTACACTGAAACCATGTATCCCCTCTGAGTGGACTTACATCTCCACAAACCTGACTCTTATATTACCTAGAGTAGAGCCACCCCTTGCTTGTTGCCATAGTAATGTTGTTACTTTGGCTATAATCTTCCACAGTGTGACGTAAAACTAAAACAGTACTTTAGAGTTTAACTTTCTATTTCCATGGAATCATGCAGGTGACATCTCCAGAAAGTTACACACTGTAGCTTTAAACGTTTAAAGGTGCATTGTGTAACTTTTCTGGTGCAAGGTCCGTCAAACGCTTTTCTCCATGGAGATGTTATTGCTTTGTCTCGAATGTTTCACAGTATGGCATTAAACCTTTCTATCTTCATGGAGACCAAACCAGACCAAGTTACAGGTTATATCTGTGGTGAGGCGACCCCACTTCCTAGTCTTGTAGTACTCGAGACCGGCCTTGGTCTCCAGACAGTTTTTTTACGGTCTTGGTCTAGTCTTGGACTCAACTGCATTTAAACTCAGTCTTGTCTCGGACTCGACTACTTTTGGACTCGGCTTTGTCTCGGTCTGAAGGGGCTTGGACTTGGTCTTGAAGGGGCTTGGACTTGGTCTTGAAGGGGCTTGGACTCGGTCTTGAAGGCGCTTGGATTCGGTCTTGTCTCGGCCTTGAAGGTGCTTGGACTCGGTCTTGAAGGGGCTTGGACTCGGTCTTGAAGGGGCTTGGACTCGGTCTTGAAGGGGCTTGGACTTGGTCTTGAAGGGGCTTGGACTCGGTCTTGAAGGGGCTTGGACTTGGTCTTGAAGGGGCTTGAACTCGGTCTTGAAGGGGCTTGGACTTGGTCTTGAAGGGGCTTGGACTCGGTCTTGTTTCGGTCTTGGACTCTGTCTTGTCTCAGTCTCGAGGTCTGACACTCGACGAGAGACAAAATGGAGACAGATTTATAAAAACATTGATACACATGCGCCAAAATAACTGTTGAATACAAATCAATGTCGTAAATTACAAAGATGGTCTCAATTTGGTCTCGATGGGCTATGGTCTTGGTCTGATCTCAGTCTCGGCCTTTAAAAGTTTCAGTCTTGTTACCGCTCACAGTCAGAATGTTTGTTTTTCTTGGTATCTTAGACCTAGAAAAAATACTGCAATTGACCAAATCTAAGGTAGAGTATGAAATCTCCATAGAAACAAGTATTATTCAATCTATTAATATGAAAATATAAAGAAAATGTAAATATAATGAAGGTAATGCTGATAAACCATCGTCATATCAGATGATTGACAGATAACAGATAACCCTACGCCCTGTCAGTCATCATATCATCATATCATCATCACTGAGCTCTGTGTGAAAATGAATTTCCTCTTGGGGACAATAAAAGTCTGTCTGTGACCTTTTGTATTAAACTGAGATTTCTTATTTTATTACTTATTTTTCTATTTTATTTTGATTTGTGCATATGCATTTATATAATTATGTCTTATGTGACACCTGTCTGCTGCAGTCCTTTTTGCTACTTATTTAGAATTTATTATTACCATTTATATTTTTTACTTTTTGTTATTATATTATATTGTGATCTGTGAGCTACTGTGTCCAAATACATTTTGTGTAAGTCTAAACCAGATGTTTCTTATCCTGGGCTCATAACCTGCATCTATTTTAGAACATTTTCCTTTTATGTTTATATACTTTTATATACTTACGTTTGAAAGTGCATTGTGTAACGTTTCTGGTGGAGGATCCATCACCTGCTTGTTTCTATGGACCTCAAACAATCTTTTTTCATATTTGAGTTTGACTTTTTAGAATTTTTTGTGTCTATGTACATTTATCTTTTCAATCTTCTGTCAAACACGTGATCTGTGCGCTGTTTCTCTGTGGTACATTTATATTCCCGTCCAGTTTGTCACGCTCCATTGTCCCGGCGCATCTACAGAATGGTGTTATTGAGGCTGAGCGCTCTTTTATTACCTCATTTTCACTCGTCACGACCTTTAACTTCTGACATCTGTGTTCTGACCGGCGGCACTGCCCCGTACAGGACAACCGGAGTCTGTCGGCCAATCCAAGAGCATTTACAGCCCTGAGACAAACGGTCACTCAGATCCTCACTGTATGTGTTTATTTACTCTACAGCAAGATTAGAACTTGTTTTGTGAAATTTCTGATTTGTTTTAGGACAAATTAGGTTCAGTCTGTGAGCTAAGAAATCAGAAATTGAATGAATGGGTGAATTTATTATAAACATGTTGCTAATAATACGATGGCCGACATTTCACAACACACATGGACAAAACATTGTTCACTCCAAACGAACACTGAAGAGAGAAAAGCTCTGACCATTACTAGAGAACGCTGAATATTATACCATTATAGTTCTATGGTTGAATCACTTTTCACTTCCTGCTTGTCCCGCACATCGTTCGTCACTTCCGCTTTTCTCCTTTCCTTTCCGTCCAGAACTGTCTTGTTAATTTGTTTTGGAGGTTTGTATTTGTGTTTTTGCCACATGTAAATTTGTCTCAGTGCTTGTACAAGTGTTTCGAGTTTTGTCAATTTGTTTGCACATTTGCAAATATGTTTTATGAAACTTGGAATTTGTTTTGAAGATGTAAATGTGTATCCTGAATGTAGTTTAGTTTTCAAACATGTTGATGTGTGTTGTGAAATGTAAAAGTGTCACAGAAAACAGTTTCAAGTACAGAAACGATCAAATTCACAAACTCAAACACAAGTTTAAACAAGGTACAAACGTGGTGCAAATGGAAAAACTCACTGCAATAAACAAAGACAAATGTATCATCATCAAATGTGCTGCAAATAGAGAAATGATTCAAAGCACAAAACAATGAAAACGAAGAAAACACCGAAAAACGCTGCGTAAAGTGTGACCACAACAGAAGTGCTCCAAACCTGCAGGGGGCGCTCTCATTGGAACAGCTCAATGGAGAGACACACCGGATGGAGAGAATGAAAGGTTCTGCCTATGAGAGAGACAGAAAACAGCCAACCAATGATAAACTACAGCGGGAACAAACTATTATTACGGCTAATCGACGTGCAAATGTGTCGCTTTGTAAAGTCTAGTGTAAAATACAATCGGTGATGTATGTACCACGTTATGCAGCGATATTTAGATTTATAAACACAGTATATGAATATAATCAAATTTAAGCCACATTACCGTAACAAACATTGAGCTGTTAGACTGAGAGCGCCCCCTGCAGGTTTGGAGTACTTCTGTTGAGGTGACTCTTCATGCAGCGTTTTTCTTAGTTTTCATCGTTTTGTGCTTTGTGTCGTTTTTTTATTTGCGTCACATTTGATGATGATAAATTTCTCTTAGTTTCTTGCAGCACGTTTTTTTTTCATTTGCTCCACATTCTTTATTTGTACCTTGTTTAAAGTTGTGTTTTGGTTTCTGAATTTGATCGTTTCTGTTTTGGGCCGTTGCAGTACCGTGGCCGACATGTGCAAAACACTTTTACATTTGACACGTGAACAAGTCTGAAAACAAAACTACATTCAGGATATACATTTACATCTTGAAAACAAATTCCAAATTTCATACAACATATTTGCAAATGTGCAAACAAATTTACAAAACACAAAACACTTGTAATGCGTTTGGCCCCTGTCAGCCACCGTATAATAATGACATAACAGGAGCATTCTCAAGTCAAAGTAAAGTATAAGAAGAACTGTTTAATCATAGCATGTTTCCTAATTTGAATGATTTAATTTCTTGTTACATGTTAAAAATTCCCATATTAAAACATCTAAACTAGAAGGATTTTTTATGTGGACCTGTCATTACAGAATAAAACTTCATTTGCTCTTTTTCACATTTCACTTTCAGAATGCACTACTATAACCTGAACGGCCAATAGGATCAGAGCGCTGCCGGAGGTCAGAGGTCACGTTCACTCCATGTTGGAATTCCATAGAAGCGCAGGGGTCAAAGGTCACCCTCCATCACAGTCAAGAGGAGAGAGGGAGTGAGGAGAGACACATTTATACAGTATTCACAATAACTGCCTGATAAAAGTGCAAATAAAATGGGAGATTGTGGCTTTAAAGGTCCGTGTACCGTTTGTTCTTTTGAATTTTAATTAAGAACCAAAAACAATCAAATGGGAAAACAGTTTGTTATTTCATGATTCTGTTTTAATGTCAAACAAAAAAACAATTTCAACCTCTATTTCCAATTTTTTATTTAAAGTTTATTTCAAATAACACCAATCAAAAAATAGTCTTGGTGCCTATTTTAATTTTGATATTTTATTCTCGCTTGTTTATTGGCTCCAGAAGTTCTGCTGCTACAAGGACTTACCTGAAAAATTGTTGCAATTTTATGGAGAAACACGTTCTCTTCTTTTATAGCGATGCGTTTATTTTCACATCTTAGAAAGTCATTGTTAAACTCCTTGACATGAAACAGGAAGCAACGATAAACTGTAACAGAGCAGTAGAACTTCATATAAGAGAGAATAAAATATCTAAAAATTAAAAATATTGGAAATAGAGGTCAAAATCAGTTTTTTTTAACACTAAAATGGAATAATGAAATAAACTGTTTTCCCATTTTTTTGTTTTTCATTCTTTATTGAAATTCAAAACAACGAACGGTACACAGATCTTTAAATTGTTTTGTTTTGTGGAAAATTCTAGAGGTCCAAGAAACACCTGACCTGTATATCCTCTTCTCTTTCACCTCTCTTTCTGTCTCACTCTGTCCCTCTTCTGTTTGCTGTTCCCTCTCCTCTTTCTCTACTCATTCTCTCATTCTCACTCTCTCCCTCATCCCTCTCTCTTCATGCCCCCTCTTTCCCCCTCTCTCTCTCCGGCTCGACGGGGTGTATATACTGTATATAGTTTTGTAAACAGGATGTAAATATGTGTAAATACATCTGTTTTTTTCTCTTTTCCTCCATTTCTCTCATGCTCTTCCTCTTTTTCTCCTCTGCTGCCCAACAAAGAAAGGATGCACTACATCCTAAGAGACACTACTGGAGAGAAAGAAAGAGAGGGAAAGAGGAAATAAAGGAGGGAGAAAGAGGAGAGAGAGAGCGCAAGAGAGAGAAAGAGAAGGGGAGAAAGAGGGTGAGGAGATAGGAGAGAGATGGAGTGAGAGAGAGAAAGAGAGGGGGATAAAGAGAAAGAGAGGAGAGAGAAAGAAAGAGGAAGAGGAGATGGGAGAGAGAGGAAGTGAGAGAGAGAAAGAGTGCGGGATACAGAGAGAGGAGAGGGGAGAGAGAAAGAGAGGGGATAAAGAGAGAGAGGAAAGGAAGAGAGAGAAAGAGAAGGGGACACAAAGGAAGAGAGGGGGGAAGAGAGAGAGGAGAAGGAGTGCGAGAGAGAAAGAGAGGGAATAGAGAGGAGCGAGAGGGACCGGGAGAGAAATGGAAAGGCGGAAAGAGAGAATGAGAGACAGAATGAGAGAAGGAAGAGAGGAGAGATGGGGACCTGGAGAGAGAAGGAGGTGGAGAAAGAGGGGGAGAGAGAGGAGAAGGAAGAGAGAGATAGAGAGACAAAAAGGAGGATGAGGTAGAGAAAGAGAGGGGAGAGACAGGAAGTGAGAGAGAAAATGAGAGGAGGAAGAGAGGAGAGAGAATGAGAGGGAGACGAGAGAGGAGAGGGCCCAGGAGAGAGCAAGAGAGGTGGCAGAAAAGGGAGAGAGAGAGAAAGAGAGAGAGGTAGTGAAAGAGAATGTGAAGGGGAAGAGAGAGAGAGGGACCAGGAGAGAGAAAGAGAGGTGGAGAAAGAGGGAGCGAGAGAAAGAGGACAGGGGAGTGATAGGGAGAGGAAGAGAAGGGGAGAAAGGGGGAGCAAAAGAGGAGAGAGACAGAGGAGAAGGGGGAGAGAGAAAGGAAGAGAAAGAAATCGGAAGGAGTGAAGTGGAAGAGAGGAAAAGAAACAAAAAGAAAGAGAGAGAACAACGCCGGAGAGAGAAAGAGGAAAAAGAGAGGAAGAGACAGAGAATGAAACGGAGAAAGAGGAGAGAGAAAAAGAAAGACAGGGAGAGGGCAGGAGATAGAATGAGGCGAAAGAGAGAAAGATGAACATAGAGCGTGGAAGAGTGACATAAAAAAGAGCAGAAAGAGAAGAGAGGAAAAAATAAAGCGGAAGAAAAGATAGAAATGGCAGAGGAGAAAAAAACGGAGAGAGAGAGGGCTCGCGATCGGCTCTGGACGGATAAAAAGCCGCGGCTAATCCTTGCATTTGGATACGAGGAGAGCGAGGGCCCACTGGAGAACGCATCAAAGCCAACGCGCCAAATTAGCCGGCGTACGGAGAGAGCGAGAAGAAGAGAAGACGAGCGATTTGAGAGGAGAGGAGAGGAGCGAGTGATGGGGAAGTCTCCGCGGGCCCCAGATTAGCAATAGGCATCCATTATTCTGCTACACACAAACAGGAGCACACACACACACACACACACACACGATTAGCAGCATCCTCCTCATTATGCGTCTCAGTGGGAGCTAAACCCACCAAATCCACAGAGCGGGACAGAGGAGCGGCTTTTGTACCGTACGGCGCTGTAAAATGTGAGGCTACAGCTGTTTGAGTTCAAATGAGCCCAGTTCAGAATGTTTAAGGTGTGTGAGTCCACCACCTGCTCGTACCAACGTGTGTGAAAGTTTTTATTATTGTTATTAAAGGTTCTAGATGACACGAGTTGGTACGTAAACATACTGTACACGGGTCAATGACATGACGCTGTCCAATCGCAATTTCCTCAGTTAAAAGGGTTCAGATTTCAGAATAATTCACGTTTCTGTAGTACCTCTGATGGAAACAAATCATCTTTTCAGAAATGATTTAGTTATTATCAAAGACTGTATATATGAGTGTGACGTCGCCCACAGCGTTCAGCGTCGCTCAAATGAGGCTCCCGATGCCACGGTTACAGGAGCGAATTTGAAGCCAGGCTCCATATTTGGAAATCCGACCGTGAGTATCATAGCAACCACAAGAGCCAATCATGATTTAGGTTATTAAATGTGCCCGCCCGACTCATGGCAGAGCAGCGATACTCTGCACCATTCTGCACGGACCGCTGTCTTTCGGTGATTCTTGAGAATAATAAGGAAACTTTAGCTTCATCAAACTTTAAATAGTAAGTCTAAGTCATTGATTTATGTTCTATGTTCTGTTACGTGCGAACAACAATAGAGTCGCAATTTAACAAAATTCACTTTACTTTATGCTACTTAAGATTCTAGTAACGTTAGCTTTTGTAATTGTTTGATTTTTTTTGTCATTTTATTTCAAAAATAGTCAATCGGGGACTTACTTAGCAGCGAAATGCGCTAGCTGTCAATCAAACCTGTTGCTAACGCTAGGCGACAGCGACCTCAGGGAATGAAGGCGTCTGATTGGTCCGTTATTTATGTTCATATCTTGATTCAGGAACAAAATAGCGAGATGAAAACTTCAGGATCATGTAGAGCGGATTCATACGAACATTTTAAGACCAGAATGGCGAGGCTCAGTGCAACAGTTACGGAGAGAGGGCACTTCCTGTTTGGCACGCGGCTAACAGGTTAGCTTTGTCCATTCATATATACTGTCTATAGTTATTCTGCATGTTTTTTGTACTTAAAGTGTTAAAATGTCATGTGGTGTCATGTGGAGAGAGTGAGGAGAGATAAAGAGGAGAGAAAGAGGAAAGGGAGAGATAAAAGAAGAGAAATTAGAGAGACAGGAGGAGAGAGAAAGAAAGGAGAAGAGAGGGGGAAGGAGAGACAGAAGTAGGGGAGTGAAATAAAAGAGAGGAAGAGGAGAGAGAGAAAGAAGAGAGGCGAAAGAAGAGAGATGGAAAGGAGGAGAGAGGAGGGAGAGAAGAGAGAGGAGTAGAAATGAGAAAAATAGGAACGAGTGGAGTGGAAAAAAGAGAGAGAAATTGGGTGAGGAGGGGGGTGGAGAGAGAGAAAGATGAGAAAGAAATAAAAGAGAAAGATGAGAGGGGGTGAGAAAGAAAGGAGAGACAGGAGAAAGAAAGAAGAAAGAGAAAGAAAGAAAGAAAGAAAAGAAAGAAAGAAAGAAAGAAAGAAAAGAGTCAGAAAGAGAGGAAAAGGTGGAGGGAGGTGAGACGAGAGAGGAGGCAGAGGAGAGAAGAGATAGAAAGAGGAGAGAAAGTGGAAAGGGAGAGATCAGAGGAGAATGAGAGGGGAAGAGAGAGAAAGGAAGAGAGTGGAGTGGAAAAGAAGAGAGAGAAAAGGGGTGAAGAGGGGAAGTTAAACAAAGAGGAAGAGAGAGAGGAGAAGAGAGGGTGATGGAGAGACAGAAGTAGGGCAGAGAAATAAAAGAGGAAAAGGAGAGAGAGAGAGAAGAGAGGCAGAAAGAGAGAGGAAAAGAGGAGAGAGAAAGGAGAGAAGAGAGAGAAGAGGAGAGACAGAATGAGAAGAGAAAAAGAGGAAAGGGAGAGATAAGAGGAAAGAAAGAAGAGAGACAGGAAGAGAGAAATAAAAACGACTGGAGTGGAAAAGAAGAGAGAAGTTAAACAAAGAGGACGAGAGAGAGAGAGACCGAGAGCAGAGAGAGAAAGAGGACAGAGAGAGAGGGAGAAAGAGGCGAGAGATGAGGGATAGAAAAGAAAGACGAGGAAGAGATAGGAGATACTGTAGAAAGAAGCGAGAGAAAGAAAGAGGCAGAAAGAGAGAGGGGAAGGAGGAAAGAGGAGGCAGAGAAGAGAAGAGATAGAATGAGGAGAGAGAAAGAGAAAAGAAGCAGAAAGAGAGGTAGAAAAGAGAGAGATTTTCTACTTTTTGCAATGTACACGCCGCAGCCGACCACCTCCTGTACGGAAAAGTGCAAACCTCTGTCACCCCCGTGTGTGTGTGTGTGTGTGTGTATGTGCGTCAGTGTATGTGTATTTGTATGTGTGTGTGTGTTTGTGTGAGTGTGTGTGTGTGTATGTGGGTGTGTGTGTGTGTGTGTGTATGTGCGTCAGTGTATGTGTATTTGTATGTGTGTGTGTTTGTGTGTGTGTATGTGGGTGTGTGGGTGTGTGTGTGTGTGTGTGTGTGTGTGTGTGTATATGTGCGTCAGTGTATGTGTATGTGTGTGTGTGTGTTTGTGCAATTACAACGCGACACAAGTGAGGAGCTCAATTCAGACGCACAAGTGGATGGTTCCAAAGCGCAGCGATAAAAAGCAGAGTGGCCTCTTCAGACAAAGGGGAGGGTCCCACGCTCAAGGTTCGCCGCGACGTACAGTGAGGGTGCGCTCGTTTTAACCAGCCTTTTGTCTTACCAGGGGCAAATTAACAACTTCCGAGAAAATTATTTAACTTTGTCTTTTCATTTCAATCCTTTTCTCTGTGCGGTTTCATGTAATATTGTCGAAGGTGGAGTGTGTTTTGTCCAAAATCCAAGGTAAAGAGAAAAGAAAACGAAAACAAGACAGTTCACAATGATGCTTTTAATATTTTAATGATGTTAAAGCAGGTCAGGGCTTTTTTACATGTACAGTTTTAATTAGTATTGTATGGCGAGTACGGGGGAATGCTCCATACATGTAGACGTGGAGCTTGTGCGTGTTTTTCTTGTTTTTAATTCACTTTGGTTGAAGGTTTTGTTCAATAAGTTTCTCTTTTTAGTGTTTTAAAAGGTCCGATATGACGCACAATTGACTCTTGAGAGCTTTAAATCATGTTAGAATGCTGTTACCTCCTCAAAACGTATTTGTCGGTTTATGTTTCCAAAGCTCAAAATGCTCTGTTCCACCTTGTGATGTCATGAAGAAGTAGTTTTTTGTATTTTCAGTAGAGGCAATTGCAGGGATGAACTCAACCCCTGAGACGTGAGTTGTTTGGACAGAAAGAATAAATAACTTACATTATTTCCATTTTATTTTGAAAAATTACCGAATTCTCTCCGTTCCATCCGTCTATGACTCACTCTTGACTCATTTCGTTTTGGTCACATGATAGATTAATGCTAATATTAAACCCACAAGCTGCAAAATGAGTAAAAAACAGATGTCTTTGGAAATGTTTATTATTATATTGACAAAATACTACAGGTTTTGTGTTGGTCGTATCATTTTATTTTGTCGTGTTTATCCACATCTTAAAGGCTGCTCCGTGAAAATATTCTCTGACAGTAAACCGGTCCCTGGCGCAAAAAAGGATGGGGAACACTGATCCAAATGATTCTAGTGAAGGTGTATAGAGTTTAAAAACACAGTGGAGCACTTCCTGTATTACCACATGACATCACAAGGTGGAACAGAGTGTTTTTGTTTGGTATGTTCATGATGAGGAAGCATCATTATAACATAGACCAGAAAATAGCGTAATAGAGGCCCTTTAATGAACTGCTTTGAGACACAGAGGTGACACCAACAGGCCAAGTTACAGGTGAGGTCTGTGGAGAGGCAAGCTCAAAAAACACAAACACCTGCAATTGAATAAATGCAAGATAATTTAGGTAAAGGTTCATTGTGTAATTTTTCTGGTGGAGAACCTGCCACCAGTATGTCTCAGACATGTTATTGCTTTGTCTGGAATGTTCCACAGTTTGGCATTAAAGTTGCCTAACTCCACGGACATGAACACACTGCAAAAAAGCTTAAGATATAAACATTTGAATCTAGTAGAAAATAAGAAAACCTCTAGACTAGAATGAAGCAGCCTCAGAACTAGTAAGTAGATAATAAATCTGAAAACAAAATGAAATACCTGATAGACGTTTTAAAATCTTGGCCAAATCTCAGAAATTTGCAGTGCAGGTGACGGCACCAGGCCAAGTGACCAAGGGACCAGATCTGTGGAGGGGCAGCCCTGCTCACAGAATGCATGCTGGTAGTTTTGAACAATAAAAACACCTCTAAATAAATGAATGCAAGATAGATAAGCTTAAAGCCATATTAGGCAACATTCCAGATATTACAGGAAATCTCCATAGGGACCAGCAGGTAGTGGAGAAAAGTTATAGTCCACCTATAATATAAAAAATATACTAAATTAAAAGATAAAAATGCGAAAAGTTACATAATGCATGTTTATTTTCTTCCATCCATCCATCTTCTCCCACTTAATCCAGCTGGGTCGCGGGGGCAGTTTACTGCCCAATCCTCATAGCACCTGACCCCCCCTATGAACCCCTCTGCAGGTGGTGAGCCCACACGAGGGTGGACATCATGGTCCTTGATGTTAGTTCATAGGGGTGCTGCATGTTTTGAGTTGATGGGGGAAACCGGAGTACCCGGAGGAAACCCATCCAGACACGGGGAGGAACATGCAAACTCCACACAGAAAGGCCCGGGCGACCCGGGGATCGAACCCGCAACCTTCTTGCTTTTTACATTCTTTTGCAATGGAATAACGTATTATTCATATATCATTAATAAAATCAGAACAGAAGTTTTTGTACTGATGGGATCTAGTGTAGGCTAACATACTGCAAAATTATGTATTCCACAATGTGTATGGAAAACGATTTTAGCTGATGGTGTAAGAGGTGTTCTGGGACATTCTGACATCTGCCCATCCCCAAATCTGCATACACTTTTCCAAATATTGCTCCTCATTTATCATTTATCATGTGCGGCCGCAGAGACTGGAGAGGCTCATTTTAGCAGGTCCCGGGTGGTACTGTACAAATGCCAGCCTCTGTATTACTACGCCGAGTTCACGGCACAAAAAGAGACGGAGCAAACAGGCTGCAGCGTATATGAGAGCTCCTATTATTGTACAGGGAGAGAGCCTACTATTCAGCATCATTACTTATGATGTGCTCTTAGAAATCCAAACCTTCATTATGGACATGTTCAGAAAGTGTTGAGAAGAAAAGCACAAGGTTGAAGAGAAGTCTTAATTAAAAGTATTTGGTTTGCTTTATGTATATGTACACCTCTGCTATAATTCCCTGGGGTGTGTATGTAGCATACACTGTACATATAAATGGACATAGCTAACCTGCTAGCAGCAGTGCTCCAAATGAGCATGCTAGTGAGCCGTGCTTTCAGCTCCAGTGACTCTGGTTGTCTCTCTGCCCCTCATAACTTCTGCTGTCAAGTTCATAATTTTGGTCCTAAATGTTCGTAATAACCTGCTCTCTTATTTATTTCACTTTTTTGTCCGTACATCAACATATGAACATTAGTAACAAATAAGTCTGTTGCCTACTTTTCCCCAGGTTGCTCCTGCTAGCTTTAGCAACAGGTTTAACTGACAGCATTGCTAAGCTAAGCTCCAGAACAATGGAGCACCACAATGAGCTTCATTTGGCTGGAGTCAAACGCTGTGGGTGACATCACACTCCCTTAGTCCACTTCTTTATACAGTCTACGGCAGGGGTCAGGGGTCCCCAGCCCTTGATCTGATCAGTCACATGTCTGTTCTCATAGTAAATGTCTAATATTGTGCACATGTATGGTTTATGTTTACAGACATCTAAATACCCCCCATCCTTCTAAAGGGAGATATATCAGCTCAATTTCATGCAACACCTAAAGGACTAGCTCTCTGCCACTTACGGTCTTCAGAAGTAGCTCACCAGGGATAAAAGGTTGAAGACCCCTGGTCTATGGTATGTAGCAGTAGTTCTGTGCAGTCAGTGTGTGTGACCTGAATCCTTATGAGGAGGGTCCCTCACCTGTCTGTCTCCCACCGCCCCACTCTACACACAACAGTAATATCAGGACGGCCTTCTGGCTTGTGCAGCACATTGTTTTTACTTTACACTCAGGTAAGAAATCTCCTCAGAATGATTTGTAACATTAAAACCTCTTAATAAAGTGGCTGTTTAGAGTGTGGAGCTGGTCATGGCCACAGTCTCTACGTGTGGTGCTTTGGTGTGTGTCTATTCTCCTCTTGTCCCACACGGTTATCCTTAAAATATCTTTGAATACTCTACACTCATCCACTCCTGTCTCCCCCTTTACACTATATTTTTCCCTGTCAAATCCAAACTCCTACAGTTAATGATCAAATATTCTCATTTCCAGAAAAGGATATCGTTTCCTCTTGATATTTTTGCAGTGTTCTTCTCAAACTTGTGCGTTACAAATCAGCCTCGTGTGTTTTGAAGTGTCCAATCCAACAATGTAAATCAGGTCAGGATTAATTTTGAGTCCATTGACGATAATTACAGCCTCGTCTGGTAAATGAGCGGTTTCCCCTTGCTGCAGTTGTTGATGACATAATTATTTTAGACCAGCTTCTTTTTAATCACCACGCATAAACCGTCAACTCTTTCCTCATGTTGTTATAAAATACCATAAACGAACTTGAAGATGAGGAGTCTAACCCACAACCTCCTTAGTGAGAGGAAAAAACAGGTTAACCACTCTGCCACAAACACAAAAAGGACAGAATGACTTTACAGATTTGGGAAAGAGCTTCACCTAGTCGTTATTCATTCACTCTATAATTGGTGGTGGTAATCGGCTCCATTCCACATCCACATTCATATTGGGCGAGGTGAGTGAAGTGTCTTGCCTAATGACACAATGACAGAAGTGTTCCCGAGCGGGAATTGATCCTATGACCTTCGGGTAAGAGGACCACGAAGCCACTATCGCCTCAAAATACAGGGTGTCCCAAAAAATTTGACATTCGCAGGCCTATAATTTTAGCTATTTTTGTTGAAATAACCTTACATTTTCATAGAAGTTAGAGAAACAGATTAAAATTTTATATTTAATGTTTTATTTTTGTTCTGTTTTCAGGTTGAGCCGTGCCGTTCACTTCTCTTCTGATGTCGATGTTGGTTTACAAGATCCTTTAGCCCTGCATTAGCATCTTCCTCTTTACATTTTTGGTTTCAAGTCTAAATTTGTTCGCCAGTTGATGAACTTTTTCCAAATTTTGCATTGAAGGCTGCACAGTTTTGGGTGACTGTGTCCGAGCAGATTCCAAGACACAAATCTTTGGGAGCGACAGTAGGGCTCAACCTGAAAACATTAAATATAAAATCTTGATCTGAATCAGAATCAGAAAGGTTTTATTGCCATACGAGTGAACAACATTAGGAAATTCACAACATTAGGAAATTTCTGTGGTACTTAGAGCGGAATGTAGACAAACACTAAATAAGCAACAAATAAAATAGAATAAAATAAAGTAGAAAACATAATATAACACAAAAATTTACAAGAATATAACAGTGCAGGTTTCTATACATTCTGTGACAATTTTAGATCATTTCAACAAGAATTCCCAAAATTATAGTCCTGGGAAATTATGTCAAATTTTTTGGGACGCCCTGTATTACAGAGAAAGAACAAAATGTACCTCCCAAACCTCCAAAAAAAATCCAAAATTGCAAAAACGTCACCAAAACAATCCTATTCTCACACCTTTCTTGACACTTACAGTAGTTCTCAGACCTTTTATCTTCTATTTTCCCCTCTCAAATAAAGCCTAAAGTCCATTCTTCTGTCCTTTCTCTCTTTCCCTCTCGTTCCTCTCATCCCTCTCTCCAGCACAGCTCCACGCACACACAGTAGCAATTATGGCAATCAGCGAGCCGCCCCAATTAGTGCTGGCCGCTTGTTAAGCCCGGGGGGTTGGCTGGCCCACCACCTCACTTTGCATAACTTAATCTGCAGTGACAGGCTGTGACACTCAAGACTTCTGACCCCAACACCGGCACAATAAAAGAGAGAGAAGGAGAAAGGAGGGAGAGAAAGAAAAAAAGGAAAAGCTGCAAAAACGTGTGGTTACAATTTCACCGTGCCAAATTGCTCCCAGGCCGATGCACTGCAAAAAATATCAGGATTTGTATGGGTTTTTGACTAGTTTCGGATTTACGAGTTATTCATTAGTCTCGATCAATGTCATTTCATTTTTAAGATATTTCTTTCTTATTATTTGCATGGTTAGTCAATATGATGGTATAGTTTGACAAATACGCCATAATTGTGAGCTGAAATAAAGGAATACATGTCACTTTAATAGAGAAAACTGACAGGTGTCATAATATACTGTACAGGGCGTCCCAAAAAATTGACTCATTTTGGCAATTCTTGTTGAAATAACCTGAAGTTTTCACAAAATGTGTAGACCCTTTTAGTGTGAGTAAGCAGTGATGACGTAGGCTCGGTTGCGCACGCATTTTGGCAACAGAAGTACGGCAGAACTCAGCAGCTCATCCAGCTCTGCGAAAGGATTATCGTCAAAAGATCGAGAATATTTCCAAGCCAAATTTGACAAATGGTGTTCAATCAGGTCCTTGTGCGATCAGTGAGTAAAACTTTAAAACTTTAGTCCACCGGCAGAATATCGGTTCTGACAACCACACACAGAACAACCAGACATTTTGGTGCTGGAAATGTTTTTATCTCCATCTTCTCCTGTCCGTGTTCAGTCTGAAGGAATCTGAATGAATGGGGAACAAAGCTATTTTTTTTTTTTATCACTTTCGCCTTAAAAGGGTCTATAGAAACAGATCAAGATTTTCTCTTTAATGTTTTATTTTTGTTCTGTTTTCACTCCCACTGAGAAGTCATTTTGTTTTTTGGAATATTCTTGCACATAGTTACCCAAGACTGTGCAGCCTTCAATGCAAAATTTGGAAAAATCGTCATTAAATGCCAAACAAATAATCCCAATCCCAATAATAAAATGATGATGCTCAACACGTGAACTGTTCAGGTTCATTGAGCTACATTTAGTACTTTTCAATCAATCATTCAATCAAAATTTATTTATAGAGTGCTTTTCATACAATAAATGCAACACAAAATTTTCAAGATAATTGCTTTTAAAATTATGTCAGATTTTCTGGGACACCTTGTATTTTTAGTCTGCATTACATTTTTGTGTTGCAACAAATAAACAAAAATGTAGAACACTTAAATGACTCAATTACAAAAAACTATTAAACTATTATTAAAACTATTAAAAACATTTTCAATTTCATTTTGGTTTAACATTTCAAAAACATATTGGCATCTGTAGACCAAACAAGTACAAAATTAATCCACTGAATTCAAGTCAATTTAAAGGTGCATTGTGAAGGGTTTGTCAATTTATTTTCTTTCTATCACCCTGGAGACCAAACCAGCCCAAGTTACAGGTCAGATCTATGGAGAGGTGACCCCGCTCACAGTCCGAATGCCTGTTTTTCTAGGTGTTTTTGAGCTATAAAACCACCTGTAGTTGAATAAATGTAACGTAGAACTGTTTAATGTCACACCGTGGAACATTCCAGGCATAGCAATGACAGACCTCCAATGAAAAGTGACATAGTGCATCTTTAGCACATTTTACACTCCTTGTTTTGCAGTGTGCTGGAGGTGGTGGAGGTGTAGGGGCAGAGTCGGGCTGAGGGGATCCCAGGGAGGAGCTGTGTTTGTGGGTGTGATTCCTCTGGGCTGCAGCCTGTCTGAGCTGGTTAGAGCCACTCGTGCTGATGTGTTAATGTGCAGATGGAGCAGGTCTCTGGTGGAGCAGGTTTTCATCTCCAGGCCAAACACTCATATCAGACTGTGTACGCTGCTCGAGAGGCCGGGCTTTATGGAGAGGCTCTGGGCTAGCAAAGAACAACCACCTCTAAACAAACCAACAAGCCCGTAATTCATTTATTTGGGGGGAAAATGTTGAGAATTTTCTTCGTCTTTGGAAATTCACAGTTGTGGCATGTGTGACTTTGACCAAAAAAATATAAATTATCGCAGTTGTATAGATATTTTTTGTTATAGTTTCTAATTCTAAAAAATATATATATATATACATAAAAAATATTGATCACGTTTCTGCAGTTCATGTTCAAAATGATGCCTGTAAGAGTTGTAACTTGACCTACCATCTTATAGCAATGTTTGGAAGATCTTTTAGAAGGATTTTGACTTCTTGGAGATGATCTTCTTGATATACTGATGCAAATTAGATCTTAGAGTAGAGCCACTGCTCCTTCAGACCATAAGAGCAGGTGAGGAGGCTTAGGTACACTGCAAATTTCTCTGATCTGGCCACGGTTTAAAACTTCTATCAAGTTATTAATCTTGTTTTCAGATTTATTATCTACTTACTAGTTCAGAGACTGCTTCCTTCTAGTCTAGAGGTAGTTTATTTTAACATAACTTGTCAATTTAAATGATCTTGCTGCATGGACGGATAATTTCACTACATTAAAGTCATTATCCGATATATTTAAGTGTTTATATCTTAAATTTTGGTCAAGCTTTGTTGCAGTGGCCTGAGAACACCTTGGGGTCAGATGCTTTTGCCCCCAGCGTTGGAAGGAGAAGATGGAACTGGACCATAAAGGGTTTCAAGAATCCTCATAATTCAGAAAAAAATATGAAATGTATTTAATTGTGTGTTTGTGTGTATGTGTGTATGTGTGTATGTGTGTATGTGTGTATTTATTTATTTATTTATTTATTTATTTAAAAAAGCCATGTTTGATTTGACACAAACAGACCATGCGCCGCTCTGATTGGTTAAACCGCCCTCTGAAGTTGGGGACATATGGTATAAGGTTTCAGACCCTCTCGTCACTGTAAAGTTTTGCCATAGTGTGTGGATTTGGTCGGCCAGGCAAACAATTTCCTTCATTATTCATTCACTCCACACTCAGACTGCAACAAATTGAAGGAAAATGAGGCTGCCAATCACTGACACACACACACACGCTCACACCACGTGCATACTGGGCAATGTGGGTGAAGTGCGTTGCCTAAGGACACAACAAGAGTTTGCCACTGACACCTCACAGCGACATCTGGTATTCTCAGCGACAGTTTTGCATCTGCACAAACATCAGGCCTCCAAATAGCCTCCTCAAACTCAGAGCTCTCCAGCCTGAGTGAATGAGTGCATCTGCTCCTCTTACTGTACGGAGAGAGTGGTTGAACCGTGACACTTGTTGCTAGGCGCTAAACCTGACGGAAACCATGGCGGCGGCGCACAAAGCCAACTATTGTGAAGGTGTGTTTCATCTCACTTTGTTTTTGAACTCAGTCAGGAGTTGACGAAAGCCTCCACAAAACGCCTGCAGACTTAATATGTGTGCGTGCATTATCTAGTCCGAGAAATAGAACACCAAACAACTTCAATCTTCTTCCTTGTTGGAGTTTTCCTGTTTTTTTAATTCTCCATTTTAATTGTTTTTGTTGGGAGTTCAAAACCTGCAAAAGCGTAGCAGCGTAGCGGGGTGCGTTCGGTACGAGTATCTCGGCGTGCCTATTCCATTAGAGGCGGGCTGATAAACAGGCTAGGATAATTAAAGAGGAGTGATAAATAGTGCTTCCTTAATTAAAGGGGAGTGATGAGGACACGTGTCGAAATGTTTTGTTAGCGGCCGACGGACAGATGAAGGAGGAGAGTAATTGCTTTGGATTAATTATTTGGATACGGCCGGAGAGAGGGGACACATCTCCAGGGGGAGCAGAGGAAGTGAGGAGAAATCACTCTAGAACGCATGGATTCAGATTTGTGCCTTTAACACTGGAGAACGGCTTAAGATCTGTGAGTTTGTAAAGCGACAGAGCTCAAGAGAGTGTCGTCACAACACACTGTATTTCCAGTTCGTTTAATGTTAAATTAATGGAGATTTGAAGATGCTAAATCTTAAACTTACAGTTCATTTGCAGGTATTCTGGTCTAAGGACACAGAAGGTACTGGTGGGGCAGTTCTCCTTTTGCCTATTTCCTGTGAATGTTCATCTGCTCGTCTGTTATTGACCAATGACACTTTCACGGTTTGTTGGTCATATCAGTGATGTGGTTCATCTGCGTGATGCCATCACTAGATTCAACTATATAACATATTGATTATTATTATTGTATTAATTCTAGTCACACGTGAGCAGCAGATGGAGCCTCATGATATTTGGGCGCTCACATACAAACACTAAACATGCAACAAATAAAATAGAATAAAATAAAATAGAAAACAATAAACTGTAAGATAACACAAAAATGTACACATTTACAAGAATATAAGAATATAACAGTGCAGGTTTATATACATTCTGTGAAGATTTTAGTTTATTTCAACAAGAATCCCCAAAATTATTGTCCTGGGAAATTATGTCAAATTTTTTGGGATGCTCTGCATTATGGAGAAAGAACAAAATGTACCCTCCAAACCTCCAAAGATGCACAAACTTCCAAAAAAATCCAATATTATGAAAACGTCAACAAAACAATACTATTCTCACACCTTTCTTGACACTTACAGTAGTTCCCAGACCTTTTAGCTTCTATTTCAGCTCACACACTCACCACACTCTATCCTGGTTCCAGTTGGAGCAATAGACCCAACCGCCCTGTGGAGCCTACCAGGTGCAGAGGGAAGGACGTTCTGCATTTATGGAGCCAAACATGTTTGTGCTTTTCATCCATAGTTTGATTTTTCATCTTATTCTGCTGTTTTGACCAATCAGGCTGGAGTATTCATTAGAAAGTCCTGCTCACTTTCAGTGTGAGCCCAGATTGAGTTAGAGTTCCATTCAGTGGCTGCACACATCAGTCTCATGTGCGTCAGGTTATACACTCCTACTGAATTACACAAGTTTAAATATATTTGGAATTTTAAATGTTGCTGCCAATGACAAAATGTTGCATTTTCCTGCGAGCACTGAGCCGCCTCATATATATGAATTATTATACGAGGCTATCACATAATGGAATTTATAATGTCCATGATATAGTATCTCCACAATCACCACTCTATACACAATGGTGCATCTATATTTATAGCTGGGTGCCTTACAATAATTAGCCATGAAGCTAGCCCTAATGTAAATGCCATTAGGCTAATTATGCCTGTATAATACATGTGAGGTAAGCATCAATCTGAGCTACAACACAAACCTACGCCAAATCAATTAGAGCAGAGAAAATGATCTGACACACCACATTATCACAGGGCTGAATTAAAGCTCATATATGGGTTATTTTCATGCTCATGATCTCTTCATCAGCAGTAATCTACAATATCGTCCATCAAACAGTATGGTGATGATTTAAAGGCTTAACATGCATCTTATTGGACTAACATTGCAAATTAAAAGAATACATTGATCTACTGTTGTGTTTTTCTTTCACTTTTTATATAATTTATGTCATTTGCTGGGAAACTGCACATTCACTTTATAAAAAACATGAATTTGAATCTAACTTTCCTGGGAGGTGACTGAAAAAAGAAGAAAACATATTTTTAAAAGCAAAACGCTGATTTATTGAATCATTATTATTACTGACACTCTGAGTTGACCTAAAAAGATATAAAATGTGTTGGAAATCTTGAACTGAACTGCACTGTTCAATATTTAAAGAAAGTTATCTTGTTTTGTGGGAACTGTGTCTCATCCCATCCACTCATATTAGTTCATACACCGTTGTTATATCCTTGGGCAACACACTTCACCCAACTTATCATATTTTTAGTGTTCATGTAAACGTTGCCGCAATTATTTATTCAAACAGATGATTCCAGCACCACTTTTGTCTGCGTTGGAGGTTTTGGAGGTGCATCGCTGTGGCCTGACCCGCGCTGGTTAAACCCACACAGAAAACATCTTGACATTTGTCCTGTGTATTAGTTTTATGCAAATGTGTCTAAAAGAATCCGCACCTCTGACTGGGGCCGGTGTTTTGCTCTTAACGGCCGTCGCTCCCCTGCCTTCATTACACCGGTGTTCAGAGGCAGGCCTGCGGTCAAGTATACGCCACCTCTGTGTGTGTGTGTGTGTGTGTTTGTGTGCCAGCCATTGAAGTACTCACACATTTTATTCCCCTTTTAGAAACAACATCATGGTATAGCAGTAGTAATAGTAGTAGAAGTAGTATTAGTAGAGTATTACAGTATTACAGTATTTTCAGATCTATGTTAAAATGTTGTTTCCTCATCACAAACAGACCTGGAGTTGTGTTTTGTTTCATTCACACATGTTTAACACACAAATCCTGCATATTTGAGCCGTGTTATTCTCTCAGTACTTAATACAGGAAGTGCCCCACTGTGTTTTTAAACTCTAAACACCTTCACTAGAATTATTTGGATAATTTGAGCCCTAGAATTGCCAATCTCTACTGAACTAAAGGTAAAAGTAGCTGTTAACTTGAAAACTATCACTTCATGACATCACAAGGTGGAGCAGAGCATTTTGAGTTTTGGAGATGTAGACAGGTAAATGAAAAAGGATTACACAAATGTGTGTGAATGAAACAAAACACAGCTTCACTTGTTTTTGAGTTAATTTTGTGTAGGACCTTTAAGCCAAAGTAACACGTCATTTAAAGCATAGTCCAGGTTTTTTTTTTTTTTGTAATTTTTTTTTTTTTTTTTAATTTTCCATGGGGCCACATGAAAAACTGAGAAAATAT
This sequence comes from Odontamblyopus lacepedii, assembly GCA_034769755.1. Taxonomy (NCBI): domain Eukaryota; kingdom Metazoa; phylum Chordata; class Actinopteri; order Gobiiformes; family Gobiidae; genus Odontamblyopus; species Odontamblyopus lacepedii. The sequence goes on along the minus strand of CM068346.1, from coordinate 13,874,672 downwards.
TGTGATGCATTATAAAAAGCAGTAAATAGCATTGCTCTGACGCACTGGTTAAGAGTTTATGTTATGATTAAGCAATGAAAAAGTGAGGCTGCCTTACAAAAAATGTAATTTAAAAAAACATCCCTAAAATAAAAGCAATGCAGCTTTCATCCATGCATGAGGTCAAATTATAAATTATGTTTATTTTGTAATTCTGATTGAGTTTAAACAGGCTGGTCAGAGTCAACCACAGGGTCGTGTGTGGCTCTGCAGCTAGACAGTGCCCAGGTCTGGTGCAGTATGTAGCTCTCAGGAGGGGGCAGTCACCTGTATGATTCCATTCCACCTGCGGCTAAAATCTGGCATATTTACATATGTCTCATGTGTTCATTAATATGCACTGTCCCTTATAAATAAATAAATAAAAATAAATAAATAAATAAATAATAAAATAATTGAAACCACATTTCTGAACATTCTCTGAACATTGAACAAATAGGATCCAGGCTTGTGGTGGAGATAAGGACACATGTTCTCCAGCGCAATAATCACAACAAAAAAGAAAAAAAAAAAAGAAAGCAGCTTTGAGTTTAGTCTATTTTTGGCAAAAGGGTCACAAGTTGTAGCTTTAAATTAAAAAAAAGTTACTTGTTTCAATTTAATTTGGCAAACTGAGAATCAATGGGTTTATTTATTTATATATATATATTAGGCCACCGGGGCACTATTTAAACAGAGTAGTAGTAGTTAGTAGTAACAGTAGTAGCTAGAGCAGTACTATAGTTGTGGCATTGGTAGTAGTAGTAGTAGAAGTAACAGTAGTATATCTGTAGTTGTGGTTGTGGTAGTGGTAGAAGTAACAGTAGTAGAGGTAGCAGGTAAAGCCATCTGCAGCCCAAATCAAAGCCAGATGCCCCGGTTGGCACCTCCGTAGATCAGCTTTCACATAAAGACTTTACCATGTGAGTGTGAGGCGCGGGTTTACACTCATTATGTGGTACTGCGAACAGTCTGTAGTACTGCCCTGTGAACAGACAGGGGCTCAGACATGTACTAATACTACTATCCAAATACATTTACTTTAAGTTCTGAAAATATTCAAGTGGGAATACAGATGAACAATGTATTACTCTTTTTCTAATACTGCCGTTTTAACATAAATTGCGCAGTACTGCTGTTACTGCAACTCTTACTATTACTACAAATAATACTATTGTCACACTAATGTTATTTATGTGTCAGCCTCTATAGTACTTGTTTCTACAATAAACAGTGCTGCTATCCCTACTACCACCACTATTGTACTTGTGTTGCAACTACCACTACTACTTCTACTACTGCTATTATTAGAAGTGTTTAAATGTTACTTACATTTGCTGCTAATTACTACTACTACAATTACACATATTATTGCACCTTACCCCTGTGTCTCTACTTATACTTCATTACTGCACAAATAATGTAGTGCTGCTATAGTACTGCTGCTACTAGTACTACTACTACTCTAAGACTTCAACCATAAAAATGTTATACTTATATCACCTATATGTATACTACTGCATACTAATACTACTACAACTGCACTGCAAATACTGTAATACTTCTACTATGACTAATAATAGTACTTGCATCCTTGTTTCGATAGAATTTTTATTATAACCATTGTTACTCCATCAACTACTGGTACTACTACTACATACATGTACTTGTTACTGCATAGGGGAGGCTGGTGTATAATGAGGTGTGAGGTACAGATCACCTGCTGTAGTCTGTGTTTACAGTAAGTACAATGAAACGTGTCAGGAGGCGCTCTCTCTGTATACATGAGGCTCTTCACCTCCACACTGCTCATCACAGGTGGGTTTCTTCACAGGAAGGAGGGAGAGAGGGAGTGGGGTGGATAAAATAAGACTTTTACGCTGCCTGCTCAATTGTTAATGCAATTATAAACACTGTTGCTTCATTACTACTACTACTACTACTGTAGATTCTACTGTTACTATTGCTACCACTACTTCTACTACAGTTACTACTACTGCTGCTACTGTAGATTCTGCTGCTACTACTGCTGCTACTACTACTACTACTACTCCTACTCCTACTACTACTACTACATTCATTTATATAGCGCAGAGCATTCTTCATTCACTCCACACTCGGTGGTGTAAACTACTGCTGTAGCCACAGCTGCCCTGGGGCAGACTGACGGAAGCGAGGCTCCAATCGGCACCATCTGCCCCTCCGACAGTCACCAACACTCACACACCACTTTCCTACAAGGCAATGTAGGCGAAGTGTCTTGCCTAAGGACACAACAACAGTTTTTTGTGACTGGTGCCCCCTTGTGGCATCTAGTTTCCCAGTGGTCCCCCAGTTAAATGACCAGGCCCGACCCTGCTGAGCCTCTGAGATCTGATGAGATCAGGTTTTGACAAGGAGGTATGGCCACATGGTAGGGTAGTATTACTACAAGTAGTACTACTACTACTGCTACTACTACAACTACTACTACTACTACTAATACTGTAAACTTTTTAGCCTTAGTGAATTTGGCTGTTTCCTCTTCACCTACAGATAACATCGGTGGGTTTCTTCAGAGGAGAGAGGGAAGGAGAGAGAGATGGAGGGAGAGATGGACAGAGGGAGAGATGGATAGAGAGAGGGGGAGTAACAGAATACAGAGAGGATAAGAGAGCATGGCAGAAAGAGAAAGTGAAAGAATGAGATGAAGCAGGAAGAAGTAGCAGTAGAATACAGAGGAGAAAAGGTGGAGCGAATGGAGAAAGAGGAGAGAAAAGGAAGATATACCAGGAGATATAATACAGAGGGGGTGATGAGAAGAAAGAGAAGGGTGTAGAGCGAGGGAAGAGAACCAGAAAGAAAAGGAGAGACAGGTGAGAGAAAAGGAGAGGAAAGACAGAGAGACAGGAAGAGGAGAAGGGTGTAGAAAAAGAGGATGGGTAAGAGAAGGAAGAGGGAGAGAAAGAGAGAAGCTACAAGAAGAAAGGAAGGTCATGAAAATAGAGAAGGGAGGAGAGCAGAGAGAAAAAGACACAGATAGGAAGAGAGAGAAGAGAAAGTGAAAAAAGAGGAGAAAAGAAAGAAAAGCAGGAAAGAGTAGGAGCGATAGAAATCAGAGAGTAAGAGAAAAGTGGAAGACAGGTGAGTGAGAGAAAAAAAAGAGAGAAAATAAAGTAAGGGGGAAAAGGAGGTCAAGAGGCAGGGGCCAGTAAAAGAAAGAGAGGAGAACGTGGGGGTAAAGAAAGACAGTAAAAGAAGTGAGAGAGGAGAAAGAGAGAGAAGGAAGAAGAGGAGAGAGAGAGGCCATAAAAGAAGGGATGTGAAGAGAGAGGCAGAGAGAGAGGAGCAGTGAAGGCGGCCTGTGATCAAAAGAAGATTGACATAAATAAAGAGGCTGCAGGAATGCATTGTGCAAACAAAATATGAGCAGGGCCCCCACACATTCCCCAGTGAGAGGTGCAGAGGGAGGGGCCGCTACAAGAGTAGGGGGGCAAGAGGGCAGAAAGAGGGAGGGAATGGGCCCATCAGGAGGGCAGTGGAGGAGCAGGTGAGGTGGTGAAAGAGGGCTGGAGAGGGAGGGAGGGAGGTAAAGTGTGTCCATGTGGGGATTAGGCAACACAGGCCAAGTGGACAAATAAAAACATGAGTTATTGGGCTGTTTCATCGATTAAATATGAGAGTTTAAATGTGCTTTTCTACCACTTCTGCTCTCGTCTAAACTGGCACAAAATGAGGGATTCTGGTAATTTGTGAGTTCACAAAATCTCAAGAATCCATCTGTGTTAGAGAATAAACTAGAGCTAAACTAAGATTGAATCAGGACTAAACCACAGCTGAATATGGATTAAAATAGGACTAAACCAGGACTGAACAAGAACTAAGAGAGGGCTAAACCAGGACTATTCAATATAGGGACTAAATCAAGATTGAATAGAACTAAGCTTTGGGCAGAACCTGGACTAAACCAGGACCTTGGACTAAACCAGGACCTAGGACTATACAAAAACTAAAACTAGACTGGGTCTGGAAACAAGAACAAAATCCAAATTTAGTCCAGTTATAACGAACCTAATCAGCACTAAACAAAGACTATCAAGCCAAAAAGAACTAAACCAGGTCTACACAGGAACTAGGGTTAAATCAGGACTTATCCAGATCAGCGTATGAATCTAAACCAGTCCACCAGAAAACCAAAGGCGAAATGCCCAAACGAACCAAAACCTACATAGCGACTCTGATACAGACTTCAGGCTATTTTAGCAAAAATACTCATAGATATTCAGTTAAAATGTGGTGAAGATAAGAGCTTTGTCCAAGTGTTTCTGCTGTTGAGAAGTTTCCACCAATCAGATTCAGATATTCGTCATGACATAAATCCGGCAAGAGCCAGGTTAAATTTAGGGCAAGACCAATTTGTTGTTTTTTTTTTTTTTGTGGCAAGAGAGAAACAATAATCACACACATACTACATATACATTGTAAACAACAGAAAAGCACATTTCTTGAAAAGGAGTGGGAATCCCACCCCTGTTCATGACAGTTTCAAAAATTATGTGGTTGCTTATGTACATTGATGACAAAACTTTACAAATCGATTAACTGATTGAACCGACTACAAAGTGATGTTGGAACTTTACAAATATTTACATATAGCAAATTAAATGACATACAGGCATACTAAATATAATGTTAACCTAACTTTTTAACCCAAGTGGCTTAAATACATGGGAAACATCAGGTACAGGGCCTTTAAAAAATAAAGTGGGAAATCAAAATCCTGTATTTAGTTAAACACAAAACAACATCTCATTTATTTAGCTGTTTACAAGAAGTTTCCATCAGGCCTGATAAGTGCAGCAGACGAGCCTGTGCTGGAGGGCAGGGGACTGGGTTTCACCCTCTAGTCACTTCCTGATGACTCTATTGTTGTCACGTTTTAAACAGTGACTGCAGTGTGGGCGGGTGGGGACTGATATTTAATCCTACAGCTTTGATATGGTTAGCCTGCACCCAAGGGCCCTCATGACTGCAGCACCCAAGGGCCCCCACGAGTGCTGTACACACGCACACAACAATAAGGCATCGAACGCATCAGTGGAGTCTATTGTGTTTACTGTGAATGTGATGAGGGTGTCACAGGACCAAACCAGGACTAAGGTGGGACTAAACAAGGACTAAACCAGGACTGAACCAGGACTGAATCAGGACTGAACAACAACTAAGGCGAGACTAAACCAGGACTAAACCAGGACTGAACCAGGACTGAACCAGGACTGAATCTGGATTAAGATGGGACTAAACCAGTACTGAACAAGAACTAAGATAGGACTAAACCAGGACTATTCAATATAGGGACTAAATCAAGATTGAACAAGAACTAAACTTGGGCTAAACCTGGAATAAAGAGGACCCAGGACTAAACTAGAACCATACGATGACTGAAGACGGACTAGGCCTGAACAATATCCAAATTTAGTCCAGGTATAACTTGAACTAAATCAGTACTAAACAAAGACCAACAAACCAAAAAGAACTAAACCAGGTCTACAAAGGAACTAAACTGGGTTAAATCAGGACTTAACCAGATCATACCAACGACAGGACATGAACTAAGACCATCTGATGACCAGGACCTAATAGGACCAAACAGATCTAAACCAGTCTGATCAGGCCTGAGCCAGGACTAACTCAGGACTAAACAAGGACTAAATCAGGATTGAACTAGCCCTAAACAAGGTCAAATCCATCAGTAATTCAAGACTAAAACAGGACTAAACTGGAACTTAGCAAGGTTTGGACTTGGACTAATTCAGTACTAAACCAACTAGTTCTAGAGTGGGTCTGAACCAGGACTAACTCGGGACTAAACAAGGACTAAATCAGGATTGAACTATCTTGTATCCAGCAGTAATTCAGGGCTAAAACAGGACTAAACCAGAACTTAGCAAGGCCTAAAAACCAAACGGGTCTAAAGGTGGTCTAAACCAGGACTAAACCAGGACTAAAATAATGACTAACATGATGGACTTTAGTTGTTTCAAATCTTGTGTCTGGAGGACTTCCATGTAAGGATCTGCATTGGCCAAAACACAGTGGCACCAATGTCACTACCATAACAGGAGTTTAGTGTCCAGTCTTTTCAATGGGACACTTTGAGTTATTTCCAAAACAAAAGCAGAGTGCTAAAAGGGAAGAGAGGCCAAAATGGATCAGACACAAACAGTTCAAGTATACACACAGCTTAGGGCTAATGCAAGGCCCACAACAACAGGCCACGGTTAACTACAGCTCTTTACAACAGCGTAAAGTCAAGACTTTTTAAATAACTCTGATGAATGAAAAGTAATGAAACTGAAGGATAAATGTATCATAGACAGGCTTTGGTTGGGTTTGTGTATCTGCCATTTAAAACACCAGTGACAAAAGCTACCAAAAAATACAATTATTTGACAAAAGGGTCATTCCACCTGAAATCACCCAAATTCTCAGGATCTTCACAGTGAAAAAAAGTACACAATTCTATTTTTTTATTTATTTTTTTAACTATGAAGTCATTTGAACTAGATATTTTTTACTATAAACTGATACATATACCTTCTACCTAAAACAAAGTTTGAAGTGTCGGAGTACCTGACTATGTGGTCAAAGTAGAAGGTTGTTTTTGCGATTTTTCGAGTAGGACCTATCTTGGTTTAGCTATTAATCAATGACCCTACATCTTACTTCTTTTGCAACAAGCTAATACTCTAATAAACTAAAATCTAAAATAGGAAGGTGATGACTCCATGCACTTTTTCTGTAGAACCCCTAACATTTTAGGAAAAAAGTTCAGACAGTCACAAATGGCCATTTTCAACAGGCTATAAATCCTAAAGCATATACCATCTAGCACAGTTTTGGTGAGTTTTCCTCAAACTATAGATGGTAGATATTGCACAGACCAAATCTGAGCCCTATACATGCAGCACTGCTGAGCTACAGCTCTGTGAAAATGAGAAAAAGCCCAAAAAGCACTCACAAGAAAAATAGTGAGGTACGACATCTGATTTTGTAAAATTTGTTTCTCAAACACTATTAGGAATTAGAGCAAATAACTTAGGATGTGTTCATTACACATGTGAAGGATCTCAAAAAAAATAAAAAAATTTAAAAAGTCAAAATCTGAGATGGTCACCTGGGAGGATCCGGGTGAGTCCACTTTAAATGACTCTTGATTCAAATTGAGTTGTATCTCAGTCAAAATCTTGAAGCTAAGTTAAGGCCATGTACACACGTAGCCGGGTATTTTTAAAACCGAACATTTCCCCCCCTCCGTTTATAAAAAATAGTTTTATCCACACCACCTCGTCTTCGAAAAAAATACCTTCCACACATAACCGAACATCTGCGTTTTCAACCACATTCATACGCATTCCAAACCTGTAGATGGCGTTATTTCCATCACTTAACTGTCACTTCCGCCTAAACTTAAACAACAGAAAACAGGGCGCCGAGCTCCTTTGTCTGGACAGACTCGGAGTCAGAATTGCTCCTAAACACAGTTTAGGAGCAATTCTGCTCTCAACACACACACAGCTCTCAAGAAACGACTCCGATCCATAGTCTGCTTTGGCTTTGGCTTTGGCTATTGCAGTCGCCTAAACAAATGTCGCACGTTTGACGTCAGGGCAGATTCATATTTTTTGGCGCAGACAGTGACGTTTTAAAACGCAAAACCCCAGTTATCTCTGTCCACACAAACACGCATAAACGGAGTTTTCAAAAATCTTCACTTTGGCCGGAGTTTTCCCTGAATACTCGTTTTTGATGCGTGTTCGTGTGGATGACAGGTCAAAACGCAGCAAAACATCTTCGGTTTATCAGATACCCGGCTACGTGTGGACAAGGCCTAAAAGTATCATCTGTAAGTTTCATTTGTGTTCATCTGTAGATGAACCTGGCTCACCCCAGACTGATATATGGGGATTGAGTTCACATTTATCAGTCTGGAACAGCTCTCACTGAAAGCAATCAGGAAAATGTGGAACGTCATTATTTGAATGTGAAGTGTCACAACGGAACAAGCCAAAAAAATCCAACTTTTGTTAAATCAAGTTGAGAGAAAAGCACAGACTTTCCCACATCTTTCCTGTCGACAAATGCACAAAGCTCTTACCTTCTGCACGGTTTTCACAAAGAAAATATAGTCTGTATTTTCACTCAAATATCCTGAAGTGTGTCTGTTGCCATCACCATTTTTGCTTTGCTTTGTATAAGTTTGAACCTTACAGCAGGAGTATCTGGACTGGATGTGGATCGGTATCGGATGGATTCTTGTGAGTTTTAATGCACAAATATGGCCTGGCCTTTGTTCAGACTCACCTGTGCTCTCTGCTCTTCTTCTGCCAGACCAAAGCTGGGACTGTTTCAGACAGGAGCGATGTAGAGAGCCTCTAGGGGTGAAGTGTGAGAATACAACAATATTACAAACAGGGACTTTAATAGTTGCACTTTTGAATAGCTGTTTTTCAGAACACATTTAAGGCCATGAATACTCAGAGGACCCCAGGATGTGAGACTTTTGGAGCATTTGCATCTACACCCAGATCTCATGACGCTAAAGTTTCTTGTCGTGGTCCCACATGAGCTCCAGTGTGAGATGTAAAGTTTGAGCGAAGCCTGGGTGACTTCAGTCCCCGAGTTTCCTCAAGGTTAATTGGGTTGTGTGTCGGTGAAGAGCGTCTAACCTTATGTTGACATGGCTCCTTTTAAGGCCCCAGAAGACTTCTCCAGAGCATCTGCGCGGGTGCACAGGGGCCCCGCCTCTTCACTGTGTGTGCTCATGTTTTGGGGGCATTTTCCTGAGTGCGCGGGGGCCCTAGGGTGCGACCCCAACAACCCTGAGGGGGACAGAGGGAGGGGGGTGGGGAGACAGAAAGAGAGGGAAAGTGAGGGGGGCAGAGAGAGAGGGAGAGCGGGGTGAGCGAGAGCAGAGAGAGAGGGGGAGAAGAGAGTGGGAGAAAGAAGGAGAGAGGCGGGGGAAGAAAAGAAGGAGAGAGAGTGTGGGAGAGAGTGGAAGGAGATGGAAAGAGGCAGAAAGAAGGAGAGAGGGAGAGAGAGAGGGGGAGAACAGAGTGGGAGAGCGAAGGAGAGTGGAGGGGAGAGAAAGAGGGAGGAAGAGAGAGAGGAGAGAAGAAAAGAGGGAGAAAGAGTGGGAGAGAGAAGGAGAGAGGAAGAGAGTGGGAGACAGAAAAAAGAGAGTGAGAAAGACAAGGAGAGAGGGGAGAGAGAAAGAGGGGAGGAGAGAGGTGGGAGAAGAAAAGAGAGAGAGAGAAGGAGAGAGTAAGAGAGAGGGAGAAGAAAAAGGGGGAGTGAGAGGGAGAGAGAAGGTTAGAGGGGGAGAGAGAAGGAGAGAGGTTGGGGAAGAAAAGGAGAGAGAGCGTGGGAGAGAGGAAGAGAGAGAATGAAGCAAATAAAAGAGGGAGAGAGAAGGTAAGAGTGGGAGAAGAGAGTGGAAGAGAAAAGGAGAGAGGCAGGGGAAGAAAAGGAGAGAAAGAGTAGGATAGAGGAGGAGAGAGAAAGAGAGACACAGGGGTGAGAAGAAAAGAGGGAGAGAGTGGGAGAGAGAGAAAGAGAGAGAGGGAGGCAAGGAAAAGAGGGAGAGAGAAGGTGAGAGGGGGAGAGAGATGGAGAATGGAGAGAGCTGGAGATGGAAAAAGAGAGAGGGAGGGAGGGGGAAAGACAAGGATTAAGGGGAAGAGAGAAAGAGGGGTGGAGAGAGGTGGGAGAAGAAAAAAGGGAGAGAGAAGAAGAGAGGGAGAGAGAGAGGGAGAAGAAAAAGAGGGAGAGAGAAGGTTAGAGGGGGGAGAGAGAAGGAGAGCAGGGAGAGTGAGCACAGGGAAAGAGGGAGAGAGAGTGGCAGAGAAAAATGAGAGAGGGAGGGACAAGGAGAAAGGGAGAGAGAAGAAAAGAGAGATCGGTGAGAAGAAAAGAGAGAGAGGAGAGAAAGAAAAAGAGGGGAAGAGACAAAGAGAGAGTGGGAGGACAAGAAAGAGGGAGAGAGAATGGGAGAGGAAAGGAGAGAGACAAAGAGAAGTAGAGAAAAGGTGTGAGAGGGAGGAGAAAGGAAGAGAGAGAGGGAGAGAATTAGAGAGAAGGTGAGGGGGAGAAGAAAAGAGGGGAGAGAGACAAAGAGAAGTAGAGAGAAGGTGAGAGGGAAGAGAAAGGAACAAAGAGAGAGGTAAGGAGAAAAGAAGGGGAGAGAATTAGCAAGAAGGTGAGAGGAGAAGAAAAGAAGGGGAGAGAATTAAAGAGAAGGTGAGGGGGGAGAGGAAAAGAGGGAGAGAGAGAGGAGAGAAGGTGAGGGGGAGAAGAAAAGAGGGAGAGAGAGAAGGAGAGAAGGTGAGGGGGGAGAGGAAAAGAGGGAGAGAGAGAAGGAGAGAAGGTGAGGGGGAGAAGAAAAGAAGGGGAGCGAATTAGAGAGAAGGTGAGGAGGAGAAGAAAAGAGGGAGAGAGAGAAGGTGATGGGGAGAAGAAAACAGGGAGAGAATTAGAGAGAAGGTGAGGGGGGAGAGGAAAAGGGAGAGAGAGAAGGGGGTGGGTGTCGCTTTGGGAGACACCTCGGGGTGCAGGCTCCAGGGGAATAGCACAGACAGAGTTACATAGACAAAGTTCTTCAGCTGCACATTTACAAACAGCTCAGACGCAGATCACCAGAGACTTTGGGGAGAAAATTACCAATGCAAATGTTGCGTGCAACAGGGTCTGAAGAAACTCAGGTCTGGAGATGTTGGCAATGGAAGTGTACAAGATTGGAACGGAAAAAAAGTTGCAAATTAAAACATATTTTGACTAAATCTACAGTTTTTGTGAGCACAATTTGACAGATTTGGGATTAAGTTTTGAATTGGCGGCAATTTTAGTTAAGAATTTTAGGGAAAAACCTCCACATGATAAAAGGTTAAAGGTTTGTTGGATGAAGAAGTTTGTTGAATGAGAGTATAGGGAAGTGTCCATCAGGGGCAGATCATTTTAACCAATCAGAGTTTTTGTTGAATGAGATCCATGTGGAAACAACTGCCTGTCTGGGATAGATAGTGACATCGAGTGAGAAAAGGGACTAAGGTCATTCTGAAACATGAAAAGCTTTCTGCTCATGGTTAAAAATTGGACAAAGGCCTTTAAATAGTATGTGTTGTAATGTGTTGTTTCTTTGCTGACCCCGTGTGGCTGGACTGAGCTCTAACCATTACTTTTTGGTTTGGACTATAGATATGTCCTTGTTGTTCCACAGTATGGCATTAAACTGCTTTAACTGACATGTATTCAATTGCAGGTGGTTTTATAGCTCAAAATACCAACAATGCCTAGAAAAATGTGCATTCTGAGTGTGAATGGGCTCATCTCTCCACAGATCTGACCTGTAACTTGGTTTGGTTTGGTCTCCATGAAGATAGGTTCAATACCATACTGTGGAAAATCCCAGACAAAGCAATAACACCTCCACAGACAAAAGCAGTTGATGGACCATCCACGAGAAAAGGAACTTATGCAGTTTTAAATACTATACAGCGTCCCCAAAAAGTGACATCATCTTGCAGGCCAATCATTTTAGTAATTCTTGTTGAAATAACCTCAAATTTTCACAGAATGTTTAGAAACAGATCAAGATTTTAGATTTTTGTTCTGTTTTCAGGTTGGGCCATGCTGTTCACTCCCAAAGAGAAGTGTTTTTTGTGTTTTGGAATCTGCTCACACACAGTCACCCAAGACTGTGCAGCCTTCAATGCAAAATTTGGAAAAACTTCAATTGGCAAACAATAATAATAAATAATAAATGATAATAAATAATAAATTTACAATGTTCAACACCTAAACTCTTCAATTTCATTGCACTAGACTTAGGGGCCATTTACATGACAACGGGTGGAAAAGTAAACATCTGAAAACGCCCTCCAGAGTGTAAATCTTGAAAACACTCCACTCTGTTGTCACCGTGTAAACGGTTGAAAACAGAAAACTGCATTTTCGTGGGCCGTGGCACAGAGATCATGAGCACGAGTCAGTTCAGGAAAAAAACAAACTGAACAAAAAGAGCTTCAACTTGACCGAGCAGCTGCAAATCTCACAGGACAACAGGTGTCAGAAAGTGACTCTACTGATCACACAGAGTCATTCAGAGCAGGGAAGATCTTTTCCACATATCGCAGACATTTTTGGTGCAGTGGGGAGAAGCGTAGAAGGTTTATACGCAGGCATTTGGTCTTAGTGGTGCTGCCACCTGTGCACTGGGCATGCATACTACATCGGCAAACTGCAAGTTTTGTGTCTCCATATGCACACAGAATTCCCCACCCAAAACACTTAAAAGTGGAAAAGTGGAGTGTAAAGTGGAATAAGAGAACAAAAATACACTTTTGCGTTTTTGTTTCAGATCACTTCCGTGTAAATGTAGTCTTGGTGGTTTTCAAGATAATTGCTTTTAAAATGATGACAATTTTTTGGGACACTCTGTATATTCTCTAATTGTTTCTTTGCTGACCCTTTGTGGCCAGACTAAGCCCTACATCTACAGCTGTCACTCCAAACTCCATATGACCCAAACTAATATTGCATTTAGTCATTTATAACTTTTCCATTTTCTTAAGTAGAGAAGGACGTTAACCCCAGACTGCATTAAGCCTTGACCTGTGGACCTATAAGAAGTCAGTGCGTGTATAGTGTGTGTGTGTGTGTGTATAGTGTGTGTGTGTTGTGTATTTTGTGAGGTTGTGAGTTGAATGCCAGTGTCAAGAGCATGAGAAACGTCCAATGAACAAACAAACAGGGTCTCGTCTTTCCCCCCGTGGCCCCATCCCTCTCCTGTTTAACGCACATATATGGAGAATGCATAGGATCACTGTTTATTGTCCCAGGGCTAGCCGCGCTAATTAGATTTACCTTTCCGTGTTTTTCTTCCCCTACATCGCAGCCTCTCCTGTGTTCGCTTTTTTCACTATTATTTTACTTTCGTGCTGGAAAATATGTGTAAAAGAGTGGGGAATAAAGCAGAGTTTAAGAATGAAGTCAAAAGGCTATTTAAAGGTGCGTTATGTAACTTTTCTGGTGGAGGGTCTGTCAAATGCTTTTTTCCATTTAGATGTTGCCGTTTTGTCTGAAATGTTTTGCAGTATGGCATTAAAATTTTATATCTTCATGGAAACCAAACCAGAAAAGGTTACAGGTCAGATCTGTGGAGAGGCGACCCCGCTCATATTTTTCTAGGTATTTTTGAGCTGTAAAACCACCTGTAATTGAATAAATTTAAGGTAGAACTAACTGTTTAATGTCGTACTGTGGAACATTCCAGGCAAAGCAATGACATCTCCATAGAAACAAGCATGTGACAGACATCCAGACGGAAAAGTTACACAGTGCACTTTTAATTGTGCTTTATTGCTTAAAAAATATCTTGAAAATCATGCATTCTTACCATGAGTGGGCTCGCCTCTCCACAGATCTACTTCATACTGGCTTCATACCATCATCCCAAAGTATGACTTTAAAGGTACAGTGTGTAACTTTCTGTAGCAGCACATCATCTGCATCTGATTCTTTGGAAATAGAAAGGTTAAACCATATTTTAGAGCAGTTTCCATGGAGATAGGTTTGTTTTGTGCCCTACTGTGGAATATTATAGCCTAAGGAACAACATTTCCATGCAGACAAGCAGGAGGAGGCCTTTCTCCAGGCCAAATAAGAGTCAGGTGTCAGAGTCAGGCAGTGGTGGAACGTAACAAAGTAAAAGTACATTTTAGTTATCTGTGGCCACTGTTTACTTTTTATAACATTCGAGAGCAGGTACTGTATCTGAACTTTGTACTCCTACATTTTTAACAGGACTGAGAAGTAAAAGTTTTGTTGTTTTTTTAATTGATGAGGCCTGCAGAAAAACCTTTAGCAAATAATAATAATAATAATAATAATAATAATAATAATAATAATAATAATAATAATAATAATAATAATAATAATAATAATAATAATAATAAAACATTCATTCAGTTGTTTCTGTTGACCAAAATTCAGCACAAATCTGTATCAAAATCACAAAATTTGAAGTTTTATTAGACTTCAAAATCTGTGTCAAATATTTTTACTTTACTTACTAGTATATTTTTAAACAAGTACCTTAGTCCTTTTGCTCTCCAGCATCTATACTTTTACGTTTTTTGAACAGGAGAAATCAAAGTTTTTTTTTGTTATTTTTTATTGATGAGATACTATACTTACTTACACGTACATTTTTAAACAAGTACTTGATGTCAGTTTTTTATATGATACGTTTACTTGAGTATTGTTGCTCTTCAGTATCTGTACTTTTATGTTTTTTAAGTAACAAAAATGGAATAATTCTTCCACTTGGACTGTAGTAAGAAAGTAGGAGGAGGCTGAAATAATATGGGAGCTTTAGGTTCTGCTTGAACAGAGGGGCTGGGAGTACGAAGTAAATCAGATGACAAAACATGCCATTTAAAACCTATTACAATCTGAACAACGCAACATCGTCTTCAGTTTCTCGTGTCTGTTGTGAATGAGAAACATTTCCCCGGGTCGCTCTTGTCATGCAGCACAGATCATGAGGCTGTTGTAATGACGCGTTTGTGTGCAGTGGGATTTTATTGAGCTTAAGCCCGGTACAGAGCTAATGCTAATGCTAATGCCGACTTCACATCTTCATTAGCGGCGCTTTGAAACGTGGCATTTCCCATCATGCTTCAATGCCACATGTCGTCTTCGGGATTTCTCTTTTCTCCGGTTTGGTGTTGTTGGAATGCAAGGAAGAGCTAAAAGTAGTATTAAGAATGGAGATCATCTGCAGGGCGAGGGTACGAGGGTGGTACTTCAGTTTCAGAGGACGTCGGGCCTTTTTAGAGTTTGAATTGTTTGGTCACGTTTGATCTGGTTTGAGCTCAGTCCATTCCTGATGTAGTCTTGGTTTGGTTCAGTTTTAGTTCCGGTTTAGTTTGAGTAAAATTTTGTTGAGTTTTGAGCATGTCTTTCTCGTTTTGGGTTTTTATGGGAACCTTTTACCGGTCAAAAGCTCAGTTCCTGATGCAGTCTTGGTTTGGTCCAGTTTTACTCCTGACTGACAGTCCTGGTCTAGTCCAGATTGAGTTTTGGATTTAGTCCCAGTTAAATCAACATTTTGATGAGACTTGGTTTTGCTTCTTTTCTATGGGCACCATTTTGGGAACCTTCTACCATTCAAAAGTTTGTGGGGTTTTTTGGCAGTAATAATTAATCTCTTTGAAACCCATGGATACCTTAAAGTTTTTGACTTTAAAGGTGCACTATGTAACTATTTGGTTGGGGATCTGTCACCAGCTCTACCCTAAATGTATTAAAGGGGAACTCCGGCACGTTTGAAGCTAATGTCCATTGTTAGAATGGTCACACGTGGTCACATTTTTTATAGCGCTTTTCTACCTTTCAAGGCACTCAAAGCGCTTCCAACAAGGAACCACTCACCCATTCACACATTCAGACACCAGTGTACGCAGACACTGGGGACAAGGTGGGTTAAGTGTCTTGCCCAAGGACACAATGACAGCATTCATCTGTGGGCGCTGGAATCACACCAGCGACCTGTGGGTCAGTGGATCTGACCACTCATCAGTGATGTTTATGAGGAGGGGTGGTCAAATACTGTTAGAAGCCAAAAAAAACACCATTTGCACACTGAAGAAGCTTAACACCACTTTCTAACCCGTCTTACAACAGCCATGAGTCTAACAAACAAAAACTATGCCTGGCTCACTCATTAGTGTCTGAAAACGTTATAAAACAACAAAAACAACATCGGCAATCAAGTCTTTTAGGCTTTCACATGCACAGTGGGAAATCGACAAAGGTGATGCTAAGGCTGCTTATAAAGTTGTTTTATAACGTTTCCAGACACTAATGAGTGAGTCAGACAGAGCGTTTGTTTGTTAGACTCGTGGCTGTTGTAACATGGGTTAAAGTGGTGTTAAGCTTCTTCAGTGTAAAGCAAATTGGCGTTTTACGTGGAAGTTAAGAACTTGCCCCCATCATTACGCTAGTTTGTTGTCTTGACAGACTCACTGCCACAGCAAGATCTCTGTTAGACAACATTGATCTGTGCCGTTTTTTTAACTTCTGACAGTATTCAACCACCTCTAGCAATAGACTTTAGCTTCAAACATGCCGGAGTTCCCCTTTAAATTACAGGTGGTTTTATCGCTCAAAAATACCTAGAAAAACAGGCATTCTGACTGTGAGCGGGGTGGTCTCTCCATAGATCTGACCTGTAACTTGGTCTTGGTTTGGTTTCCATAAATATAGAAAGGTTTAATACCATTCTGTGAAATATTCCAGACAAAGCAAAAACAGACCCTTTAACTTTAACTGATGTTGATATATAAGACCTGTTATCTAGTTTAGGGGAATAAAAAGAAAAAAAAAAGTCCTCAAAATGGCGCCTATATCAGGAAACTAAAGCGCACAATGAAAAGAAGACGACAAGCACTGGTTTAGTTTTCACAGATTTAGTGTAAGCTTTAGTCCCTGTGTACTTTTGGGTACAAGCTCAGTTAAATACGCACTTCAAAGGTTAAGTTTACTGTTATTGTGCCCTTAAGCAAGACACCTCATCCACCTTGCTTATTTATGAAGATGTGTACAGTGTAATTGATGGCGTGGAGGCCAAAATCACAGCCACTCCCGTCTCCGTCTACCCCAGGGCGGTGCGCGGAGTGAGTGAATAATGTACCAAATCGTAAAGAAGTCTTGACGATTCTAAAAGAAAGCGCTTTATAAAACTTCCCCGACAAGTCCGGCTGTGTCCGTGCATATCCGTACTGTTTTGTTGCCAGCGTTCTGTGTTTTCGGTGCCCCATCTCGGAGGTCAGAGTGGGGCAGGAGGAGGAGGAGGAAGGGGGAAAGGGGGTATTAGTGGACGTTTTAGTGTGGATAAGAATGTCCATAAAAGGTAAAACCGTGGCAGACCAAACCTGCTTACTGTAAACAAGCCCGGAGGCGAGAGGGGTGGAGGGATGGAGGGATGGAGGGTGCTGGAGCGGAGAGAGCAGACAGGACAACACATCATGAGCTGGGGTAAGGCAGAGGGCAAAGGGGGGTAGATTTAGTATGGAGGTATGAGGAAAGAAATATTGAAAAACGTTGATTACATTTAATTTAGTCTGTTCTGTATTCATGATTAATCCAACCCGACATCCCCCTGTTCGAAGAAATGGTTTCAAATGTTGGGACTAAACATGACCCTAACCTGTGTTCACATTAAAACATTAAAATCACGCTTTGTTTTCCTGTTTACACTCAAATCCACTGTTTGGGACAATTTAAAAATCTCTTACGCAGATAGAAGCTTTTAGGAGTGTTTGGGACTAAAGCTCCTGGATCATGCACATATATGTCCATGTGAGGAGCTTTTTCTTTGCACCATAGGTCGTGACTTCCCTTATTCACTCTGTATATAAACTGGAAATAAATGGACATAGCTAACCCACTAACCCGCTAGCTCCACTTTGTATGGAAAAAATGCCTCTCTCTGTAACTGCTGCTGTGACCCTCGTCGTTTGGTGTTAAAATGTTCGTATTCACCCGCCCTACGTGATCCTGCTGTTTTTATTTCACTTATTTGTTTGTTTCTATTCCCAATATGGAACTTGGCTACAAATGCGGCCCAATAACTGCTCTAGCCTCAGTGAGCTTCATTTGACTGGAGCCAGATGCTATGGGTGACATCACACTTGACCAGATTTTCTAAATTTAAAAATTTAAAACTGGGGCACATTCGAGTTGGAATGGTTGGTATAAATAAAATTGAAAAAATTGTGTAGCATTGTGCATTCTCCATGGCTCGGTGTATAATCTGAGACAAAATACAGAAGCACAGTCTGCTGGATTCTGGCTGAACAAATGCAATTTATGCTCCTTTAGTTTATAACTGATATCGTCCTATTTTAGCCCCAATTTATTCCTGGTTCAGACCTGAAATAGAACTGGTTGTGTCCTGGTTTAGACCTGGTTTAGACCTGAAATAGTCCTGATTTAGTTTTGGTTTCGCCCTAATTTAGACCTGATTTAGACTCGAAATAAACCTGATATAGTTCTAGTTTCGCCTTAGTTTAGACCTGGTTTAGACCTGAAATAGACCTGATATACTCCTGGTTTAGACGTAAAATAGACCTGGTTTAGTCCTGGTTTAGCCCTAGTTTAGACCTCATTTAGACCTGAAATAGACTTGATATAGTCCTGGTTTAGACCTGAAATAGACCTGATATACTCTTGGTTTTAGTCCTAGTTTAGTCCTGGTTTAGCCATGAAATAGACCTGGTGTAGATCTGAAATAGACCTGATATACTCTTGGTTTTAGTCCTAGTTTAGTCCTGGTTTAGATCAAATTTGTCCACAATAGGGACGCCTGGGACATTTCTTGTATAAAACTTCACTGTATAAAAAAATCACTGGTTTTGGATAAATCTGCTGGGACAGGGGACACAGGGCTCAAAACTGGGACTGTTCCGGGTAAATAGGGATGTCTGGTCACCCTGATCACTCTCACAAACTTAGTCCACTGATGCGTGCACTCACAGAACACATGCGCTTTTTTACTCCTCACATGTTTTTTCACTTGGTGTCAGTTGTATAAATAAAGTTGTCCTCTTTGTGCAGGTAAAAACGTCCAAAGATCCTGTGCCTCATTTTCTCATCAGAGCTACAGAACATAAAGCAGGTGAAGCTTAAGGTGCTGACTTTTATAACACATTAAAAGTGCATTATGTAACTTTTCTGGGGGAGAGTCTGTCAAATGCTTTTCTCCATGGAGATGTTATTGTGTGGAATGTTTCACAGTGTTTCAGATTACGCTCAAAGTCAGAATTGCTGTTTTTCTACGTATTTTTGAGCTATAAACCACCTGTAATTGAGTAAACGTAAGGTTGAGCTGTTTAATGATCATTCCAGGCAGAACAATGACGTATCCATAGAAACAAACAGGTGACAGACCCCCAACCAAAAAGCTACATAGTGCACCTTTACATTTTAAGTTTAAAAAAAGGTTTAGAAAAGTGTGGAAATATATTAAGAGCAAATTACAGTTACTTTGAATCAACTTTATTAGCAAAAATGTCACTTTGTGTATGTATTTTCCACGTAATAAAGACCCTGAATCATTTTCTTGACGAAAAATGATCAAACATTTCTGGACTTCTTTGAAAATCCGTTTCCACTGTTGACCCGGAGAAGGTTCAAATAAAATATTCACGTCTTAAAGTGTGTTTTTGTTCCCTGCGACTCTCCTCTTTTTGCCGCAATTTTTCTCTCTCTCCTTTTTAAGCTATATATATCTCCAAATGGATGAGTAGAAAGATAAATAAATAACATCTGCACGTAACAGACAAATCGCATTGGGAGCATTACTTTCTCAAACCCATAATTGCTTTTAGTCCTGTTTTTGTATTTTGTCCAAGTATAAAACGTGTCTCTAAATGTTGTATATGCAAACACACACCTCATTGTGGCAGGCAGGGGCAGCGTAACAATGCAAAGTGTTGAGATGTGTTCAAATGAATGGGAAAAAATCCGGAAAATGAAGATGCATCAAGGTAGAAGTGTGTGAATAGGAGCGGCTGATTTGCGTAATCCCATCGTAGAAATTGCTTTTAAATGCAATATTCAATTTGGGCACTCTGGGTAGACGGAGAGGGGGAGAGAGTGAGGAGGGAGGGACGGAGGGAGGGAGAGAGTGGCTTTTCTGCTTAATAATAATAACAAAATAATGTACTCCAGACATAAAAGCAAATAGGAATGAGAGGTTCAGGAGGAGGTTGGAATAAAGCGTGGCAGCCTTCGCTAACAAGAGAGGAGAGAGAGGGTCCACCTGGTGCATACCAAAGGGAGCCAGAAATACAGTGGTACAGAAGATTTAGTGCAAAACATTTACACAGGTTCAAATAGCCCAGGAAAATATTATAAAGATGAAAACATGCACAAAAGGTCAAATTAATCCAGGACTTGCCAATGTAGTCCACTGCTCCTGACGGATTGAAGGATGGGTCAAATGCAGGGGAGGAATTTAACTAAAATGACAATAAAAACAACCTGAAATAGCTAAGAACTGGGAAACAATCTTTGGTTACACTTAATAATGACTGCACGATATTAAGCCTAAGCCAAAATGAGTGAATTGTCAATAATAAATGAAGTGGTCTCATATTAATGACATTAAATGTTAGCAAATGCCTAATGTCATGTTCAAAGAAATTCTGTTGTTATGTTTATTGGTTTATACAGAAATGTATAAGGAATTGATGAAGTATTGACACTTTGCAGCTGATGGTTTGTGATGCTAACTGCAGGCACTGCTCTGTCTAAAGCCTTATTTCCATAGGGCCAGTACAGGATGTAAGGACGCAGACCCTGAGTGTTTCTGTGTAAAGCAATCCATACAGCACACTTTTCCACTTTTCGGAGTCTAAAGTTGTGCGCTGAGGGTTCTACCACCAAAGCAGTCTGGAATGATTGGGACCTGAGACCGGTGTTCAGTCAATTTGAGCTATCTGTCGATTTGAGCTCCCTAGTGCTACTGCACATGTGCACAACCCCCAAGCGCTGTTCCAGTTTAAATGCCGTCGATTTGAGCTCCCGAGGCAGAAGTGGAGTAACAAGTAACATTTTAAAAGTGTATTGTTTTTACTGTATGTTTTGACCAGTTAGTCCTGTAGGCATCGACATGTGCATGTTAGAATCACAGCAGAATAACTGCGTTAGATGATTGAATGAATTTGAATTTAATATTTTATTTTATTGTTATCATTTTTATTACATCATATTTTATTTTGTTTCCATGTGTAGAAAACATTGTAACTTTGTTTAAAAAGATGCTGTATGAATAAAATATCACTGTATTATAATAGGAAATTCACACTGTAGCCTGTGATATTAGCAAAAAATATTATATATTTAATAAAAAGATTTCACTGTTTACAGTAATTTCTTTCTCTTAAATAGTGGGAGCTTTATTTGATAGAATATATTGGCCTGTCAAAATGAGCTACCTCTACACATGATTAAATAATGGTGATTCTACAGTGGGAACATTATTCGATGGCTAAATTGGCCTGTCGATCTGTGCTACCTTTAGTCGGAACCCTATTTGAAAGCAGAATACAACTGTCCAAATGAACTAAGCATATTCATATAGGTATGAACTATGCTCACCGTGTGCAAACAGCATCAAACCCACTGTTTCTAATCTCTAATAAATATGTAGTAAAACTGGGGAGATTCGCTTTATTGCACCCAGGCAACGATAAAAAATTAAGATAGCTTATTTCGATGGTGGAGCATGAATCGATAGACGTCACTCTCGATTTAGGCTACAGGGAGCTCATTTCGACGGGGCAGCCCATTTCAACAGAACACTGGCTCACAGGGGGAGGCGCTAGTCACGCCCTCTGTGGAGGCCCAGCTGCAGGTCAATAGTGACACATGTGTGGCAACACCTAAATAGTGCGAACCATGAACCTGTTATTTAACAACGCTGCAGATGCTCACTTACCGGTAAAACAGAAGAGAAGAAGAAACAGTGACAAACTTTGACTTTGATCCACCCAAAAACACATGTAGTCTCCAGTGAGGGGAGTTCACAGTGACTCAAAGTCAAAGTGTTGTGTGTAATAATAAATCCACATCCAGTCTGCTGTGTCCACGTAAAGTTGAAGCCAAACTTGAGTATCTTAGTTTAGCAAAGCATGAGGTTTGGGCGCATAATAAAAATGATCACAATGGAGGAGGATTTGGGAACAGGATCCAAATAGCTCAGGTTAACTATTACTGGAATTCACAAATGTTAAATTTGTTATTTCATGGATATCATACACATATTCTCAACAACGAGCTTTTGAAATACTATGATATGCTTGACTTTTTAACAAAAATCCTATGAATAGAATAATTACACTCTGGGTCTACTTCAGAAATATGTAGCGTGTTTGAGTATTTCAGAGTCCACACTTTACAAGCTCCACAGCACATCCACACAACAGGGTTCAGAGGTCATCTACAGTCACACATGGTCCTTGACTGAATGGAAAACGCTTTTCAGATCATTTTATTTGGACTGTTTGGAGCACAATGGAATAGTGAGCATTCCGTTGGTCCTAAGTCGGGTGGGCGTGGCCTGCTCTTCATTCACTCACTTCAGAAACCGTATATATTGGTATGTGAGGAATGTAATGTTCTTAATGATATAAAATGACAGTAATAGCCACATTGCAGAGAGAAATTGGTTCACATTCCGGGATTGTGGCTTCAATAGTGTAAAGACTTCAAAAGGTTTCATTCAAAATCTAAAATTAGAAACTGGAATTGATGTAACATAAATGTGGTTGGTGCCCACCCTAAAAAATATCAGATCATAAGTTGGATTTGATCTGTATTTTATTTTTTAAATGATTATTTTTAGTGTTTCTTTATTAAAGCAAAAACAACTTAAAGGTGTATTGTGTAACTTGTGGTGGAGGGTCTGTCAAATGCTCTTCTCCATAGACATGTCATTGCGTTGCTTGGAAGGTTTCACAGTATGTAGGTCAAGACCATGTTACAGGGTAGATCTATGGAAAGTCACAGTCAGAATGCCTGTTTTTCTAGGTATGTCTCAGCAGTAAAACCACCTGTAGTTGAACAAATGTAAAGTAGAGCTATTTAATGTTGTACTGTGGAACATTCCAGGCAGAGCAATGACATATCCATAGAAATAAGCAGGTGACGGACCCCCAACCAAAAAGCTACCGAGTGAACTTTAAATAATTCAAATCGTTTAAACTCAAATTGGACTAAATGATAGTCATGAATCCAGAAGGGTCTGAAATTGGCATTTGTAGCATGTGTCTGTCAAATACAGAAGACATCTCCTCTCATTCAGAACAAAATATATCACTTCTTTTACCTGAGATTAAATCCACATTTTCTCAGTCCTCTGTGTTGTTTTTTTCCCCATTTTTACTCCTAAATCGCCAAGTTTGTTTTGGCACAAACAGACCACGCTTCTCTCTGATTGGTTAATCTGCCTGTCAATCACGTCCCCTGGAATCGGAGAGACGGGACACGGCTTCAGACCCGTTCGTCTTTCTAAAAGCTTTGTCAAAGCGTGCGGTTTTGGCCAGGCAGGCAAGTAAATATCATTGGTTGATCCTCTGACTCACAGGTTGGCAGTGGGATTCCAGTTCCTACAGATGAATGCTGTCATTGTGTCCTTGGGCAAGACACTTAACCCACCTCCCCCCCAGTGCGAAGGTGTGGGTGAATGGGTAAGTGATTCCTTGTTTGAGCGTCTTGAAGAAAAAACGCTATATAAAAATGTGACCATTTATCATCTGTGGGAGCTGAATCGAACCGTCATCCTGTGGGCTGGAGGATCTGACTGCTCACCCAGTGGTGATGTTTATGTCGAGAGCGGGATTTGAACTGAAAACCTGTGTTTATTTGAGCATAATAAAATAAAACATAAAAGTGTGAGCAAAAACAAAACAGAGCAAAAGAAGCTCAAAAGGAGTAGGCTACCCCCTAATTCAATTTATAATTAGTAAACTGCTGTTTATACATTAGAAATTAGATTTCACTTTTACGATTCAGTACCATTAATGGTTAATTAAGGATTTGTGAAGAGACAATAAGAAAACACAGTATACAATACATACCTCCTGACTCAGGAGGATGGATTATTATCAATATGACAATATTATGATCTTAATCATGGACTCAACAACAATTCCAAGCACCATGCAGCTCTCAAGCCCAAAATGTAAACACTGTTTATGTCAAGAGTGAAGAGCGGAATTTGAACCACCAGCCTGTGGGCTAGAGGATCTGACTGCTCAACCAGTGATGTTTATGTCGAGAGCGGGATTTTCGGCTCAGTGAACAAACACTCAACACCAACTAAGCTACTGTCACTCCAAAAATGTAAAAACATTATCTTGTCCTTGAGTTTAGCTTCATAAACTTTCAAATTAACGTTTAAATTCTTTACAATACAAGTCTAAAAAGCAAAGAATCATTACTTAGCTCCAAACAACTTTCATTTTCTTCACAACCACCAACCAACCAGGTCTCGTCTTGACAGTAATGGATATCAAAACATGCAATCTGCAGCTTAATTAAAACTTCTTAGAAACCCTCTCGTGCTCTCGCTCTTGTTCTTTCCTTCCCCGCACGCTGTTTTGAAACATTTTATTTTTCATTAGCGTTAACAGACGTAGCACAACACAGGTGCTCGTATACGAACTCCGCTCGGCGCAATCACCGTGTTTATACTCCGTGTCAAGGAGCCATATCGCGTCTTGACAAAATGCATCAGGTGAACACAGAAATGCCAAGAAACGTTGCTAAATGGCGTTCGCCGCTTAATCCGTCTCAAACACACGTCGAAACTCTGACTGGGACTGATGGGTAGAGCGGGGCCAGGGACAGCCAAGTCAAACAAAAAGGCTAAAATATGGAGGCGAGAGGAAGCGAGGAGAGAGGAGACGAGGAGAGAGGAGAGGAGGAAGTGCAGGAAGGAGCTGACAGATATTAAAACACCAGTGCTTCTTCCTAAGAGCTCATATCCAGAGATTAAGAGGGCTGCTGGGAAAGAGATGGTTTAAATAAAAGTTTGGAGCAAAGTAAAATACAGATTTCAAAGTGGGATGAAGGTGATATTAATGCATTATTAAAGTGCGGCTTGAAGAAAAAAGGAGAGGTTTCGCGAACTCATAATTACAATTTATTTTAATACCTGTTAAAATAGATTAAAAATTAAAAGGCGCTGTCATATAAATGTGAAAAGCAGAACGACTCATTTACTAGATTATTTTCTGATTTATGTTATAATGTTTCCTCATCACAAACATGCTTGGAGTTGTGTTTTCTTTCATTCACTCATGTTGAACACACTCATATTGCATATTTAGGTTCTTCTCTCAAACGGAAAACTCTCTGTTCCACTTTGTGATGCCATGCGGTGATACAGGAAGTGCTTCAATGTGTTTTTAAACTCCAAACACCTTCTCTAGAATCATTTGGATAAAATCAGCCCTGAAGTTGCCGATCTCTACAGAACAAAAGGTAAAAGGAGCTGTTAACTTGCAAACTAGCACTTCATGACATCACAAGGTGGAACAGAGCATTTTGAGCTGTGGAGATGTAGACAAACTAATAATAAACGGTTACTCAAACACGTGTGAATGAAAGTTACAACCCAGCTCTGTTAGAGGCAGGGGAAGTAACAAAAAAAAACAAGGTTGAAAATGGTTAAAATGAAGTCAGGTTTAATTAACAGCAATGTAAAAGGGAACACAACAAAACATGCTAAAATATGTACACAAAATAACCTAAACGAAGAAACAAAATAACAGGATTAACATTTAACGAGTCACTTAGTTTGGAGCGAGATACAGTAGCTGTCAGAAGTATTTGTGTGCATAGGATAGAAATCTGTGCATATTTGGGAAATCCATGTGTATGTGGTTGTAGTTGAGCATAAAATAAACATTTGTAAACTCTCGAATGAGTCCAGTCGTACATAAAATGTGTTGTGTGTATTTTATCCATCAGAATACAAATTGAAAAGTTAGAACATCAAGAATTACAATCACGGAATGAAAAGTTACGATTACGCTTTCTTCAGTACGAATACGAATTCACAGACGCGACTCGACTGTCAAAAATACGTCATCACTGCAGCTATGAACGGTAGATCTCAAGTTCAGCCTCTAATACCGCCGCCATCTTGGTGCAGGCTTCCATGGTCTAAGTGTCACTGAGCGTCATTTGACCGAAGCTTTTTCACAGTCTCAGCGAGCGGAGATGCTGGATTTTTGCCCCGCATACGGACTAAACCAGGAAAACTAAAATAGGACTAAACCATATTTAAACCAGAACTGAAACAGGACTGAACCAGGACCAGGGGTGTAGTGGGCGTGGGACGTGGGGGTACGCCGTCTACTCACTTCTCCCAATGTGAGATATAAAAAAATAACAAATATAAAATAGCCTACAGATTAAATGTCAAATCGGAGCTACTGGCAATGGTGAAAACAACCTGCATAGGGCATTTAAACCAGAACTAAACCAGAACTTCTGACAGCTATCTCACTTCATAACTTATACAAAAAAAACAAGTGACTAAACTAAGAGACACAAAACAAAACCAAATCACGTGTCCCAAAGTAAAATTACATAAACCCACAAACAGAATCGAGTGACAAAACAATAAGCACAAAACAGAACTAAACTAAATCAGACACGTAGTAGTACAAACAAAGTAACTGACACGGAAGAGACACAAACACACAAAATGGCACATTCACAAAGACCAGCAGCCCTCGAACAAGTGTGGGGCCCGGTGTAGAAGGGCCCCACCAACCAGGGACCAGGGCTCAAGTCAGAATTGGAACCCGGGACAGTAACAATGCACCAAAACACAACTCCAGGCTTGTTTTTGATGAGGTAACAGCATTTTAACATGACTTATAACTCGCAACAGTCAATTTTGTGTAATATGTAGGACCTTTAAGTTCTTCCTCACTTACTTTATGCATTCTGAACATCCTAATTGTTCTCCACGATGAGTTTCTAAGCTCTTTTTGCAACATAGCAGAGTGGAGCGGAGTTTTGCCGTGACAGTAAAGCTGACAGCTACTAGCATGCTAAAGCGCACTTCCTGATTAACAAAAATAAAACGCTATTTGACCTCAAGAGGTGTTTAAATATCTGTACTAAAACACGACTAATTTTGCTCAGATAAAAAAAGTGACAGGCCCTTTAAGAAAAATCACAGTTTTTAAATTATTATAAAAGCTGAAATATCTAAAACAATCTATTAAAAATTATTCCGTGAGTAATATAAATGCGACAACCAATTTAAAAATTTTAAAAAAGTAAAATAATGGACTGAATTTTGTTCCTGTAGAAGCTGTGAAGTGGTTGGAGCCCTTCTTGAGAGCTCATATCCAGAAATTAGCGAGGCTGCTGAAAGAGATTCGATTAAAGTTTGGGAAGGGTACATTACCGATTTCAAAAGTTTAATTGTGACTTAAAATTCATAAGCCTGTAGAAATTTGTAGAGAAGAAGAGGATTTTCTAATTTAATGTTTTAATAGCAAAGGAAGATGGAAAGAAGAGAACATCGTAACAAAAATCGATCAAATTAACCGTTAAAAACACAGTAAGCGTTCCAAAATGTCTTTTCGTCATAGCGGTTTAATCAAAAGTATTTCCCCGTGGTTTACTTTAGTTAGTTATTATGAAGGATTTAAGATGTTTTATCACATACTATAAAAAGAGGTGAAGATCTGCAGGTTCCTGGAGCTCATATCCAGAGATTAAGAGTTGTGCTGGAGAGAGGCGGTTCAAGTCAAAGTTTGGGGAAAGTAAAACACAGATTTAAAAGTTTCATGAGATGTTTTATCAGTGGAAAGTACTGCAAATAAAAAGTTTAAAGTTAAAGATGCCGAGGAACTTACCTGTTAATCAGGTATGGGATGGTTGTGTTATCTCTCAGTCGTTCTGGTAGGTTCCATCCCAAAAGAAAATTGGATTGAAGCTACTTGCATGTATTCACTCTCAACAGTATTTTGTTTTTGTTTGTTTGGAAGGATTTTTTTTTCTTTTTTGACAGGTTTTAAAAAAAACTGTAAATGTATTTTATAAGAACAAAATGTCAAGAAAAAGAATGAAAAAAACTGTATCATCAAATAAATTCCTTCCAAAGTGAATTGATTGAACGAGTACTGAATGATGTTATTGACAGTGTTGCTCTGTCAGTGACTCCTACTAAAAGTACTTGTATCTAATTACTACTCTAATCACTTTATTTCAGAAGTAATTTCATTCCTGATTACTTAAAAAGGGAAATATACAGCTCAGGAAAGTTTAAAAAAAAAGCATACATTCTTCATTCTTCTTTATGACCTCACTACAGTCCTTAAACAAACATCTGTGTTGTTTTTCATTCACAGCTGATCTGTGCCTGACACCAGGATAGGACATCTGTGCTTCTGTTTATCTTTTTCACTATTTTACCATACAAATTTATGGATTACACACATTTTTTGGCAGGGAATAATTTACTAAAAGTTACTAAGGCAAGTAACTGTAATCTAATGACTCAATTTTCAATTGTACTTACATGACTGTAATCCCTTATTTTGTAGTTTTATTTCTAGTTACTGCCCAACACTGGTTATTGATCAGTGACTGTTTCAGTGTTTGATTTTCTAACTGTCTTTTGATTAAATGGCCTGTACCCATTTTCTCCATGGATATGAGCAAAATAGGGGTGTGCAAACTTTTTTCATCAAGGGCCACATATTACAGATCAGTGTGAGGGCCGATCGAGGGTCATAGACTGGTGGTCAGAACAGTGAGTAATTCAAATCTGTGCTTTTATAACAGGTTTGAATGACCCTCCAGACCTTTGTTCACACTTAGACCCTCAACAGGACAAACTACATTTGCTTGATCAAGGTAGATTTGAAAAACATCCAGAAAAAGTACTACTCACGGTAGTATGGGCCAATTCACCTGGAAGCCTGAGGGCCAAAACAGCTGGTCTGAGGGCCACATTGGCCCCCAGGCCATAGTTTGGACATGCCTGCTGTATATTGTAAGTGGTTCTTGAAGTTAAAATAAATCAGTGTTTTATCATCAGATAATCAGGAAGAGCACGTTAGCATGTTAGTGTTGTTAGCTTTCCCATCACGCACTGGTCTGTGTTGTGAAAAGCTCTTCTAAACTCAGTGCAGTGAATAAATAGGATGCTCAGAATGCCAAGAGCAAGTGAGGAATAATAATAATAATAATACATTTTATTTGTTAGGCGCTTTTCAAGGCTCTCAAGGTCGCCATACATCAAAGAACATAAAAAGTTAAAATGGTACAGTACAAATAAAACAGTGTAAAATTATTTAAAAATACATTTTTAAAAAAAAAAATCCAGATGAAAAGACAGTGCAGTTATGGTCAGAGTGGTCAGAGTGAGGAGTAAGTTTGGTCCACTGCAAACTCTTTAAAATGAACTCGTTCTGTTTTCTGTTATAATCAGGTACAGCGCCTTTATATCAACAACTTTATGAAGCCTTGCGAGAGGCCTGCTGTATTTGGACTACACAAAAATAAAATGAATTGAATGAATAATGTTGAATAATGTTGTTTCCAATTACAAACGTCACGGTAATAGTGTCCTGGCCAGTCGGAGTTCCCTGAATGCCTCAATGGGACTGCTCATATAAACTGTATTCTTTCAGACAACTCAGCGCCGTAAAGCTTTTTTCCCACCGCCTGCTTAGTGTCAGCGAGTGCTCCGACACAAGAAGGAAGGTTGGGAAAATAATATTTCTGTTGAGAGAGATTGATGTGATCTGCTCGGAGCTTCATTGTTTGACTGGAGTGAACAGGCTGTACTCTCCCTTCTGTGTGTGTGTGCGTAAGTGTTTATTAAGAAAAGAAATTGCTCTATTATTTTAGCGACTTGCAACAAATCACTATCTCCACCTTTGGCCCTTTCGATTGTCGGACCAGAACAGTGGAGACGCGTGGGGGGAGCGCCGGCTTCACAAGACCAGCCAGGTGAATAGGAGCTTTCACATCCGCGGATAAAGGGGTAATATAGTGTGTGTATGTTACTGGCTAATACACTTGAGTTGTTCTATTGTCAGCGCCAGACGTCTCCGAGGAGGAAAAAAAGCGTTCACAAATACGGAAAGTTTGCAAGAGTGGAATGATGGTCTCACCTTCTGCTGTTGTCAGTGTAAAAGGCTTAGGCTGTGTAACAGCAATAGAGTTATGGTTTGAGCCGCAGACATCGCCTATCTGAATGAACGAAGGATAACACACATATACATTTGTTCTAGAGAAAAGGAGATGGAAAAGCAAGTTACAAATGTATTTTCTAAAACTATGCTTGGGAATTATTAAGCCAGGAGGTTTTAGGTTCAAGTCGCAATGTACTTCAGCTTCTGTTGTAAACTGCATTGATGTGTGGGCTCCACAGGGATCAGTCTTGGGACCCATTCTTTTCAAATTGCAGTAAATATGCAGTCTTAATGTGTCCACACCAAATCAATGTTTTTACCAGTGGTGCAACATAAAGTAAATATAGTAAGCTGCACTTGCGTATAAATTTGAAGTATCAGTACTTTATTTAAGTACATTTTGTAAGTGCGTGTCTGGATGGATTTCCTCCAGGCACTCCGGTTTCCCCCATCAACCCAAAACATGCTACGTGGGAGAATAGCGGATAACTAATTGTATACAATATAATACAATATAAATCAATTCAATTACTGTCTAATACATTACTAAATACTAATAAAATACAACACTAAATACAACCAATCAATTAAATACTGTCCCACTTTAACTGTGGCTTTTAACTGTATGTTTTAAATCATACTCATTTGCTTATGTTGTTGTAAGGCGACCTTGGGTGTCCAGAAAGGTGCCTAATAAATAAAATGTATTATTATTATTATTATTATTATTATTATTATTATTATTATTATTATTATTATTATTATTATTATTATTATTATTTTAAAGTGGATGATTTTTACTTTTACTTCACTCCATTTGAGAGCAGATATGTGTACTTTGAAGCTTTATTAGTTTATGCAAAATACTTTTACTTTTTAGTCTGTCAGTACATTTTTATACAGGTACTTTTACTTACAGGAAGTAGATGTTTTTCACTTTTACTTGAGTATTTATTGCTCCTTTATCTGTACTTTTACTTAAAGGGCCACTAAACACAAACATCACTTTGTTTTTTTACTGATGAACTCTGTAAATGGGTCTAAAATAGAAATGTATACCTATCCCTGGCCTTATTTTGGTATTTTAGTGCATACTTGTTAAAAATCAAAAGCCGTGTCTGTAATGACCTTTTTGGGATCGATTATGACCAGAACATTTGAATTTTCAAGTTGGACTAACGGCCGCCAATGAGTCAGATGCAGGTTATTACATGACGAGCACAGACACTGGTGTCTACAGGCGGTACATGAGGAGCCCCTCTTATCCCTACCTGGCACTACAGATCAATGCAATGTCCCTCTCTCCATCCCTCTCTCTCCATCCCTCTCTCTTCCTCCCTGCCTCTCTCTTTTTCCCCCCTCCCTCACTCTCTAATTCTCTTTCAATCTATCTCTCTTTCTCCTTCTCTCTCTCTCATATACACTGGACTGTCTATATGCCCAAGCTCTGACCACTCTTCTATTCTCTCTCCCCCTTTTTTCTTTCCTCCCCTCTTTTTTTCTCTCTCCACCCACCCCTCTTTCTCCCCCTGCTCTCTCTCTTTCTCTCATATACATCCACCAAAAGCAGCTCTGACTTCTCCCCTATTCTCTTTCCCTCTTATTTCTTTCTCTCTTTCTCCCCATCTCCTTCTCTCTCTTTCTCTCTCCCTCTCTCTCTTTCTCCCTCTCTGTCTCTCAATCCTTCTCTTTCCTTCCCCCGTCCCCAGCCTCTCTCAGATACAGTGGGGCATCCATACACCAAAACCAGCTCTGACCTCTGTCCCTCGTCTCCCCTTCTCTTTCTTTCTTGCTCTCTCTTTCTATCTATGTCCCTGCATCTTTCTTTTTCTCCCTTCTCATCTCTCCCCCCTCTCTCTCTCATATACAGTGGACAGTCCATACACCAAAACCATCTCTGACCTCGCTCTCATTCTCTCTCCTATTTTATTTTATTTCTTTACTCTCCCGTCTCCCTCTCCGTCTCCCTCTCTGTCTTTCTCTCTCCAGCATTCTTCCTCTCTTCCCTCTCTCTCTCTTTTACAGTGGACGGTCCGCACACCAAAAGCAGCTCTGACCTCTCGCTAGATTTACATGATGTGTTTTTCTGGCTCAGTTGTCTGATCCGCGGTGCACACAGCTCATAGCGCTTGCCCGTTTTAGCAGACGGCGTTTATCTCGGCGGGCACCCTTCCTTTGCGCCTTGCAGAAATCGTTTGGGTGACCTCCGCACTCCAGGGGACGCACATGAGGGCCCGGGGACGTGTGCGTGATGGAGGAGAAGGAGAAGAAGAGTTTGAAAATTGTAAAAATGTGGGGTTTTACTGTAGGAGCTGAAAGGTCTGCTGACAGTAACAGAAGATCGTGGTTCGTTGGAGGAGCAGATGTGGTCAGTAGGAGCAGATGTTTGTAGCGTGTTATACGGAAATAAAAGAATTTGGTGACCTACAGTGTATACTTGATCACTAACAAATGCTGCAAATACCATTTTCAGTCTAAGAAATGTAGAACTGAAACTTGAGTCCAATAAAGGTGCATTGTGTGACTTTCATTGCTCAAAAATCCAATAATTCCTTCTGTGAATAGGAGTGACTCTCCACAGTGGCCAATATATTAAAACTAAATCTTGTTTTCACATTTATTATCTACTTTAATTAATTCTAGTCTAGAGGTAGTTTATTTTAAGATAACTCAGCATGTAAAATTATTTTGTTGTATGGACAGAAAATTTCATTACTTTGAAGTCATTTTCTGATAGACTTAATTGTTTATATCTTAAATTTTGGCCAAGCTTAGGTTAAGATATGGGTTTAATCTATACTGTTAAACAGACCAGGAGTACTTAATTACAAACTCAAAAGGTCCACTTGCCAAATTTATAGTGTTTCAGGGTCCGAAAAAGTGACAGTGCATTTCCAAACTTAGAACTTCTAACAAAAAATGTCAAAATGTCAAAAAGTTTGCGTCGACATGCACCTCCAAATTTGTCTAAATACGCATCAAAACGACACAGACAATAAGGGCTGTGATTGGTCCTCTCTACCTCCGCTCTACATACATTTGCGGTACTCCGCTCAACTATACATTGAGTAATGATGTGTTTAATGCAGCTTTGCGCACATTTGTTTACGTTTTACAGAAATGAAACTCAAAACTGCATGGCTCATTTGTATAAGTCATGAGAGGATGCTCTAGGCTTGTGTCAGTATCTGCTGCTCCCCTTACTCCTGTACTGCTGTCACTTGGTGCTCTACTGTGCATGTCTCCTGCAGAAAGAGCCGCTGTTCTTGCTGGTATCAGTCGATCACACCAATACTTCTGTACCACTGAGAAAAAAACGGTAATCTAGCAGCAGAAAGACTGTTTGTGTTTGGAGTGAGCTAGAAACTTGTGAGGGGCTGGCGAGAGGATGGAGACACAGCTTCACGGCAAAGCACATGCCAATGAAGTATTGCGTGGATCTGGAACACTATGAAAAAAAGGCTAGAGAAAGAGAATTCTGTCCCCGTCCAGATGTCGTTGCGTTTGGGTCCGGTTAAGGACCAGAGTCCACCAATTGAGTACCTCTGTTCTAGTCAAAGCAAAAACATTTCCATGGAGATGAGCAGGTGGCGAACCTCAACTAGACCCAGTGCACCTTTAAGGGTTCAGATTTCTTTTGTCCCTGTAGGATTTGTCTTTTGCATTGGACCCATATATCAATGGTGTTAAAAGTGCCAGGAATAGTATTAAAATCTACATATCTGGACCAGCCATGTTGTGTATGAAGTAACACAAGGTGAAGTTGAATTGACACTAGGGGAAGTTGAACAAACACAGATAGCGTTTTCAGGTCGACAGAGAACCGTGCCTGTGCCGGGTCTCACACCTAATCTCGAACTGACTGACGTGTTCACACCGAAAATCAGAGCGTTCGGGAACTGAAAAGTTGGTTCCCAAAGGGGACAAAGTAAAACTTGCAAACCGTGACGACATAGTCGACGTGAGTTCATCCGGGTCCCATCCGGACATGCCGTTGTAAGGAGATTTAGTGTTTCTCCCAGCACAATCTTCACGTATGAGAAGAAAAGTTTTAAGTCTGCAAAATATTACGAACATTAGAGAAAGTTGAATGAACATTAGGGGAAGTTGAATGAACATTAGAGGAAGTTGAATGAACATTAGAGGAAGTTGAATGAACATTAGAGGAAGTTGAATGAACATTAGAGGAAGTTGAATGAACACTAGGGGAAGTTGAATGAACATTAGAGGAAGTTGAATGAACACTAGGGGAAGTTGAATGAACATTAGGGGAAGTTGAATGAACACTAGGGGAAGTTGAATGAACACTAGGGGAAGTTGAATGAACATTAGAGGAAGTTGAATGAACACTAGGGGAAGTTGAATGAACACTACGGGAAGTTGAATGAACACTAGGGGAAGTTGAATGAACACTAGGGGAAGTTGAATGAACATTAGAGGAAGTTGAATGAACACTAGGGGAAGTTGAATGAACATTAGAGGAAGTTGAATGAACATTAGAGGAAGTTGAATGAACATTAGAGGAAGTTGAATGAACATTAGAGGAAGTTGAATGAACATTAGAGGAAGTTGAATGAACACTAGGGGAAGTTGAATGAACATTAGAGGAAGTTGAATGAACATTAGAGGAAGTTGAATGAACACTAGGGGAAGTTGAATGAACATTAGAGGAAGTTGAATGAACATTAGAGGAAGTTGAATGAACATTAGAGGAAGTTGAATGAACATTAGAGGAAGTTGAATGAACACTAGGGGAAGTTGAATGAACATTAGAGGAAGTTGAATGAACATTAGGGGAAGTTGAATGAATATTAGGGGAAGTTGAATGAACATTAGAGGAAGTTGAATGAACATTAGAGGAAGTTGAATGAACACTAGGGGAAGTTGAATGAACATTAGAGGAAGTTGAATGAACATTAGAGGAAGTTGAATGAACATTAGAGGAAGTTGAATGAACATTAGAGGAAGTTGAATGAACACTAGGGGAAGTTGAATGAACACTAGGGGAAGTTGAATGAACACTAGGGGAAGTTGAATTAACATTAGAGGAAGTTGAATGAACACTAGGGGAAGTTGAATGAACATTAGAGGAAGTTGAATGAACATTAGAGGAAGTTGAATGAACATTAGGGGAAGTTGAATGAACATTAGAGGAAGTTGAATGAACACTAGGGGAAGTTGAATGAACATTAGAGGAAGTTGAATGAACACTAGGGGAAGTTGAATGAACATTAGAGGAAGTTGAATGAACATTAGAGGAAGTTGAATGAACATTAGAGGAAGTTGAATGAACATTAGAGGAAGTTGAATGAACATTAGAGGAAGTTGAATGAACATTAGAGGAAGTTGAATGAACACTACGGGAAGTTGAATGAACATTAGAGGAAGTTGAATGAACATTAGAGGAAGTTGAATGAACACTAGGGGAAGTTGAATGAACATTAGAGGAAGTTGAATGAACATTAGAGGAAGTTGAATGAACATTAGAGGAAGTTGAATGAACACTAGGGGAAGTTGAATGAACATTAGAGGAAGTTGAATGAACATTAGGGGAAGTTGAATGAACATTAGAGGAAGTTGAATGAACATTAGAGGAAGTTGAATGAACACTAGGGGAAGTTGAATGAACATTAGAGGAAGTTGAATGAACATTAGAGGAAGTTGAATGAACATTAGAGGAAGTTGAATGAACATTAGAGGAAGTTGAATGAACATTAGAGGAAGTTGAATGAACACTAGGGGAAGTTGAATGAACATTAGAGGAAGTTGAATGAACATTAGAGGAAGTTGAATGAACACTAGGGGAAGTTGAATGAACACTAGGGGAAGTTGAATGAACACTAGGGGAAGTTGAATGAACACTAGGGGAAGTTGAATGAACATTAGAGGAAGTTGAATGAACACTACGGGAAGTTGAATGAACATTAGAGGAAGTTGAATGAACATTAGAGGAAGTTGAATGAACATTAGAGGAAGTTGAATGAACATTAGAGGAAGTTGAATGAACATTAGAGGAAGTTGAATGAACATTAGAGGAAGTTGAATGAACATTAGAGGAAGCTGAATGAACATTAGAGGAAGTTGAATGAACACTAGGGGAAGTTGAATGAACATTAGAGGAAGTTGAATGAACACTACGGGAAGTTGAATGAACATTAGAGGAAGTTGAATGAACACTAGGGAAAGTTAAATGAACATTAGGGGAAGTTGAATGAACATTAGAGGAAGTTGAATGAACATTAGAGGAAGTTGAATGAACATTAGAGGAAGTTGAATGAACATTAGAGGAAGTTGAATGAACATTAGAGGAAGTTGAATGAACACTACGGGAAGTTGAATGAACATTAGAGGAAGTTGAATGAACACTAGGGAAAGTTAAATGAACATTAGGGGAAGTTGAATGAACATTAGAGGAAGTTGAATGAACACTAGGGAAAGTTGAATGAACATTAGGGGAAGTTGAATGAACATTAGAGGAAGTTGAATGAACATTAGAGGAAGTTGAATGAACATTAGAGGAAGTTGAATGAACATTAGAGGAAGTTGAATGAACATTAGAGGAAGTTGAATGAACACTAGGGGAAGTTGAATGAACATTAGAGGAAGTTGAATGAACATTAGAGGAAGTTGAATGAACACTAGGGGAAGTTAAATGAACACTAGAGGAAGTTGAATGAACACTAGGGGAAGTTGAATGAACATTAGAGGAAGTTGAATGAACACTACGGGAAGTTGAATGAACATTAGAGGAAGTTGAATGAACATTAGAGGAAGTTGAATGAACACTAGGGGAAGTTGAATGAACACTAGGGGAAGTTGAATGAACACTAGGGGAAGTTGAATGAACATTAGAGGAAGTTGAATGAACACTAGGGGAAGTTGAATTAACACTAGGGGAAGATCAAATAACTTCAACCATAACAACTTTGGCAAATAACCCAAACTCAAACCCCCATTTAGCTTTCAAATAGTTAAAATAACACTTTTGTGTTAAAAACAACTGTGAAATATTTTACCCAGAAATGTTAACCCTCCAGTTTTTGCTGTGTAGTTAAATTATCTGTCCATGCAGAAAAATAACTTTATTTGACAAGTTATCTTAACTTAGTAAAGTTAACTTAACTGGGTGGCGAACTGCTTCCCCTGTGACCCAGTCAGATAAAGCAATAGAAGATGGATGGATGGAAGTTCTCTTAAAATAAACTACCTCTAGACTAGAATGAAGCAGTCTCAGAACTAGTAAATATAATAAATCTGAAAACAAGATAAATAACCTGATATAAGTTTGAAAATCAGATCAGAGAAATGTGTCGTGAAGTTACACAGTGTAGCTTTAACCTGTCTCTAGCACAATCATAATACATCTTAGATGTACACACACATGATTTTAAAGCAGCTCCGTGTCTCTTTCCTCCTTTTTCACACCGCACTGATGTATTTGACAAAGCCATGGTATTAGCAGGACCACAGAGGAGCAGGCCTGACTCGGCACAGCGCTGATGGAAGTCCGAGCACAAAGAGCCCCGTCCATTTACACAACTGCGCTTGAATTAATTGCTGTGTGGAGAGAGCCGAGCACACACGTCTGTTTAATGTCTCGCTGACATTTCCTACTCTGCGTACGACACTTAGACTCACCACGAGCGGAGGACTCAGAGGAACAGACGCAGCCACCAGCGCAATGCTTCACTCAAGGTCAGGAGCTGCACACAAGGTGAAAGGGGAAAGTTCACAGAGGGGACAGCCAATCAGGAGAGGACAGGAGGGTTTCACAAGAGCGGGGTAAGTGCAAGGTGGTCAAAACATGAAAAAATAAAACAGAAACTGACAGAAACAC
Source organism: Odontamblyopus lacepedii (assembly GCA_034769755.1). NCBI lineage: Eukaryota > Metazoa > Chordata > Actinopteri > Gobiiformes > Gobiidae > Odontamblyopus > Odontamblyopus lacepedii. Next base: position 13,837,037 of record CM068346.1, on the reverse strand, counting down.
AAGGAAATTTAAAATCGCAGCAATTTTAAATGAATCGCTGCGAAAAATCGAAACTAGAAAGCAGAGCATGAGGAGAGAAAAAACAGCTTACACAAAAGAACAGGTCACAAAACAAAACTGAAACTAGCTGAATATTTTATTACAATGTTTTTGGTGAATATATCGTTTTGAATGTTATTATATTTTATTACATTTTTATTATATCTGTATTTTATCATATTTTATTATATTTTTTATTATATTGTTTACTATTTCCCTTGTATTTGCAAACACTTTTTAACAGTACTATTTATTGCAGCTATTAGTACTTCTTGAATATTAGCGAGTCAAACGGTTCTTCTCATCCGAAGCATTTCATTGCACTGTTGACCTTGTGTTGAACCTGCATATGACAAATAAACAATCTTGAATCTTGAATTGACACCTTGAATTCAAAACAATCAAAGGTAACATGGTGATCTAAAAAAGTAATGTTTTAAAAGGTAATACTAACCTGACTCATGCCAGAGTGATCTGTTTCACTCTTAACCAGAGTCCAGAGTCCGCCCCCGGCCGCACCCGCGCAGTACAGCACCACACCCGCCCGAAAACCCGTGATTATATCAAAGTTAAACGTGCACCCGCCCCGACCCGTTAACATTCCACCTTTTACCCGCCCGTGCCCATGATAAATCACACACAAATTTGAAGCTTTCTAACTGATGCACTTTATTTTCTTCGATGCGCATCCAAACAGTATTAGCAGGTCACTGCTAAGCTAAGCTTTGCTCCACCTGAGCCCTAAATCACACATTAACAATGAAAATAAACAACCGATGTCAGTTTAACACAAAATAAAAGCCTTAATTTGATCTAACCAAGGTCACTGTGCAGGAAGAGTTTATCGTCCGCAGGTTTCAGCTGCATTCTGTGTTCTTCACAAATCCAGCGGAGGAAAAGTCTCTCTTATTGGCAGCGCTGGATGTGGGATTGAGAGCACCACCCGCCCATGTGTAATCACTACCCGCCCGCATACCCTCCCATAAAATTCCAGAACGTTAAAACTCGCCCGTTTCAGCAACTATTTGTGGGCACCCTTCAAGTACCTGACCCAGTGCAGGACTCTGCTCTGAACTGAGTGACACACATGATCCATCTGGAGCAGCTCTGCCCTAAAGTCTTTAGAAAAAGGAGGGACTTACAGCAGAATGCCTTAAGCTGATTGAACGAGCCACCTCGAAGTGCCCGCCCACCAGTTTCCTTTTAACAAATCAGGGCAAACTTGTCAAAATGACATAGCCAATTTGCACCAGGTAAAACCAAAAAAGTCTCCTGCTGGAGAGGGAAGATGTTCATAAACCAATGTATCTGTTTTTGCAATACAAATTTGCACATTAAGGTCTTTATAAGTCACAATCAATCAAACATTATTTATGGGGCGCTTTTCATACAAAAATGCAACACAAAGCGCTTTACAGTGATTAAAAAACGAACAGTCCCACATTTCCCATATTTCCCCTCCACTCCCCCACAAAAGCTAAGCTAAACTAAACTAAATAAGTGAGTCTAACTGTGACATAACTACCTTTATTTACTACTAACTGAAACAGGAAACTATGAGATTACTACTGTGACATCCTACTTTCATAAACCATCATCGTTGTTGTCATATCTGAAACCCTTCCCCTGCCCTAGAAGCCCCATGACCGGGTCAACCAGTGCATTTGAAGTGAATTTAAAACGTAGAACAGACGCACCTCAAGATGGATTCTCGTGCCTTTGTGAACTCACATTTTAATAATCGTAAGAATCCTTCTTGCCGCACAAGGTTAGGTTAATACAAAAGTGAAGTGGACTTTTTTAAAGTTTGGTTTTCAAAGAGAAACAAATGAAGCTGTACCCATCCATGGTTCCAACTTCCTGTTATACAACATTTCAAGAGCTTTTCTCTTATTCAAAAGATTAAATATTTAGTTTTAAATGATTATTCGCTATAGCAACTGCCCTTATAACTCACCATTCTGAAAACTATGAATACTTAGAAAAGGATTCGATTAAATTCAAAACAAAAAGCAATGGAGAAAAACTGCTCTTAATTGAACCATAAAATTAAACATCACAAAAACATTGCTTTTATAAATGTTCTCAAGTTTTGTTTGAAGTTTGTATTGGACTGTTTTGATATGTGATCAGGTCAGGAAAAACAACTCACATATTAACGGTCAAACTTTACATTCAATTTTCTCGCTTTGAAAAGTGAATAAAACACAAAAATCTTCTTTCAACGATACATGAGCATTAGAAGTGATTTGTAAGGTCTCTGATAGTTTGCCCAAGACAATTATACCTCTGCTCAGGGTCAGACAATAATGCAATTTATTCATACGTATAAAAAATATTTGAGCAAAATATCTAAGCAGCGTGTTTGGAGAAATGCTTTTTACACTTTGAGTCAAATTTTATTGAAAGCGACATTATCTGTAGGTTATGGTGGTCAAGAGCAAACGGCTGCGCTAAAAGGGTAACACAGGACAGGTCAAAACTCACTCTCTGCATTTTTCATTTGAAGCCCACAAAGGTTTGAGTTCTGTTGTTATTTTTGAAGGACTTTTGCTCCTCTTTTCGGTCTGATTCACTTAAGACGACGCGTTCGTCTTAGGCTAAAGATGTTTTGGTGTTAAAGAAATGCAGTTTGTTGAGCATTTGAAGGAGCGGGGGTGAAGGCCTTGGGTGCGCTATGGAAATGAGTTGAATATTTGATTCAAGAAGGGTTTGCATAGCAGGGTAAGGTATAGGGGAGGTCTGTGGAGAGGTGAGCCACTTCACAGAAGGAATGCATGCAAGATACTTGCAAAAAAAACATAAATAAATAAAAAGATAAAAAGATAAAGATCGAATAAAACGATTAATGGAGGGTAGATAAGCTTAATGCTACACTGCAGAATAGCAATAGTGTCAAGAGTCAAGACAACCGAAAAAGTAGTGCACTTTTTATCAGTTACAAAGGAAATGGAAAAAATGCTTCCTGCTAATAAAAAATTAAAATAAATTAAGCAAAATTTGGAAAGCACTACAATGCCTGAAATCAGTACCATGAAAGCCACAGTATGTGCTTCCTTTATCTTTTTGGTTGTGTTTATTGTAGTTATTCTGGGCAGGCTTGCATCTCCACAAACCTGGTTCTGATTTGGCCTAGCTTGTCCTTGCTCCTTTGGCTATAATGTTCCACAGCATGTATAGCATCTATCTTCATGGAGAATGTTCCAAAGTATGGCTTTAACTTTCTATTTCCATGGAATACAAACTGACCCTTTAATTCAAGCAGGCATTAACAGCACGTCGGGTTACAGGTCTGTAGAGGTTGCCCTTTTTTTTTTTCTTTTTTTCTTTTTTTTTTGATTCTCTAGATTAGAACACTGCTTTTGGTTCCAGATCTGGCCAATATTTGGGTTCAAATTGTATACAAATTAATTAATATTTAGAGGTTGCTCAAGACACTGCCCTATAGAACCTATACTATAACATAGTCAACCAAATAAATAAGGCATATTCAAATAACTTGGCATTTTATTCTGCGAACACAAACTGAAACTTGCCTAAAAATTACTTAGAAAGTCCATAAAAGTTGTTTAGAAAGTCCATAAAGAGTTACCTGAAAACACAAAATGAGTCCATTTCCAGGAAACTTCATGCAGCTTGTGGAACCTCTAAAACATTTTCTTTTTCTTGCAGGTTCTAATTGAGGTTACCTGAAACTTGATTTTTTACCGTGCTTTGATGTACCGCACTACTGTAGAGAGGTGAGCCCACTGACAATAAGAATGCATGTTTTTAAGGTATTTTTAACACCTGAAAATAAAAAAATAGAGGAGATTTTTGTCAGTGTGGGACAATCCAGGCAAAGCAATAATGTCATCCTGGAGACAAGTAGTACAACTTTTATAAAATAAATGTAATAAAAAGTAAAAATATGTGAAATGTGGATTAAGTACAAGATGGACTGATTTATTTGATTGGGCCAGTGCAGGTTAATGGACAGACACGATAAGACACATGAATGTAAACATGCCGGACTGCAGCCTAAAAGAATCATTTCCATCTGTAGTCCCACAGGACCAGTTCCAGGGGTCACACAGGGGTCACAGAAATGTACATTTAACATTAGGTCATCAATTTCTGTACAATATCTACAACTACATTTGCACAGGCCTCATGCTCAAAAAAAGCATCACTGCACCATTCACTCAGTCAGAAGATTCAAGATACTCGTATACTTCTTCTGTTCACTATCTGCTCGAAATAATCACAGAACATAAAATGAATAAATAGTAGATCTGGCACCTGCTTGTTTCTATGGGTATGTCATTGCTCTGCTTGGAATGTTTCACAGACTTTCATGACTTTAAACAGTTGTGCCTTACATTTATTCAATTACAGGTGGTTTGATTGCTCAAAATATACCTAGAAAAACATGACGTTGCAGGGGTCGCCTCTCCACAGATCTGACCTGTAACTTGGTCTGGTTTGGTCTCCATGAAGATAGAAAGATTTAACTGTGAAACCTTCTAGACAAAGCAATAATGTTTCCATGGAGAAAATGATTTGACGGACCCTCCATCAGAAAAGTTACACAATGCACCTTTATTTTGAAACCATGTGGAAAAAAACATATTAACAGACAAAAGAATTAACAAACAAAAATGTAAATACACAGTGTGGCTTCTTAGGGGGGTTGGCGTCGCTGCGTTGTCCGCGTAGAGTGCACCGTCCCTGGGCTTGGGTGCTTGTCGCTCTGGGTCTGGAGGTGATTTCTCGGTCCTAATTTGATCCATGTGCAGAGTCTGTCTGTGGAATGCACCTTCACACAGACACACAGACACCTACAGCTCTGCTCCCACTCGGGCCTACACCACCTTTCACATCACAATCCACCTCGCACGGCTCCCGGATCACCTACTTCCTGTCAAAATAAACTCTGATATTTTTAATCAGTTATTGCTAACAAGGTGGGGGGAAAAATCAACTTGCTGTACATTTATTTAGCCAAAAATGACTTTGTTGTGTTATTATTGAAGTGTGTTATTCGGCTGCTATGATTGGCTAAACCTCAGCTCCAAGTCTCGTCTTCATGAATCTTCATAATTTCAGTCTGAACTTTGCCATGTTATTCACTAGCAGAAAAAAAAAATTTATCAATGCTTTAGAATGCATAAAAACACCAATTTGCTGTTTCCTTGCAAGCCAAATTTATGTTTGCCAAATTTATTTATGTATGTAATTATTTATCTTCATGTTTGCCAAATTTATATATATATATATATATATATATATATATAGAGATATATAGATATATATATATATATATATATATATATATATATATGTATATATATATGTATGTATGTATTTTTTCTATTTATTTATTTTCTTGTTTCCAAATTTATTTATGTATTTTTTAATTTATTCATGTATTTTTATTTATTTATTTATTTTTTATGCATGTATTTATTTATTTTCCTGTTTGCAAAATTTATTTATAAGAAATTATTTTTTGCAAAAGATATTTTTAGGCTATTGAAAAAAATATTGAGTTGTTGAAGTGTTTTGTATTTTTTGTTGTCTCTCTGTCCTAAAACCTTCATACAACTTCAAAATTTTCAACCTCAACTGTTTTGGAATAGAATAGAAATCTGCATTTTCTCCACTGCACATTTCCCTGATCTGGCCAATATTTTCAAACTTCTATCAGGTTATTCATCTTGTTTTCAGATTTATGATCTACTTACTCGTTCTGAATTGGTTGTATCATCTTAAAAAATGTCACACATATTTCTTCCATGACTCAACTAGTCAGAAAATCTGAAGCAATAAATGTTTTAAAGAAACTACACTCCATTTACCCCAGTTTTCCCCTGCAACACTTGTTTTTGCTTGATACAAGATGGACTACGAACTACTATCCTTTAAAACTGATTTCAAATCCATATTTTTAGAATTTAGCATCTTTGAATTTATTATCAGGAAATCAATACTAATCATAAACTTGTTTTAAGTATATTTATCTAAAAATTTGCATCTATAAACTTATTTCCAGCCCTTGAACACTTACAGAAACAGCTTCATTCTAGTCTAAAGGTAGTTTATTTTAAGATAACTTGCCAAGTAAAATTTTGTGATAGATTTAAGTGTTTATATTTTACATTTTGGCCAAGCTTTTTTGTGCAGTGTAATACAGGAAATGCTCCACTGTGTTTTTAAACTCCACACACCTTCACTAGAATCATTTGGATCATTTCAGCCCTGGAATTTACCAATGAACTCAAGGTAGAAGGAGCTAACTTGAAAACTACCACTACATGACATCACAAGGTGGACACGGAGCATTTGTGTCCATTTTGTGTAATATAGGACCTTTTAAGCTCACCTTTTAACTCCATTTTCGAGTTCCACCTCATTCATACTCTTCTAGAAACCCCCAGAGTCGTGATTGCTTCCCTCTGCTCCATCTGGCTCCCTTTAGGGCACAGCAGAGGTGTGGAGGGCGTGTGGACGTTTTAAAGGCTGCCACTTCAAATCGGCGCATTTCAAACGAGCGAGCGTCTCACCCGCCCCATTACGACCAATCAGGAGTGTCCGCCCGCCTGCTCTCCGCTGTCAGTAACAACACGTGAAACGCATCTGGCTTTTTCTGCTTTTTCACATGCGCACAAGTGTATTCAGGTGGGTCCAATTACAATGACTTAAATATGTGCGCGTTTTGATCATTTGGGTTGTATTTAAAGGAGCGCTGGGCAACTTTTCACCTGCTTGTTACTATGTAGATGTCATTGCTCAACAACAACAGCTCTATTTTACGTTTCTGAAGTGACAGGTGGTTTTATAGCTCAAAAATGCCTAAAAAAGACAGACATTCTGACTGTGAGCGGGGTCCCCACTCCACAGATCTGACTTGTAACTTAGTCTGGTTTGGTCTCCATGAAGATAGAAAGGTTTAATGCCATACTGTGAGATATTTCAGACAAAGCAGTAACATCTCCATGGAGAAAAGCATTGGATAGACCTTCCAGAAGAAAATTTACACAATGCTCCTTTAAATGGGTGTGTGGTTTGATCATTTGTGTTTTTTTAAAGGGGCGCTGTGTAACGTTTCACCTGCTTGTTACCATGGAGATGTCATTGCTTTGCGTAAAATGTTCCACAGTATGACATTAAACAGATCTACCTTACGTTTATGAAATTACAGGTGGTTTTATACCTCAAAGTTATGTAGAAAAACAGGCATTCTGACTGTGAGCGGGGTCGCCTTGCCACAGATCTAACCTTTAACTTGGTCTTTGTTTGGTCTCCATGAAGATAGAAAGGTGTAATGCCATACTGTGAAACATTTCAGACAAAGCTACAACATCTTCATGGAGAAAAGCACTAGACAGACCTTCCAGAAGAAAAATGACACAATGCACCTTTCTATATTATTTTCTTTTTTTCGGAATAATTTCTTAAAGGTGGACTATGACTTTTCCATTGAGATGTTAGTTTGCCTACATTGTTCCACAGTATAGCATTAAGGACCATTATCATTACCATGGAGACAAGCAGGTGTTACAAGCAAGTTACAATTCAGAAGCTCAGTAAGAATACAGGCTTTACAAGATCATTTTAAGCAACAAAATCAGGTTTAACTGAATAAACATGATGATACACATTGATACATTTAATGCCATATTGTGGAACATTACAGGCCAAGCAATAACATCTCCAATAAAACAGCCTTCCACCAGAAAAGTTGCACAGTTAAATTCTTTGCTATGAAATTTTTTTAAAAATTGGTCTTCAAATGCAGATTTTGACCTATTGTGTTAAAACAACTACACAGATTCTATTGTATTTTGCAGTCACGTCATTTTAAATTATTTTTAGGATTTGGTTTTATTTGTTTAGATCAGAGGTTGCATTATACTTTATTATTGTCTGATATTTTGACGGACAGGGTCATAAAAATTCAACTATTATTATCCGTCATTTTATTTAAAAATGTTAATGATAATATAGGCCAGGGGACGGCAACCTTAAATACTCAAAGAGCCGTTTGGAGCGTCTCCCACAGAAAAGAAAACACCCGGAGCAACAAAACCCTAAAATGAGGATAACACAGCATAAGATTTTTTTTACCTGTCTGCTCTGTATAAAAGACTATAGTGTGGTGCATTTATGAAATCAGTGAAATGCTACAGGGAATATAATACGATCTATGTGTCCTGCAGACGTATAATATCTGAAAAGTTTAACATGAACCATCTCCAATGCAATAGAAGCACAGAACAGACTCACCATGAGCAGCAGATCCTCTGTCACAGGAAGAACACTCATATTCCACTGAGTCGTGTCCTTTAGTCCGACAGAAGCTGACACATCAGCACCGAGCTGGTTTTTTCAGCGTGATTTATTCAGTTTTTAAGTTTAGTTTCTGTAAGACATAAACAAATGTGCCAAAGCTGCATTAAACACATTCTAATCTCAAACTGGCTGATGTGGCTCTATAGTGGTGATGGTTTATATGTTGTAAAGTTGAGTTTATTTATGCAGATTAGTAATAGTAATAATAATGATGATACTTTTAATATAAAAATGTTAATGATTAATCAAAAATCGATTGTTACTTCTCCCGGGGATCGATTAAGAAACTGTACTCGAATGCCCATCCCTAGTGTGAACTACTTAAATGTATGGTTTATCACCCTCAGATTTTCCCGTCAACGTTAAAAAAATTCCGTCAGTGACAGAGAATATTCGGTTACTGCGACTTCTGGTTTAGATTCAATGTTCTTTTTATTTCAGGCAAACTGTATTTTTATTTTTCAAAATCTGTAGTAAAAAGAAGTAAATATATATTAAATGTGGTACAGAGAACAAAATACTTGCTCCATCCATTAGTATAATCAATTCTCTGTAAATTGAAAATAATGCAAATAATAGTTACTTGTTGCTATACACTCCATTAATACTACTACTACTACTACTACTACTACTACTACTACTACTGCTACTACTACTACTACTACTACTACTACTACTACTACTACTACTACTACTACTACTACAAGCAAGTTTATTGCATGCACAAAGTTATTAAAAGCGTTTTAAAGAATGCAAAAGACATTAAGATTACAATACAAACAAATCAAAACATAAATAATGGTCATAAAATTAAAAGAGAAGAGAGAAGAGTGCAGAATAAAAACCTTTCAGTCATATTTGTGCCTGGATTTAATCATAGTCTCTACTACTACTACTCCAACTACTACTACCTCTCCACTGGCTTCAACTGCGCTCCTTATTTAGCAAGTTTAAAACAACACAATTAGTAAATGATTCAAGCTCTAGTATCTGGTTTCATAGCTTTGCCCTGAAATTCCGAGAACCACAAAATCGCAGCAAAACAAACAACCCAAATGCTGTTCCAAATTCCTCCGCGAAGAAATCAAAATCTGCTAAATTTCGACACTTCAACGAGAAACGGGAGGGTGTGTTTTTGTTCATTTTGGAGGCGGTGACTTCCTTTGGTGTCGGGGTAAATTTAGGCACTCATTAAGGGGCCATTTTGAAAAGATAACTCGGGACCACCTGAGTTTGAAAGCAGCTTTGAAAGTTGGAGAGAGAAAGAGGTTTTCTGTGGCCTCTTGTCTTGCAAACACTTCCACCTGCTGGACAACTGCGGAACTGCATGGTGCTTTCTGACAGGTGGATTCTGGTAAATGTGATCAGAAAGTTATTATAATTTAAAGCAAAGATATTAGTTTGTGTTTTGATAAGACTGTACGTATAGAAGTCTTGATTTAAAGCAAAATTTGTGTAATAGAAATAATTTGGTACGTTTATTTTACATACTTCCGAATATTGTGTCATATAGTGGAAACCTTAAACCTAGAAATGATAAGAAGAATATTACAATGAGAACAGACATAAAGGTGCATTGTGTAGCTTTTCAGTTAGCTTTTTTCTACGGATACGTCATTGCTTTGTCTAGAATGTTCCACAGTATGACATTAAACAGCTTTGGTGGTTTGGTGGCTTTGGCTCAGGTGGTTTTATTGCTCAAAAATACATATAAAAACAGGTGTTTTGACTGTGAGCGGGGTCGCCTCTCCACAGATCTGACCTGTAACCTAGTCTGGTTTGGTCTCTATGTAGATAGAAAGGTTTAATTCCAGACAAAGCAGTAACATCTCTATGGAGAAAAGCATTTGATGGGTCCTTCACGAGAAAAGCTACACAATGCACCTTCAACTCTGCTCACCAAAGAACAAAAAAGGTCAAACCAAAAAGAAAAACAGCACTAACCTATGACTAAACATGAAACAAAGCAGCACTAGGATTCCAAGAAATTATCATGTAAGCGTCGGAACCATATCCACCTTGAGAATGTCAGATCTTGGAAGCTAAGCAGGATTGGGCCTGGTTAGTACTTGGATGGGAGACCAGTGGGAATACTGTGCTACAGTGACTCTAATACTGTCGCTGTGTCCTTAGGCAAGACAATTCGCCCTGCTGTGGTCGTGGTCAGAGGGTCCGATAGGGTAGACTGGCCTCTTTGCCTCCTCCAGTCTACCCCAGGGCAGCTGTGGCGGTTCATGATCATAAGTGAATGAATAATCAGTGTTGTGTGTATTTAGTGACAGAATACTGAATGTATTTTGTAACATATTCTGATACATGGTACAATCAGAGTACTGCATTCTGAATACTAAAATGCATCATAGGATTAAAACAGCTTTATGTTTGACTGTTTCTTATGCATTTACTATTATATTATTGATCACAAATGGGAAAAGGAAAAATCAAACAACACAACATAAGAGCTGTGTTTTCTATTTTTCTCTCTACAATCGAGACAAAATAGTGTGAAGTACCACAATCTGTGTATCATTTGTTAATTTGTTTTTCAAAATAAAACCAAAAATAAGAAAATGAAAAAACTACTAAAACTATTTTCTTCATTATTTGTCTCCAAAGCCAAAATGAAAACACGAATAACGGCCATTTCCTAAACCAAACTCCTGGTCAAAAAGACGTCTAAACCAGGTCTAAACCAGGTCTAAAGCAGGTCTAAAGCAGGCCTGGACCAGGTCTAAACTATGTCTAAACCAGCTCTAAACCAGCTCTAAACCAGCTCTAAACCAGCTCTAAACCAGCTCTAAACCAGCTCTAAACCAGAAAATAGTAGTTTTTTCATTTTCTTATTTTGGTTTTATTTTGAAAAACAATGAATGAATGATACACATATTTACCACCATGTACCTTTGATTTTATGGTTTAGATGGCTGGACATCACTAACAATTCACACACTTCTCTCTTAATAGGAGCTTCACTCCTCTACTCCTCCTTGTTCCTCTTCACTGTCCCTCGCAGCCATCCTGAGCTGGGAAAAACTGCCTTTTCCTACGCAGCACCATGATCTCGGAATCATTTACAAAAGATCTTGGAATTGGAATCTCTGGCATTGCTCGATAAGTTCAAGAAAAGTTGGTTTTAGGGTGTGATGTTTTGTTATTTGACTGTTTTGTATTGATTGTGTTGGCTGCTACTTTGGATAAATAAATAAAATGAAGAATTCTGAACCCCACCAAATGGAAAAAGTAACTGTACCAGAATACAGTTACTCAAAAATAGTATTCTGAGTAGGTATTCATAGTACATGTATTCATTTATTTATTCATTTCCCAACACTGTGAATAAAGCAATACACTGCTTTATTAAACCAGGTCAAATGCATCTCTAAATGTGGTCTAGTCCTGGTTTAGTTCTGATCTAGTCCTGGTTTAGTCCCAGTTTAAAAGGGAAAAGATTAGACTGCATTTAACCCAATCTCCAACAACTAAAATTTCCAGATTTTGTCGAAAGGTCTTTTGTAACTGGGCTCTGAAGGGGTTAAACCTGCTGTTGTCCGGATGTTGTGAGTTCAGTTTGTGCAGAGACTGAGGAATGCCCAGTGTGTGTGTGTGTGTGTGTGTGTGTGTGTGTGTGTGTGTGTGTGTGTGTGTGTGTGTGTGTGAGGAGGGGCGGGTTCACAGAGGGGCCCCTGTTTTGTTCTGTTCCACATCAATGGGACGTCCAGTTGGGTTTAGACCTGGATTACAGCCTCAGCCTCCCTCCTTCCCTCCCAAATCTACTCACACTCAGATATAAGAGCCCGGAGAACGGAAAAGGACTCCTCTAGTCTGACTCGCCGGTGTTAAAGGTCCAGAAATAAGCAAACAAAATTGTAAAATCTAATATGGTTAAATAGTTTTACTGCCATGATTTTGATTTACTTTTATTTAGGGTTAGGGTTAGAGTGTAAGGTTAGGGTAGGGTTGGAGGGTAGGGTTAGGGTTAGGGTTGGAGGGTAGGGTTAGAGGGTAGGGTTAGGGTAGAGTTAGGGTTAGAGGGTAGGGTTAGGGTTAGATGGTAGGGTTAGGGTAGAGTTAGGGTTAGAGGGTAAGGTTAGAGGGTAGGGTTAGGGTTAGATGGTAGGGTTAGGGTTAGAGGGTAGGGTTAGATGGTAGGGTTAGGGTTAGAGGGTAAGGTTAGATGGTAGGGTTAGGGTTAGATGGTAGGGTTAGGGTAGGGTTAGAGGGTAGGGTTAGGGTAGGGTTAGAGGGTAGGGTTAGGGTAGGGTTAGAGGGTAGGGTTAGGGTAGGGTTAGAGGGTAGGGTTAGGGTAGGGTTAGATGGTAGGGTTAGGTTAGGGTTAGATGGTAGGGTTAGGGTTAGAGGGTAGGGTTAGATGGTATGGTTAGGGTTAGAGGGTAAGGTTAGAGGGTAGGGTTAGGGTTAGATGGTAGGGTTAGGGTTAGATGGTAGGGTTAGGGTACGGTTAGATGGTAGGGTTAGGTTAGGGTTAGATGGTAGGGTTAGGGTTAGAGGGTAGGGTTAGTTTTAGAGGGGAGGGTTAGGGTTAGAGGGTAGGGTTAGATGGTAGGGTTAGGGTTAGAGGGTAAGGTTAGATGGTATGGTTAGGGTTAGATGGTAGGGTTAGGGTAGGGTTAGAGGGTAGGGTTAGGGTAGGGTTAGGGTAGGGTTAGAGGGTAGGGTTAGGGTAGGGTAGGGTTAGAGGGTAGGGTTAGGGTTAGATGGTAGGGTTAGGGTTAGAGGGTAGGGTTAGGGTTAGAGGGTAAGGTTAGATGGTATGGTTAGGGTTAGATGGTAGGGTTAGGGTAGGGTTAGATGGTAGGGTTAGGGTAGGGTTAGATGGTAGGGTTAGGGTTAGAGGGTAGGGTTAGGGTAGGGTTAGGGTAGGGTTAGAGGGTAGGGTTAGGGTAGGGTAGGGTTAGAGGGTAGGGTTAGGGTTAGATGGTAGGGTTAGGGTTAGAGGGTAAGGTTAGATGGTATGGTTAGGGTTAGATGGTAGGGTTAGGGTTAGAGGGTAAGGTTAGATGGTATGGTTAGGGTTAGATGGTAGGGTTAGGGTTAGAGGGTAGGGTTAGTTTTAGAGGGGAGGGTTAGGGTTAGGATTAGGATTCTTAATTAATATATAATATGTGTGTAGAGAAAATGTTATGCTTTTATTTTGGTAGTCAACATGTAGGAACTGTTGTTGTTTGGTTCAGTTAGAGACACACGCCTGGTTGAAAGCGAAATATGTGGAGTGTCGGTGACCAAGCAAATTAAAGTTAAAACAAAGTTCATAAATATGTTCAAAAGGTCTACCTCCAAAATACAGGTCGGCCAGCGAGTTTGAGCGTGGCATTTGTGAAGTTGGCGGCATCTATTAAGGTTCAAGATTGTTTACAAGCCACAATAAAGATCAATCAGGCCATCAGTAAAACAAACTCTTTATTGACTGTACAAGGAAATGGAGTGATAAATAGTTTTCTACGACTGCTACTTTCACTTTTCAACAGGCGATCCTACTTTCTAAATCAAAATATACGAAATCAGTGCCGTCGGCTCTTCAGAAATGTTCGATCATTTCTATACAAAGTTTCTAATCAATTTCTTAATTTTTCCTATGAATTTTGTGTATGTATCTTAGTTTGCTCAACGCCAAAGCTTAAATTTCAAAATGTCGACAGGATTATAGCACAAACATGTTAAAATAACCTCTTTACTTTTTACTTTTCGTCCAGTTCAAACATGTAGTGGAGTAGAAAGTACAGATACTTGCTCTCCAATGTAGTGAAGTGCACTTAAGTAAAGTACAGATCCCTAAAAATTCTACTTAACTACAGTACTTTACTACTTTTACTTCATTCCCTTCCATCATTGTTCATATATTATACCATATAGGCCTGTGTTTTACATTTTTGGTATAGTTCACTTTCCTCCGCCTCTTCTCTGCTTGTTAGTCCTTGTACATAAATAATTACTGTAAAACATAATGAAAAACAAAGCTGCTGTTTGCTTCAAGTGTTGTAATAATCTCCCAAATGGCTCTCAGAAGGAATCCGCCGAGTGCTTTCTGTAATATAACTCCTTTTAATAATTCATCAAGATTCAGAACAATAAATACATGCTTATGTGTATACAGCCGGCATCTGTCATCAAACACACGTCAGAAAAAGTACTAAGAAGTGTTTGAAACGGAGACTTAAGGGGGAAGAAACGCTGTATATGTGTGTACATGAGGATTATCAAAGTACAAACAGAAGTACTAGCAGAGGGGCTGGGTATAAAAGAGAAATGAAGCGGGAAATCAAATACTTGTGATATATACAATAGTTTGAACAAAACACGTACAGCCATGAATACATAAAATCCAAACGAGATTAAAAATGTATATTGAAAAATGCATACATACTAAATACATAAATACTAGAAACGTAATATTACGTTTCTAGTATTTATGTATTTAGTCTGTCTGTCTATCTGTTAAGCAACCTCCATTATGGGCAAAAATAATTATAAATAAAGTACAATAAAATATATGTTGACTATTTGTATAACTGTAAAATATAATCTATTTGCTAGTTTGAAATATGTATGAAAAGAAATTTAAAAATATATATAGACAAATTATTATTATTAAAATCATCAAATAATATTTTTGCAACTTAATTTTTAATTCGGAGATAATACAAATACAGTGTTAAAAATTATTATTATTATTATTATTATTATTATTATTATTATTATTATTATTATTATTATTATTATTATTATTATTATTATTATTATAATAATAATAATAATAATAATAATAATAATAATAATAATATTTTAACACTGTATTTGTATTATCTCCAAATTAAAAATAATAATAAAATAAAAAATAATGAACAAATAAAAAAATACAATGTTAAAAATAAATAAAAATTATTATTATTATTAGTTTTGTTTTGTTTTTAACACTGTATTTTTATTATCTCCAAATTAAAAATTAAGTTGCAAAAATATTATTTGATGGTTTATTTTAATGTAATTTCATCATATAAAAAAAAAATTAAAATGCAAGAAACATAAGGATATTTATTTTAAAGTGCAGTGATTTATCAGTGTGGCAATTCTGAAAAAAAGAGAAGTTATTTGATTATGAGTGTTGATTTTAAATGTTGGCACAGTTTTGCCTTTCTCCTGTCAGGGCTGTTTGTATCTTGTTTCCCTTCTCCGCTCACCCCTCTCCTCGTCCTAATCTCACCCAGGAGCGGTGAGCTGTCTCTGGGATGAAAGGCGGTGGAGAAGACCCCCTTAAGTCCCGTCCTCCGCTCCGGTTCTCTCTGCTTTTCCCCAGGCGCCTCCTTAGATTTAGCCTTTAGCGTTTGAATGGACAACACTGACAACAAGCTCGTTTGATACCACCAGCTCTCCTCCTCCCTCTCTCCTCCCTCGCTAATCCCCCTCTTCCTTCTCTCTCTTCCCCTCTTCTCCCTCTCTCCTTCTCTCACATCCACCCCCTTTCTCTATATCCTCTCTCTTCCTTTCCTCTCTTTCACTTCTCTCTTTCCTCTTTCCTCCCCATCTCTCTCCTCCATCTCTCTCTCCCTCCATCTCTCTTTCTCCTCTTTCTCCCCTCCCCTTTACACTCTCTCCTCTCCCCCCTCTCTCTCCATTCTCTCTTCCATCGCTCTCCCAACTCCTTTCTCTTTTGTTTCTCTCTCCCTTTTCTCTTTTTCATTTCTCCTCTCTCTTTCCTTTCTCTTTTCCTCCATCTCTCTCCCCCTCTATCTTCTCTCTCCCGTTTTTCTTACTCTCTCTTTCCCCCTGTTTCTCCATCTCTGTTTTCTCCCTCTCTCCTACCTCTCCTCACCTCACTCTCCCCTCTTTCACCTCCACTTCTCTCTCCTCTTTTTCCATTGTCTTTTCTCTCTTCCCCTTCTTTCCCTTGTTTCTCTCCTCTATCCTCCCTCTCTCTGCCTTCTCTCTCCCCTCTCTTTTCTCTCTTCCAGTTCTCTCTCCCCCTCTCTCTCTTTCCTCTCTTTCTCCCCTCCACATTTCACTCTCCTTCCTCTCTCTCCTCTTTCTCTCTTCCATCACTTTCACCACCTGTCTCTCTTCTCTCTCTCTTGTATCTCTCTCCTTTTTCTCTTCCTGTTCTCCTCCCTCTCTCTCTCTCTCTTTCCTTTCTCTCTCCCCTTTCTCTCACTCCCCTCTCTCTCTCTTCCCGCATTTTCTCCATCTCTATGCGTTCTCTCTTCCCCCTCTCTCACCCCCACTTCTCTTTCCTCGTTCTCTATTCTCTTCTTTCTCTTTCTGTTCGCTCCCTTGTTTCTCTCCTCTCTCCCCTTTCTTTCTTCCCCTATCTACTCTGTCTCTCTGCCTTCTCTCTCTCCTCCCCATTTCACTCTCTCCTCTCCTCCCTCTCTATCCTCTTTTTGTCTTCCATCACTCGCTTGTTTCTTTCTCTGCTTTCTCTCTTCAAGTCCTCCTCCCTCACTTTCTCTCCAGTATCTCTCTCTCTTTCCTTTCTCTCCCTCCCTCTCTCTCCCTTCCCCCATTTTCTCCATCTCTATGCTTTCGCTCTTCCCCCTCACCTCCACCTCTTTTTCCTCTTTCTCCACGCTCCCTCTCTCTCTCTTTTCTCCATATCTACCCACCCTTCACTCCTTCTCTCTCCCTCTCCCTCCTTTATCCCCCCGTCCTTCCCCCTCTCCTCCTCCCCCACCGTTCGGGAGCCGTTTTGGGAATCGTCGGCTCCTGAACAGCCCCGATCCCATATGGCTTAATTAGCGGGAGCTGTGATTGCATTAGTTTACAGCAGAGGAACAACTTTTATCCTTTTCTTTTTTTCTTTTTTGTTACAGTAATCAGGAGGCCCAGAAGAGGGGCGCGCGATGAAGAGGCGGCCGTTTGAAGTCGGACGTCTTTGGGAACAAAAGCCCCGGGTAGATGGGCTCAACGAAAAAACAAGCAGACCAGAAGGAAAAAGCAAGAGACCCGAGTTTGTACCTGCAAAACAATCCTGTAGCCACAACAGAGCAAGGAAGAGAGACGGACAGAGAGAGGGAAGAGCGTTTTGTCATCTTCTGCGATCGTATTTAAAGCTGCACTCTGTCACTTTTCGCTTGAGGGTCACCTGCTTGTTTCTATGGATTTGTCATTGCTCTGCTTAGAACGTTCCACAGAATGTACATTTATGCGATTACGCTGCAAGAAATGAACAAAAAATAAGAAAAAAATACAAATTTTGAGGTAAAAATGCCTATTTTAAGTGAAATTTTCTGCCAGTGCAGTAAGAAATTTTCACTTACCGAGTTTTCTTAAAACAAGATGAAATACGAATCTTGTTCTAAGCAGAAAACATTAGTTTTTATGGCAAGATTTTTCACCTTATTGGTTTGAGAATTAAAGAGGCTTAACCTGGCTTGAGTTAATATAAAAAGTGCTTAGAATAAGTTGTAATATCTAGATAAGATAAATCAGGATGGAATATCTTGAAACGAGTAAAAAATCTCATTTTATTAAGTAAAAAAAAATCCTAAAATTGATCTTTTAAGATGAATCTGCTTAATTCAAGTCAGTTTAACTATGCTAGAAAATCCTTTTTTGTAGTGTACAGACGGTTATATATATTAAAAACAAGAATTCTGACTGTGAGCGGAGTCGCCTCTCCACAGATCTGAGCTGTAACTTGGGCTGCTTTGGTCTCCATGAAGATAGAAAATGCCATACTGCGAAACAATCCAGACAAAGCGATAACATCTCCACAGAGAGAAGCATTTGACGGACCCTCCACCAGAAAAGTTCAATATTTAGAGTTGATGTATTTGAACTTTTATTTTATTTTTAAGGTATGAAGGCACAACATAGTCTCCGTACTCTCAGAATATGTGCATTTATTTATTTTGATTTTACTACTCCTACAATTTACAATATTTAATTTTTCATGTTACATTTGACATTGGATAAATTAGATAGAAAGAAACAAAACAACAAAAACACAAACACATTACAAATAGACACAGGTTTATAACAGATGATCAATAACTTTTTAATAACAATTCATGAATATCTGCCACACAATGCACCTTTAAATGAAAATTCCAACTACTACATTCAAAGCGCTGCACCTCATTTTTACAGTCTTAAATATGTCAAAATAAATAAATAAATAAACAAATAAGTTCATTTTAAATCGTTTAAATCGTTATTCCTCACTTTATGTATTACAAGCATCCCGATTATTCACCCAAATCAGTTTACATGTTTTTTGGGGGGTTTTTTGCAACTTTCAGAGAGCGTTGGCGTCATTTTAACGCTAACAGCCTCTAGCATGCTAATAGTGCACTTCCTGCTTCTTCAATACGACACACAGCAGACTGGTTTTGACCTCAGGAGCCGCACATACAGGACTAGTACAGCTGACGTACCTGGTTTTGGGACCGTGAGGGGAAATATTTCAACTTGTTTCTAACTTTTACAAAACTATTGATACTTCACATACATTTTTGGGCTCATGTACAGTTTTTCATGCAGATCTTGAACTAGAATTTCTGGTGTCAAATGATAAGTTCAAGAAGAAAAAAAAGTGCAGTGAGAAGAAAACTTTGAACAGAAATGAACATTTATGGAATACTGCATCATTGAAAACTCTAACCCACCTCCCCCTACTTTATTCACTCCTATTCCTCCCCCTCTTTACCCTGATTTATTTTTCATGATTATAATTAATATTGTTGTTTTTTTTGTTTTGTTTGTTTGTTTGTTTGTTTTTATTCTTTGCCTTTATTTAATTTTTGGTAATGTCTGGATTGGACCCCTTTTTGTTTTTTAATTAAGAAAAATGTAAAATGAAAAGAAAAATGTAAATCTTGCATAGTAGATTGAGATCCCTTAATAAAAATATTTATTTAAAAACACAAAAAGTGCAGTAACCGACACAAGTGTGTGCTTTTCTCGAGAGCTGTAAATGGTTTTATAACATGACAGTAGCTCAGTTCTTAAGAGCGTTTGTCCACTGAGCCGAAGGTTGGCGGTTCGAATCCCGCTCTCGACATAAAAAACATCATTGGTTGAGAGGTGAGATCCACTGACCCACAGTTTGCCTGGTGTGATTCCAGCTCCCACAGATGATGCTGTCGTGTCCTTGGGCAAGACACTTAACCCACCTCACCCCAGTGTCTGCGTACACTGGTGCATGAATGGGTGAGTGGTTCTTTGTTGTAAAGCGCTTTGAGTGCCTTGAAAAACAAAATCTAGTCAAGATAAAAAGGACTGGGATTAAAAAAGTTTTAACACAATTTGAGTAGATTTCATTTGACAAGTAAAATTCTCTGCCAGTGCAATAGGATTTTTGCACTTAAAATAAGAAATAAAATCAAATGCTGCTTGAATTAAGAAAAAAAACACTTATTCCACTGGCAGATCATTTCACTTGTCAAGATAAATCTGCTCAAATAAGGTAAAATGTTCTTAATTTAAGTCATTTTAATTTACCTAGATATTGTTTTTTCCAGAGTAGGTGGAAAAGCGCTGTATAAAGATGTGACCATTTACCATATTTTGTGATTTGACTGTTTTGTATTGATAAACTGGATAAATAAAGGTCAAATCAAATTAAATTAAAAAATGAATAAAACAGGGACCACCAATCACCAACGGGCCTTAAAACTTTGATTAAATGTGTAATTTTATCAAAGTTTTAGATGCAGTGGTCTGATTTTTCTTCCAGAATTGTTGCTTTGCTTCTTCTTTATAAGGGGTTAAAAAAAAAAAAAAGTCTTGAGTCCAATGCACTGAAAACATTATTAGCAGTAAAGTAGTCATGGTCCTAGTACTAGTAGTGTAGCAGTTCGGGTTGCAAGATTAATCCAAATCAAAACTGCAATTTGACTGGAAAGCAAATTGCAAAGGCTGCAATTTGTAAACTATAATTTCCTCTCCAAATAACCATCTCCTGTCTTCTACATAAAAACTGCAAACCCGGTAGTTTAGATCTGTACAAACTTGTTCTGAAATGTGATTCTTGCATTTGTGTGTCAACTGTTTGAGAAATGACTCAAAAAACCACATATATTTAGAAGAGTGAGCTGCTGCGGCTTATGTAAATGATATTGTACACAGTGTATTAGCAGTAGTAGTCATAGTAGTAGCTGTAATAGTAGTAATAGTAGTACTTAAAGCCCATAGTTGATCATAGTCGCCTTGTGCGGTACTGTGGAAGCCGGACGTGTCATTTCCATCTCTAATGAGTCACATTAGACAGGACTTTATTATGAGGGCTGACCATGACAAACTGCACCTTTTATGAACCTACCTCCTCCTCTTTCTTCTCCTCCTCCTCCTCTTCTTTCTCTTCCTCTTCTTATAAAATATTCTCTCCGTTCAGATCAAGGTGACCTCCACGAGATGGGCCAGAGCAGCGCTGAGTTCATAATGGATACTTCATAATATATAACGGCAGTACATTCAAATATATATTGCTATGAAACAGTGAGGAACTGCGCGTTAAAACCACTGGGCCCGGTCACGTGTGCTGCCATTGGGCCACTGGGCAACGCACTTCCACTCGTATTGTCCAGAACAGTTATTACCGTGAAGAAGAAGGAATTATGTGCGTGATCGTAAACACTGGGTTTTCTATTGTATTGTTTTATTCACAAGAGAAATGACTTAGTCGTTGGAGCTTATTTTTTTTATTTATGGACAAAAACTAAGTAAAACTGTAATAATAAGGCCATATGAAAGTTGTAAACTATGACTAAATGATCAGAATTTATGAAAAAAGGCCTAAGCAAATCTACAAGACACATTTTTATTTAAATTAGCTAATGGGAGCTAGGATACTAACAGGAGTTTTTATTTGTTTTGTTCTGTTTTTTTTATTTAAAGGGTGAGTATGTAACTTTCCTGCATCATTTTATAAAAACAGAAAGTTAAATTTAGAACATTCTCCGTGAAGATAGATAGGTTTCATCCAATACTCTGGAATATTATAGCCAAAGGAACCAGATTTCCATGGAAACAAGCAGGAGGAGGCTCCTCTTCAGGTCAGATAAGAGTCGAGTTTGTGGAGCCTGCTTAGAGAATGCATGTTTTTCAGTGCAATAAACGCAAACAAATTGAAAAAAATAAAACAAAACAAACAAATAAAAGTTACATATTGTGGGTTTAATGGCAGTGATAAAATAAAAAGTTAGTATTGTATCAGTTATGTTCAGGTCAGGACATTACCAATAAAAAGGCATTTTTATTTGTTTTTACCATATTTATTTTGTTTTGACTAAATAAAATTGAATAAAAAATCTTTGTTGTTTAATACAGGAATATTTGGATCGTTGATTATTATTATTATTATTATTATTATTATTATTATTATTATTATTATTATTATTATTATTATTATTATTATTATTATATTATTATTATTATTTATTTATTTATTATTATTTTTATTTTATTTATTTTTTAGCTCTTCCAGCTCTGATAGTTCTGTCCACAGTATTATAAGAAGGACAATAGCGCCATCTTGTGTCTGAAATAAACAACAACGAATTCTAAGGCCATTACTAAAATACAGAAGCCTTGATTTTTGGCTCTTCGTCGTAACCTGTATCCTAAGTCATATTTTTAAGACGGTTCATTTACATTTTTGATTCGCTTTTCCGTGATTCATGCGGCGTTGTCGAATAAATAAATTTGCAGCAGTATCATTAACATTCCTTATGGGTGTGATGCTAACTAGAGGCACTTCATCGTCTGTCTTTGATATGAACTTTTTTAAACACAATCTTATTTTGAACGACAACAGATTAGCTGATTTGTGCTGTTAAACAAGTCTCTCACACCTTTTAGTTTAGGTTTTCGGAATCAGAATCCGGAAGGTTTTATCAGAATCCAAAAGGTTTTATTGCCATATGAGCGAACAGGTTCACAATATTAGGAAACTGCTGCGGTATTTGGAGAAAAACGTAGACAAACACGACTAACCATGCAATAAATAAAATAAAGCGGAAAACAATAAACTATAATGTAACACAAAAAATTACAAAATTACAAGAATATAACAGTTTATTTATTTAATGAGACAGGGACAGTGCACAATATACAGTACTTTAACCTTAACAGGAGAGATGCTTTGTACCAGGTTGTAGCGCTAGAGCTCATTTTCACCTATAGTTCATAAAATCAAACATGCAAAGAGATTGTTTTTTATAATGACCGGAGCATCAGAACAAGGAGGGAAAATACGTCATAGTTTGTCCATGTGATCAGCTCTGTTGGTCACATGCTTCACTGACGGATGGCTGTGCATGAAAAGGCCGAGTTTCCAAATGCTGTCCTGCGTTTGGAGATCTGTTCTGGTGGATTTGTTCCAAACCTAAAAACCGCAAACACTCAGGGGTTTTCATGAATATATATTTAAAAGAATGTGTTCCTCACCTTCTACAGTGGTTGGTCTCTCACTCTCATCCAGCTGGGGTCCTCTATCTTTGCTGTTCCTAGTACTGCACCTTTCTGGACTGAGATGCCTGTTGGGTTTCCTGGAATCCAGTTTGGGGGTTACAGCTCCGACTGCTCTGATCACCACGGGCACCGCTGATGCCTTCACCTTCCAGGCCTTCTCCAGCTCGAACTCTGACTTAAACCCAACTGAGCATCTCTGGAGAGACCTTAAAACGGCCATCTACCAATGTTCACCATCCAACCTGACAGAACTGGAGAAGATCTGCGAAGAGGAATGGCAGAGGATCCCCAAATCCAGGTGTGGAAAACTTCCCAAAAAGACTCATGGCTGTATTAGCTCAAAAGGTGCTTCTACTAAATACTGAGCGATGAGTCTGAATACGTATGGTCATGTGATATTTCAGTTTTTCTTTTAATAAATCGGCAAAAAGTCAACAATTTTGTGTTTTTCTGTCAATATGGGGTGCTGCACTGCCAACCAGGATTTTCTAACATGAATTGACTTGAATTAAGCAGATTCATCTTAAAATATCTATTTTAAGATTTTTTTACTTAATAAGATAAGATTGTTTTACTTGTTTCAAGATATTCCATCCTGATATATCTTATCTAGATTTTATAACTTATTCTAAGCACTTTTTACATTAAATGAAGCCAAGTTAAACCTCTTTAACTTCTTTCTCAAACCAATAAGGTGAAAAATCTTGCCATAAATACTTGAAACTAGTGTTTTCTGCTTAGAACAAGATTCGTATTTCGTCTTGTTTTAAGAAAAAAGTGAAAATTTCTTCCTGCACTGGCAGATAATTTCACTTAAAATAGACATTTTACCTCAAAATTAGTATTTTTTCATAGGCCGTTTCTGCAGTGTGTGTGTACGTTAATGAGGAAAAAAGAACTTAAATGATTTTAGAAAATGGCAGCGATATAACAAAGAGTGAAACATTTAAGGGGGTCTGAATACTTTCTGTACCCACTGTATATGTTAAAAGATTTTGCCAGTGTTTGCTAATGTGCGCAGTGTGTCAAATATTTTCCCACAGACATAAATGTAGAACACGTCCAGCTGAACTCTGGATGTGCTTGTTTCCTTCCTTACACAAGGTGGCAGCATTGGGCAAGAAAACATTGGCACTGCGTTTCTGATCTGTTATAATGTTCTCCCAGCAAAAACACACCTGGAATTTTGCTTTGTTTCATCCCCACATGTTTGATACTAAATGGAAAACACTGTTCCACCTTGTGATGTCATGTGAAGTGCTCCACTGTGTTTTTAAACTCAGTACACCTTCACTAGAATCAGTGGATTATTTCAAATATGGAATTGCCAATAAAGGGAATAACAGGAGGTGTTCACATGAAAATTTCCGCTTCATGACATCACAAGGTGGAACAGAGCATTTTGAGCTTTGGTGATATAGACAGACTGATAAAGTGTTACTTAAACATGTGTGAATTGACAAAACAACTTCAGGTATGTTTTTGAGGAGGTAACGACATTCTAACATGGTTTAAACCTCACAAAAGTCAGTTTTATGTAATTTAGGACCTAAGTGATAAACTGGCATTCAACACCAAAATGTTTATGTCCCAAATTATTTCGATTTCAATACTAAGGAATAGATTCAGTGGCTTTATCATGGGATCTTACACTAGTTCTGATGAAGCTCCATTTTTAATAGTGTTTTTTTTTCTTTTTCACTCCACAGTTTCAACAATAATCTATGGAAAATGTTCAAAGAGGTGTGCCTACAGTGGCCAGTTGTGTGCTCTTCCATCATGACTCTTTGTGCTGTGAGACCAGACAGTTGTTTATGTAAAACACTCGACCACGTGCCCCCGAGTGCCTTCATATCCCACACACCTGCGCTCCCTGAACACACCACAGCTGCAGGAGACGCACCTGTCTTCTGGGTTTCGTGTACGCCACTGCCGAGCTGTGAGCAGCAGAGCAGGGAGCTTCTGAGGAAAGAAAGAAAGGAAGGGAGGGGAGGATCCTTTAGTAAAAAGAACTGTAATTGTGAGAATGTCAGAAGATGATGTAAAGAGTTAAACTGTGCATGTAGGCTGGTTCCCATCATTACAATACCGACTTACTGTTCGACCTATGAGAGATGGAACATTACTTTTTTTCAGTATTTATCGTGTGGACATTGTCTTTGCACTATTGGGGAAATGGTGGCTATTTTTGGCTATATGATAAGAATTGAGCTATAGGAGGTTGAGTTCATAACTTATAATTAATCATTACAGAAGCAAACTATACTAGACCATTTCATTCCGCCGTTTATTTATATATTGCAACTCATTTTGCATATCTGAAGTAGTTTTTGTGGTATAAATCTGCTCTTTGGTTTTTGTGTGAGTGGCATAAATTAGTTTATTATCTACAGTATATTTACATTTTTTCAGCAGGCCTATGTGTTCTTAATGCCCGAGTTCTTGCTTCTGTTGAAATGTTCTTGCTTTGCCTGGTGTTTTCCACAGTAGCATATCCTCCGTTGAGAGGCAACCCTGGTTTTATCATGTCTTCTTTTTTAACAAAACCTGTAATCCTACAAATGCTAAATAAACAAAGCTAATAATGCCATATTGTGGAAGATTCCAGGCAAAGAAATAACATCTCCATGCAGACAAGCAGATGGTAGAGCCTCCAGCCTCCACCTGAAAAGCTGAAAAGAACTCCCTGTCCTTGCTGGTGGTGCAGTGGTTAGAGGTGCTGCACATGTTGTGGTTACCACCTCAGGGCTGTGGGTTTCTCCTGCCTCCACCAGTAAAGCCTGTTAAAACAGAAACTGGTCCACCCAAAGGACAAAACACTGAGCCACAAACAAAGCAATGTGGTCTACTCTATTCAGTGTAGTGAAGACTGCAGTGAGCAGTCCACCGGAGAAACAAAACAGCCACTGCACAACAGGATGTACCAACACAGACGAGAGAGCCAGACTGGACCTCAGTCTGCTGTAAATCTCCACGTAAAAGTCACAGGCCACTCGTTTGAGGACAGTGAGGTACAGATATTAGGCAGAGAGAAGAAATGGTTTGAGAGGGGAGTTAAAGAAGCTTTTTTTTTTTTTTTTTTTTAAAGAAAAGAGAATCCTTCTTTAAACAGAAATGGAGGACTCGGATACCATCTGTCTCCAATTTATAACTCCATTCTCAAACTAAGAAAACAATAGGATCAGGCACAGAGGTATGAAAGCATCCATTATGGCTCTGAATGAGTATGCCAATATGACCCCACACTCAGGGCAATTTCAGTAGGCCTGGCTAACAAACAGAAAATGTAAACAAGTAGGGTATTAATTTCAGTCATTTCATAGTAGCTAGCTCCTCCCTTGGCAGGCAGATTTAAGGCAGTGTCCTCCAACATTCAGACCAGAACTGAAGAAGTGGCCGTAATGAGCTGTGAAACTTATTTGACCAAATAAACCTTTGTCCAGTAGACAAATTGAATTTCTCCTTTTGCCATGGATTCTAGCTGAACAACTGAGGGATTTTACACACACTTGGTTCCTTGTGTTCTTTCATTCTTGCTTCCTTCCTTTCATCCTTGCTTCCTTGTGTTCTTGCGTGCTGTGCCCTTGCTTCCAATTTTTTCCTAGCATTCTTCCTTCCTCTCTTTCATCCTTGCTCCCTTCCTTGCATACTTGTATCCTTACATCCTTGCCTCCTTGTGTCCTTGCATCCTTACTGCCGTCCTTCATTGTGTCTGTTGTGGAAAATGATATATCTCTTGTACTGATAAATAATAATTCATTTGCAAAGTCTGGTGAGGAATACAAAACAGGTTTATTATTTGTTACAGCAGATAAACAGGACAGGGCCTAGGCCTGCCCTGGTCACAGACTGTCACCCTCTCAGCTTCCCAAGGAAGTGTGTCTCTTCTCCTCAGAGCATCTGAAATACAAAGAAATACATTACACAACAGTCACAAGATACATGTAGCACATTTGTGCACTGCACAACCAAAAAATGTCCAAAACATTGCACTAACCCTATTGCACAGATAATGATTGCACAGATAATGATTGCACTAGCTCTATTGCACAAAGATTTTTGCAATTATTGCACCATTAAATAAAGTGACTAAGTGCGCCTTTGTTGTGCAGATTTGTTTAACAGTGCAACAGAAGTGGGCACAAATGAAAGTTTAAACCTGTTACTCTTAAACTTAGGCACTCGATAGCGTCTGTCTAATGGAAGGATTTCATATTCACCATGCAGCAGGTGAGAGGGGTTTCCCACAATCCATCTGGCCTGAACAAGCACAGAATTTTGAAAAAATGTCCTGCAAAGAAGGAAACTCTTTCCTGCCAATCACCTTCATGGCCTTATTTACCAGTTTTCCAAGTTTAGTTTTGCACTGGACAGTTAAAGAGCCGAACCAGGCGACCATACTGTAGCGGATCAAACTCTCCAACACAGCATTATAAAAACAAGTCATGATTTTTGTGCTCACACCAAACAGCCTCAGTCTCCTTAAGAACTGGAGCCTCTGGGACAATTTGGAACAAAGAAAATCCACATGTACATTCCGTTTGAACAAATTATCAATGTACACACCCAAATATTTAAAAGACTCAACCTCCTCTATTTGTCTACCTTCAATGACAACAGGATCATCGGTTTGCAGAGCACGGGTATCAAACACCATCTCCTTAGTTTTATTCACATTAAGAGTTAAATAATGCTCACTGCACCAAGACAGAAAAGACCTGATCTCTTGATGGTAGGTAGAAATACAGTCGCCACAATTTAGCAGACTCACAATTATCGTGTCGTCTGAAAATTTTATGATTTTGTATGCCTCGTTCACGCATATAACACATGGAATGACTTACTGACTCCCGCAAATTCAAGCTAAGTGTTCAGAGCCTGTGTTTGGGCTCTGAACACTTGTATTTTTGGGAATTGTTGTTTTTGTAGACTACTTTTTGTAGATTTTTTGTAACGTTTTCAGAATACTGGCTTCTTGGGATATCATCTGTAGGTGCTGCTGGGTCAGCTGTTGTGAGTGCCAGTAGGTCTCTTATTATGGGTGCTGCTGGGTTGGTAGTTGTGTGTGCAGCTGGGTCATTTGTTGTGGGTACAGCTGGGTTGGTAGTTGTGGGTGCAGCTGGGTCATTTGTTGTGGGTACAGCTGGGTTGGTAGTTGTGGGTGCAGCTGGGTCATTTGTTGTGGGTACAGCTGGGTTGGTAGTTGTGGGTGCAGCTGGGTTGGTAGTTGTGTGTGCAGCTGGGTCATTTGTTGTGGGTACAGCTGGGTTGGTAGTTGTGGGTGCAGCTGGGTCATTTGTTGTGGGTACAGCTGGGTTGGTAGTTGTGGGTGCAGCTGGGTCATTTGTTGTGGGTACAGCTGGGTTGGTAGTTGTGGGTGCAGCTGGGTCATTTGTTGTGGCTGCATCTGGGTTGGCTGTTGTGTTTTCCACTGGGTCGGTTGTTGTGGGAGTTGCTGGGTCCTTTGTTGTGGGTGCAGCTGGGTCATTTGTTGTGGGTACAGCTGGGTTGGTAGTTGTGGGTGCAGCTGGGTCATTTGTTGTGGGTACAGCTGGGTTGGTAGTTGTGGGTGCAGCTGGGTCATTTGTTGTGGCTGCATCTGGGTTGGCTGTTGTGTTTTCCACTGGGTCGGTTGTTGTGGGAGTTGCTGGGTCCTTTGTTGTGGGTGCAGCTGGGTCAGTTGTTGTAGGTGCTGCTGGGTCGGTTGTTGTAGGAGTTGCTGGGTCAGTTGTTGTAGGACTGCTGGACAGTAGAATGGAGGCTGAACAGGACCTACAGGAGCTCCAGGTTGGATGTAAGTCGTAGGTGCTTTCCATTTCTTCTGCCCAAAGTTTTCTCTGGCAGTCCACCCTGGGTACTTGGCCTGGTGCTCCCTCTTAGCCACGTCCGCCTGCTCATAATATGGAGCTTGTTCATCCTTCGAAAGCATCTTCCATCTCTCCCCGGCGATTTTGTTCACCTCGGCAGAATTTGTTATATTAAATTGCTGCGTAATAATCTCCCTCTGCTCAGCTTTGTACAGCATGAAGGCATTAGGAGGTTTCTTAATGTACAGCTTCTTGACATTATTGATTGCAGCTTGGGCAGTAATACTAGCCGATGTTGCCGGTCCCGGTATCGTGAACCTTCTTTCTCCATTCACTATAACTTGGCAAAGGTTTGAGAGTTTGACCTTTCCAAGTAACATCTGTGGATTTGCCATTTGGGTAGACGGTCCAGGTGCTTGTTGGTACTGGCTCCCGTTTGGTTGACTTCCTGGGGCAGCTTGTTTTGCAGCTGTTGCATTGGCTTTCCTTTTCTTCCACCCCAAGTTACCTGTGGGAGCCCACCCCGGGTACTTGGCCCGGTGCTCTCTCTTAGCCACTTCCGCTTGTTCATAATACGAGGCTTGTTCGTTGTTTGAGAGCATTTTCCATCTCTCCCCGGCAATTTGGTTCACCTCGGCTGAATTTCTTATATTAAATTCCTGCATAATGGTCTCTCTCTGCTCAGCCTTGTACAGCATGAAGGCGTTCGGAGGTTTCTTGATGTCTGCCTTCTCTACAGTATTGGCTGTATTACCGGATGATGGTTTTGCTCTGTTAGGCAGGTCTGTTTTTGGGGCAGCTTGTTTTGCAGCTGGCCTGGAGTAAGCAACATAGTTCTGAGGAAGGTAAATGGCTTTTCTCTGAGCAGGTCCAACTTGGCATGATGGGCCTGGTATAGCCGAATTTTCCAATAAATCCTGAGCCATCTGACATTCCAAAAGTTGATGTTGCAGTGCTGATGGCATCTGGAAGTACAAAGGAGATGTTGGTGGACTTTCACTACCAGTGTCTGTATTGATAGTGCTGCCCAACATGGCCTCTCTTCTTGGTGCAGGACCCTGTGATGTAGAGGGCCCTGGTCTTGCCAGAGAGCTCGGAGTCCATGTGCTGCTTCCAGATATGTAATTGATAAACGCATCAATTTCAGCGTCCTTGTCATCTGTCGATTCGTCAGACGGCATTTTCATTTCTTGGATCTGTAAAAAAACATTTTAAATGATCTAACACATACATAACTGTTTTATGGTTGATATAAAGAAAGCCCTAGCAGAAGTTTTAATAGCACTGTGTCCTATGTGTATTTGTCTGTGGGATGGAATTTACCTTTGGTGTAGAGGGCCCTGGTTTTACTGGAGAGCCCAGTGATTGTGTGTTGGTCCCATATACCCGACTGAGAAAGTCTTCAATTTCACCTTCCTCATCATCTGTCGAGTCGTCAGACGGTGTTTTCATTTCTTGGATCTGTAAAAACAAAAAAAACAAATAAACATATATATACTTTTTATGTGCATAACTTAATAGTGCACCAAGTAATGGGTTCTAACTTCTAGATAACAAACAAAACAAAAACACTTTCAATTATCTACCAACGGACCACAGCGAACCAGAGTTTCATGGTTGACATCAGGAAAGCCTTAGCAGAAGTTTTAATAGTAATATGTCCTATGTGTATCTGGAATGGAAGTTTACCTTCGATCTAGCGGGTGTAGGGAGACTGGCTTTAGGCGATTTTCTTACACCGTTGGCCTGTTTATCCACCTGCAGAGGGCGCTCTGGTCTGGAGTAAAGACTGCCCTGAGGAGAGTAAAAGTTTTTCTTTGGAGAAGGCCCAGGTGATCCGGAGGGCCCTGGTTTGGTCTCTGTGATGCTCTCAGTGTTCCCACTGATAAAGCCGTCCAGCGTGGCTTCAATTTCAGCTGCCATCGCGTCCAGGTCCTCTGTCGATTTGTCCGACAGAATTTCCATTTCTTGGATCTGTAAAAACACACAAATACTTTTATACTTTACATTGTTCAGTGTCAATGTACTGTGCTTAACTTCTGAATCATATTTTGCCCTTTAAACTATTACAACACATACATCACTGTTTCATGGTGTTTTGTTAGCACTGTTTACAATCTGGCCCTCTGAATACACTGGATTTTGTGTTTTTAAATATTTTATCACTACAAGCTACAATTTGCAAATTGCATGTTGTTTCCAGGCAGGAACTCTGCAATTACATTTGAGATTTAGTTTTCTCAAATATGTTTTACTCTTACTTGAGTAATTAAATCAGTACTTGCATGTACTTTGGTCATATTATTTTGAAGTAACTAAAGCACAATTTAGCTTCTTTACCCACGTATATTCACTTAAACCTTGTGAATCAAGTGTAGAAACAACATTATCCATCAAAACATGTTGAGAAAGTCGTCCAGTGTGATTTTTCTTTTCATTTGTGTCTCATTTTTATACGCCCGCTTTAAGACGGGACGTATTATGGTATGGCGCTGTCCGTCCGTCCGTCTGTCTGTCCGTCCGTCTGTGGACACTTCAAAGCTTTGAAGTCTTTGAAGCTTTATCTTCATGAAGAGTGACTGTGATCGTTTCCATCTCTGTCTTTTTATCTTCCATCTCTGTCCTTTTATGTTACGTGCCGTAGATCTGAACTCTCTTCTCAAATGTTCTGCTGCTGAAAGCGAGAACAACCCACATTCTCTGCTTCTTTGAGCTTTGACACATTAAAGCTGTGTAGTGTCTTTAAGTTCTGTTGCTGCAATCTGATTGGTGGAATTCCGATTCTAGAATGTGATGATGTCATACTCATACTCCTACTGCAAGAGCAAGATTTCCCTATTGATTATCCGTCCGTCTGTCCGTCTGTCTGTGGACAATTTCTTGTCCGTGCTCTAACTCGACAACCGTCTCACCTAGGAATGTCAAACTTCCAAACTGCACCAGCAATTCATCTTTAACTAGGTTTGACAAATTCTAACTTAATTCTATATACAATAATTCAAAGTACGGGCGTATTTTGCCCCGCTGGCGGAGCTCTTGTTATCTTATCTATGAGAGTGACATTATTACAACTTAAATTACATACTTGCAATGTTGTAATCCAACTGGCTGCAAAAGTAGTAAAAAACACATTACTCAGTTATTTTCAAATATAATGAACTGTGCTGTGAGGATTGGGCAGCACGCTGCCCCCGCGACCCAGCTGGATTAAGCGGGAGAAGATGGATGGATGGATGAACTGTTTTAATGTCAAAACAGAACATAAAGCATGCCATTCATATGGACGTCAATAGATCAGTGCAGAATGCTCTTGAATGCAAATGTATCATAAACTATTCGTTTGTGCTCTGGGGCAACCACAGCATTCAGATTTCCATTTTTAAGTGTTTCAAATTTTAAGTAGAACAAATTCAACACATTTTGCAACAAAAAACACTTGAATTGTATTCAAATTGTAAATGACAAAGTTAAGTCAGGGGTCTCAAGACTTTTTCCTCTGGTGAGGGCCCTTTATAAAACGAAAATGCCAAAGAGCTCATTTTAGTGGTCACCACAACTGAGAAAGTAGAAGAGCCGTGGCAAGTCTTAGATGGGGTACAGTTAGACATAAACCATTATCCATTCATTAGTGCACAAGTTAGTCGTCAAAATGACAAATTTACAATGGTAATTATTCAGATATTACTTATTGAGTAGAATACATATAATTCAGAAATCCTTTGGGAAGCTACTTGGAAGGGGTTGAGGAGCTACGGGAAGCTCAGGTTGGAGATCCCTGAGTTAAGTTATGGCAACCTTTAGTAAAAAAAATTAAAAATAATAAAATTTAATTTTAAAAAATAAAGCATTCAACATTTTGTTATGAGTTTGAGTGGATTTTGATTCTGCAATACAACCTGGGATGCTCCACAGTAAGAAATTCAACAGAATGATCTTGCATTTATTCATTTAGTTTTTATTCTTTATTTATTCATTCTTACTGTGAGAGAGTCCACTTCTCCACAGATCTGACCTGTAACTTGGCCTGTGTGCACCTGCTTGTATGGAGATGGTTAAATTAAATGGTTTACTGTTGAATCCCTCAGTCGTGCAGGTAGAATCCATAGAAAACCATGGAGTATTATCTGTTACATAAAGGTGAGTTGTACAGTTGTATGGAGTATTATCTGTTACATAAAGGTGAGTTGTACGGTTGTAGGGAGTATTATCCGTTATATAAAGGTGAGTTGCTGTACAGTTGTAGGGAGTATTATCTGTATCTCTCAGTGTTTGAACAAAGCTGTAGGAGCCTTGGAGTTTTTTCATACTTAACTTTTCTCCACAGACGCTTAACTGGTGTAAAACTATGAGAAATATTAACCACAGATACCACCTCACCGGGACATAATCAGAAAAACATGAAATCCTGCCATTTGTACTTTGCACTGCCTGTATTTGTCACGTATGCGCATAGCCCGTTATTCTTTCCATTTTACAAGTGTTTTCTGGCCTAAAATCTCAAAGCACATCTTCAGAAACGTGAGATGGTCCAGATAAAGTGTTACGCAAGTCGATCAAATAACTCAAGAGCAAAACCACAACTATTTCTACAGAGATATCCCAATGTATCTTCATGCACTGTCTAAAAAGCCCGGTACGTGTTCAGGCAGAGAAGATTTCACAACTTTGCATGGTAAGTGAAGGGTCTGTGCATTTTAGTGGGTGCAGATTTGGAAAAGAATTGCAATATTATGTAAGTCTGTATAGTTGCAGAGTAGTTAGCCTAGTCCAGTTCAGACAGTGGAGTGTGCATGTCAGAGATATGGACAATATGGATTAAGAATGCAGTTTTCCTATTCCCAATAATAACGTTTCCATTCTTGTGTTCAAGCATGCGTAAAATGTCCTGGTTGAGGTCTAAGTATTGCACGAAGGCAAAATGAGAGTGAGATGAACAACAGAAACACAGAAGCAGTAGCTGTGTTTAAAAAAAAATACAGTTTATTTAAGTTTGAATCAGCTCTTTGGAAGCTTTTAAGGCAGGGCAAGTTTATTTGAATACCACTATTCATACACAAAGTAATTCAAAGTGATGTACAGAATAAGAAATACATTAAAATCACAATACAAATAAATCAAAACATAAATAATCATCATAAAATTAAAGAGAGAGAGAGACATCAAATGACAGATATTAAATGGGAGATATTAATTTCAGTCATATGCACAGCTAAACAGAACCGTTTTGAGCCTGGATTTAAACAGAGTCAAAGTAGAGTCTGTCTCACATGTTCAGACTGTTCCAGGTTTTAGCTGCATGAATCTGAAACTCTGACTCCCCGAATTTAGTCCTGACTCTGGGCACCAGCAGGAGGCCGGTCCCTGAGGTCCAGAGTGCAGATGGTTCATATGAGACTCATCCACACTGCTCACATCAGAGACTCATCCACACTGCTCACATCAGAGACTCATCCACACTGCCCATGTTTAAAATGTTTCCTTATCGCAAACAAACTTAGAGTTGTGTGACAGAAAACACTTTGTTCCACCTTGTGATGTCATGTGGTAATAAGGGAAGTGCTCCACTGTGTTTTTTAACTCCATACACCTTCCTTGGGATCCTTTGAAATTGCCGATCTCTCCTGAACTAAAGGTAAAAGGAGCTGATATATTGAAAACTACTACTTCATGACATCACAAGGAGCATTTTGAGCTTTGGAGATGATTATTGTACAAGTGTGAACGAAACAAAACACAACTTCAGTTATATTTTTGAGAAGCTAACAGCATTGTAACATGGCATAAAGCTCACAAAAGTTCATTTTGTGTAATACAGAACCTTTAATGCAGCAGCTCAACACACCCTCAAACAGTCAGTGCTTTGCCCAACTACACAACAACAGCAAATTTTGAATTCATACATTTTTACTGACATTTGCTCCAATCACAAATTTTAAATCATTAAATCTTATGAAGAGGTCATTAAGATCATTAGCACATTCTTTATCATTGATAGTCACCATCTGAGTTTTCCCTGCTGTCATGTGGGTCAAGTAATCAACTTTTACAGTTGAAGACAGGTAAAACAACAAGGGTTTCCTGGAGAGTGGAGACAGAACCATAAAATGGCCTTCATTCGGTGTGTTTGGAAATACACTGAGACTTTTCCGGACCTTGAAAACTTAAATTTGCTAAGTGGAGCTTTTGAATTTGTAAATGAGTACCCCTGACTTAGAGAATACCCCAAATTCTCCCTACACACACAAAGGGTTCTAAATCCAAATCCAGCACCCTCAGACTGTCCGCGAGCCGCCATTTGAACATAATCAAATCAAATATTTAATTCTGTTCAAATTGAAATGAAATTGAGCCGAGAATATAACTAGAATTACAGCGCTATAATGTTTTAGGGGTATATGAGTTACATGTACGCATTTTGTCATTCCACGGTTATATGAGTATGCCTCGTTCATATAACACATGGAATGACTTATTGACTCCCGCAAATTCAAGCTAAGTGTCCCAGCCTGTGTTTGGGCTCTGAACACTTGTATTTTTGGGAATTGTTGTTTTTGTAGACTACTTTTTGTAGATTTTTTGTAACGTTTTCAGAATACTGGCTTCTTGGGATATCATCTGTAGGTGCTGCTGGGTCAGCTGTTGTGAGTGCCAGTAGGTCTCTTATTATGGGTGCTGCTGGGTTGGTAGTTGTGGGTGCAGCTGGGTCATTTGTTGTGGGTACAGCTGGGTTGGTAGTTGTGGGTGCAGCTGGGTCATTTATTGTGGGTTCAGCTGGGTTGGTAGTTGTGGGTGCAGCTGGGTCAGTTGTTGTAGGTGCTGCTGGGTCGGTTGTTGTGGGAGTTGCTGGGTCAGTTGTTGTAGGACTGCTGGACAGTAGAATGGAGGCTGAACAGGACCTACAGGAGCTCCAGGTTGGATGTAAGTCGTAGGTGCTTTCCATTTCTTCTGCCCAAAGTTTTCTCTGGCAGTCCACCCTGGGTACTTGGCCTGGTGCTCCCTCTTAGCCACGTCCGCCTGCTCATAATATGGAGCTTGTTCATCCTTCGAGAGCATCTTCCATCTCTCCCCGGCGATTTTGTTCACCTCGGCAGAATTTGTTATATTAAATTGCTGCATAATAATCTCCCTCTGCTCAGCTTTGTACAGCATGAAGGCATTAGGAGGTTTCTTAATGTACAGCTTCTTGACATTATTGATTGCAGCTTGGGCAGTAATACTAGCCGATGTTGCCGGTCCCGGTATCGTGAACCTTCTTTCTCCATTCACTATAACTTGGCAAAGGTTTGAGAGTTTGACCTTTCCAAGTAACATCTGTGGATTTGCCATTTGGGTAGACGGTCCAGGTGCTTGTTGGTACTGGCTCCCGTTTGGTTGACTTCCTGGGGCAGCTTGTTTTGCAGCTGTTGCATTGGCTTTCCTTTTCTTCCACCCCAAGTTACCTGTGGGAGCCCACCCCGGGTACTTGGCCCGGTGCTCTCTCTTAGCCACTTCCGCTTGTTCATAATACGAGGCTTGTTCGTTGTTTGAGAGCATTTTCCATCTCTCCCCGGCGATTCGGTTCACCTCGGCTGAATTTCTTATATTAAATTCCTGCATAATGGTCTCTCTCTGCTCAGCCTTGTACTGCATGAAGGCGTTCGGAGGTTTCTTGATGTCTGCCTTCTCTACAGTATTGGCTGTATTACCGGATGATGGTTTTGCTCTGTTAGGCAGGTCTGTTTTTGGGGCAGCTTGTTTTGCAGCTGGCCTGGAGTAAGCAACATAGTTCTGAGGAAGGTAAATGGCTTTTCTCTGAGCAGGTCCAACTTGGCATGATGGGCCTGGTATAGCCGAATTTTCCAATAAATCCTGAGCCATCTGACATTCCAAAAGTAGATGTTGCAATGCTGATGGCATCTGGAAGTCCAAAGGAGATGCTGGTGGACTTTCACTACCAGTGTCTGTACTGATAGTGCTGCCCAACATGGCCTCTCTTCTTGGTGCAGGACCCTGTGATGTAGAGGGCCCTGGTCTTGCCGGAGAGCTCGGAGACCATGTGCTGCTTCCAGATATGTAATTGATAAACGCATCAATTTCAGCGTCCTCGTCATCTGTCGAGTCGTCAGATGGTGTTTTCATTTCTTGGATCTGTAAAAACAAAAAAACATATATATACTTTTTATGTGCATAACTTAATAGTGCACCAAGTAATGGGTTCTAACTTCTAGATAACAAACAAAACAAAAACACTTTCAATTATCTACCAACGGACCACAGCGAACCACAGTTTCATGGTTGACATCAGGAAAGCCTTAGCAGAAGTTTTAATAGTAATATGTCCTATGTGTATGTGGAATGGGAGTTTACCTTCGATCTAGTGGGTGTAGGGAGACTGGCTTTAGGCGATTTTCTTACACCGTTGGCCTGTTTATCCACCTGCAGAGGGCGCTCTAGTCTGGAGTAAGGACTGCCCCGAGGAGAGTAAAAGTTTTTCTTTGGAGCAGGCCCAGGTGATC
This sequence comes from Odontamblyopus lacepedii, assembly GCA_034769755.1. NCBI lineage: Eukaryota > Metazoa > Chordata > Actinopteri > Gobiiformes > Gobiidae > Odontamblyopus > Odontamblyopus lacepedii. Next base: position 13,799,938 of record CM068346.1, on the reverse strand, counting down.
CGGAGGGCCCTGGTTTGGTCTTTGCTGTGCTCCCAGTGTTCATAAAGCCGTCCAACATGGCTTCAGTTAGGGCTGCCATGTCATCCAACACTGTATCTTCCATCCATCCATCCATCTTCTCCCGCTTAATCCAGTGTATCTTTTCTTTTCATTTTCCTGTTGTGGATGGAAATCTGTAAAAACACACAAATACTTTTATACTTTACATTGTTCAGTGTCAATGTACTGTGCTTAACTTCTGAATCATATTTTGCCCTTTAAACTACTACAACACATACATCACTGTTTCATGGTGTTTTATGAGCACTGTTTACAATCTGGCCCTCTGAATACACTGGATTTTGTGTTTTTAAATATTTTATCACTACAAGCTACAATTTGCAAATTGCATGTTGTTTCCAGGCAGGAACTCTGCAATTACATTTGAGATTTAGTTTTCTCAAATATGTTTTACTCTTACTTGAGTAATTACATCAGTACTTGCATGTACTTTGGTCATATTATTTTGAAGTAACTTAAGCACAATTTAGCTTCTTTACCCACGTATATTCACTTAAACCTTGTGAATCGAGTGTAGAAACAACTTTTTTTTTTTTCACAAATGTTTTTATTGAGATTTTATATATTGAGACATTAAATTAAATACAAACAACACATTCACATAAATCAAGACCCTCCCCCACCCCAGAAAAAAATTAATTAATTAATTAATAAAAAAAAAAAAGAAAAAAGAAGAAAACCGAACAAAAAGAAAAAACGGCTCACACAACTAAAGTCGGGATCTTTACATGTCAAAGTTCTTCACAATACGCAACAAGAGCTCGCCAGCGGGGCAAAATACGCCCGTACTTTGAATTATTGTATATAGAATTAAGTTAGAATTTGTCAAACCTAGTTAAAGATGAATTGTTGGTGCAGTTTGGAAGTTTGACATTCCTAGGTGAGACGGTTGTCGAGTTAGAGCGCAGACAAGAAATTGTCCACAGACAGACGGACAGACGGACAGACAGACGGACGGATAATCAATAGGGAAATCTGGCTCTTGCAGTAGGAGTATGAGTATGACATCATCACATTCTAGAATCGGAATTCCACCAATCAGATTGCAGCAACAGAACTTAAAAACACTATAAAGCTTTAATGTGTCAAAGCTCAAAGAAGCAGAGAATGTGGGTTGTTCTCGCTTTCAGCAGCAGAACATTTGAGAAGAGAGTTCAGATCTACGGCACGTAACATAAAAGGACAGAGATGGAAGATAAAAAGACAGAGATGGAAACGATCACAGTCACTCTTCATGAAGACAAAGCTTCAAAGACTTCAAAGCTTTGAAGTGTCCACAGACGGACGGACAGACAGACAGACGGACAGACGGACGGACAGCGCCATACCATAATACGTCCCGTCTTAAAGCGGGCGTATAAAAAGGGCAACCAAATGTCTTTAAAGTCTTCAAGTTTTCCTTTAGATATGTAGCTCAGCTTCTCTAGTGCCAAGTTGCTGGACATTAGTTTAATCCATTGGTTTATTTTGGGTCTTTCCATTTCCTTCCAATTAATGGCAATAACATGTTTGGCCTGTAGTAAACAAAAAGTTACCAGTTTCTTTTTATTTGAATTAATCCTGAAGCTTTTGGGGAAGATGTGTAATAAACAGAGTTTACAGTCCAAAGGCATCTCACACTCAACCATATCTGAAACCATAGTAGTGACCTCCTTCCAGAATATTTGTAGTTCTTCACACTTCCACATACAATGGAGGAGCGTCCCCTTTTCCTTTCCACATTTTACACAATGATCAGGAATATTTGGATTAAAGTGATGAAGTTTAACAGGTGTAATATAAGTCCTAAAAAGCCATTTGTATTGCAGCAATCTGAATCTGGTATTGATTGATTGTTTTTGTGCCAGTAAGCAGGATTTACTCCATTCATCAGCCGAAATATCAGTTTCCAAGTCTGCCCTCCAGGACTGCAGATACGAAAGACTGTCTTCTTTAGAGGATAAAAGTAACATATTATAAAATTTGGAAAGGTGGCCTCTGTTTTGGTGATGGTTAACACATATATTTTCTATAGTAGAAAGTGGGGGCTCTGTAGTTGATTTTAGGTGGGTGGTTATAAAGCTTCTAACCTGCAGATATTTAAAAAAAAATGTTTTTTAGGTAAGCTAAATTTCTTTATCAGTTGCTCAAAAGACATTAATACTCCATCATTGTACAGATCTTTTATTTCCCCTAAACCTCTGTTCAGCCATAATTTGAACCCGATGTCTGCCCTCCCTGGTTTAAATTTATGGTTTCCCCAAATTGGTGACAAGCAGGAGAGTTTAGATTCTTCGTTTAATGCACTGTGTGATTGATGCCAAATTGAGATCGTATTACAGAGAAAGGGTTTTTTTGTGTTTTTCAACAATTGTTTAGTTTCAGCTGAGTAGATATAAGATGTTAAAGGTAGGTCTAATCCATCATTTTCAATATGCACCCAAGATGGAATATCAGTTTTAGAAAAGTAACAATTAGCTGCACTTAATTGGGCTGCCCAATAATATAATTTGATGTTTGGTAATCTAAACCCACCTCTTTCATAAGGTAAATAGAGAAGGGTCAATCGCAACCTGGGTCGCCTATTGTTCCATATGAATTTAGTAAAATTTTTAGTAATGGAGGAGAAGAAATGTGCAGGGATTTTCAAGGGAATGGATTGAAAAAGATAAAGAAATTTTGGAAGGATAGACATTTTAATAATGTTAATGCGACCTATCATTGAGACCGGCATCCCACCCCATCTCTCCAGTGACTCAAACACTTTTTGTAGTAAGGGATCATAATTTACTGAGACAATTTGGTTTATATCAGGAACAATTTTAATACCCAAGTAGATAAAACCTTCATGTGTGTTTGTAAATTGTGTTTGAATGGGTGGGTCATTTCTGTTCAGCAATAACAAGGAGCTTTTCTTTTGGTTGACCTTATATCCCGAAAATGTTCCAAAGATTTCCAGTATTTTGTTCACTGCTTGTAGCGACTTCTCCAGATCAGTTAAAAACAGAACTATATCATCAGCAAAAAGAGATATCCTGTGTTCCATCCCTCCTATTTTAATCCCATTGATATCCGGTGAGCTGCGTACAGCTATTGCAAGTGGCTCTATGGCAAAAAGAAATAGAAGAGGGCTCAACGGGCATCCCTGCCTGGTTGATCTACAAAGATCTACAGTATATGTTTTGACACCTGGTTATTTGTTACAACTGTGGCTGTTGGTTTTGTATATAGTAACTGAATCCATTTTAGATAAATTTCTCCTAGGCCAAATCTACTTAGGGTCTGAAAAAGGTATTTCCACTCTATTCTGTCAAAGGCCTTTTCAGCATCTAATGACAGAAAGGCGTGGTCTTTGGCATTTTGTCTTTTATATAGTATATTCATTAATCGCCTTATATTGTGAAAAGCCTGACGACCAAGAGTAAATCCGTTTTGATCATTTTGAATTAGTTTAGGAATGTGTGTTTCAATCCTCCGGGCTAGGGCCTTACAAAGTATTTTTGTGTCGCAGGACATCAAAGATATGGGACGGTATGAGCCCATTTCTGTTGCATCTTTACCTGGTTTCAAAATGACCGATATGGCTGCCTGTCTTAGAGATGGTGGTAGGATGCCACTCTCGTAGGATTCATTAAACATTTTGAGAAGGTGGGGTAGCAGTTTATCCAAAAATCTTTTATAAATTTCAATTGGAAGGCCATCTGGCCCTGGAGCTTTACCAGTATTCATATGTCTAAGTGCTTCTTTGAGTTCTTCAATGCTTATACTCGCTTATATATATAATGCTTATATATATGCTTATATGCCTGTACTCGGACCCGATGGGCGCCCAAGGATGAGGTCCATCCCGCAACCCCAACCTGAGCCTCATATTGTCCAGACTTACGAGGATTATTCGGCGGAAGAAATAGTGCAAATAAACAACAGTTTCAGACGCAGAGCAGATGAGGCACTGGATCTGTGGTTGGCGCGGCTGTATGAAGAAGGAGGTGCTGATGTTTTGGTAGACCAGGGAGATATGAGAAAGTTTGCGGGCTTGGCTCGGGACAGTACTGTAGATAGTGCTCAGTGCTTTCCGGGGAATGACCCGGGATATGAAGGAGGGAGACCCGCATAGTCTGTTTTTCCAGTATGCGGAGGCGGTGAGAGAGTGTTACCCTGTTCCCGGGTGCTGGCCTGAAATTGAGGGGAATTGGATATTTATGAGAGACGGAGTCAGGCGCTTGATTCGTCTGTGTGTGCGCGAGGCGCTGGTAACAGCGCAAGTGGATGAGCTGATGTGCCTCCAAGTACCAAAATCGGTGCGTGACAGAATAATCCGCACCGCGCCAGCACAGTATCAAAGTATGATTATTTCACTGATGCTAGGACAACCCGAGGCGTCGGTGGGTGATATTATTAAAGGAATTACTGTGATCCTTGAGATATTTCCTTTGAGTCCTGTCACAACTTGTAGTTTTGTCTTGTCACAATTTGTAGTTTGTTAAAAGTTGTTTTTGTGTGTACAAATTAGTGGAGTACCGTGAAACAGAGTAGTGCTCAGCGCGTTCCCGTGCTCCTACTCCCATCTCAAAGTTCCACTTTTCTCCTAAGCCCGTGCATGTGAGAATCCCTCAGCCCCTCCCTCCCCTCATTCCTCTCTGAGTGTGCTTCTGAAGTCGTCCTGTGCAGTAATGCGTATTTATAGGTACTTTTTATGTCGACAAGGATAATCTTAATAGTCCGGCGGATAGCTGCGAAAATCGATCACTTTGCGATAAAAGCATGAAAATTGGTATGAAGACTCTCAAATGGGGTCTGATCAGATTTGGAACCGTAGGCGCTCAAGATCTGGCCCTTGGGGGCCATGGCGGCCATTTTCCAAAATGGCCACCATGGAAATGGGGAAATGGATTAATAGCACCCAGAAACATCACATATTTGTACCAAATTTGGTGGGAAGGTTCCCAAAAGGAGACTGATTAGATTTAGAACCATAGGCATTCAATTTGGCGGATGGATTCCGTAATGATAAAATTAATTGAAAACAGCCAGAAACACAACATATTTGTATCAAAGTTGGTAGGATGTCACAAAGGGGGACTGAATAGATTTAGAACTATAGACATCCAATATGGCGGCCATTTTCCAAAATGGCCACCATAAATGAGTTCCTAATTGGAAAACAGATTAAAAACAGTGCAATAATACAACAGAAATACATGTCAATATAAACATACTTCACAAAAATGGCTATTGATATGTCTTTAAATTATTTATGTGATCCAAATCATGGAAAATGTGATCACCATGAAAACTGATTAAGAGCTGATCTTTGTCTGGTCTCAGCCAAAGAAATTCACAAATGGTGAAACAGAAAGTTCAGTTGGCATGATAAGAGACACGCAAGCTAATCCACCACGGCAAGGTGCCAGCTCATTAGGATTAGGTTGTTTTGTTTTTGTTTTTTTGTTTGTTTTTTGTTTTTACTTTTTTTTTGGCTTTTAGATATTGATGTAGGACTGCATAACAACAAACAGAACGAAGAACAAGTGGCTCAACCCTTCAGCAGTTGAGTTTTGAACATTCATACAAGATTCAACTCACAATATGTCATATAACATACGTATATAAAGATGTCACATTTAATTCAACCACTATACCAAGCCAACGACCACTCTCAGCCAAGAAGCACAAAAACCTTACACTGTGTGACAATCTCCCTCACATAAACATAAAGCAGTGCACTGCAGTGATGCAGCTCTGCATTTGCACTGCCTAATACAGCCTTTTGTGCATTTGCAGGCAATAAGCTCATAGCAGGCTTTTGATGCCTCAGCAAGTGAGGTCCAGTATGGTTCAAAAATACCATCTTCTGTTTTGACCCACCCCCATTTTGATGGACAAGGCAAATGAGGGGAAGGCAGTAATACTTGGCCCCACACATGGCCACCCTGATATGCTGCCCTCCTCAAGTGCTGTTCAAGAGCTGCACTTGTTGGTGGAATACGACGAACACTGTGCCTTTTTGAAAAAAGCTTTTTCCTAGCCATGTTCACACTTTCACATGTACTGGTTCTATCATACAGCAGAACAGTGAACCTCTCAATTGTATCTGATACATGTGAGGGAATGTCAGATGGAGCACTGCCCAATTCCAACAATGCCTGTGTAAGTTCAGGAAGGACTTTCCATGTTCCCCATGCTGACTTTTTCCCGTGACCAACAAAGCTAGATACTGAGTCACAACCAGTAAAAGCATGAAACATTGGAAGTGCGCGTGCCTTCTCTGGACCAAGACTGTATGCAATTTCATGTGCTGCAATATGCCTAAAATTCTTCCCTGTTCCAAATCCAACCCAGAGTTCAGTGTTCAAAGTCTTGCACATATACCTCTATACCTTCTAATTCGTTCGATTAAGCTACCCAGGGAGCGCTGAAATATTGTACAGGCTACAGGCTTTGGCATCAGCTAGAGGACTTGGGGTGCAGATTTGCACTTTAACAAGTCAACATAATTTGAAAAGTAAGAAATGTCACCAATTAACTTCACACCCTCTCCACTGGATGAAATACAGTAGGTAAAGACTATGTAGAATTAGTAGACAATAAATGAAAACTAAATTCTCAAGACTGACCTCTCACACCCCTAAAAGCTACAACTAAATGGAATTTGGAATGACTATTAACATTATCAAAAGCAAAATTACATGAAAGAAAAAAATCTCACTGACTCTATTGCTCACACCATCACAATGTGTCACTGAATGAAATGTAAAGGTGTTACTGCTTATATTCCATATTCCATGGAAGTTAGTTTCCCAGTTCGCAATTACTGTACTTTTTTCATCCTAAAGGACAGTTCAGACCCGAGCAGAAAGCGAAAATGCGGAAAAGCAAAAATGCGAAAAATGCTAAAGCGGAAAAATCGTCCACCGGTGGAGCGAAATTGCTGAGCGATTTTTCTGATCTATCGACTCCTAGCGACTTTTCAGAGAGCCAGTAGCGACTTTCTGCGACTTTTCAACACTGTCCGGCATTCCAATTGGCTGCAGCGACTGTTGACAAAACGCATCATAGCACGTTAGCTCGTTAGCACAATATTCGCTGAATTAATTACTGCATGAAAACTAGCTCATGACTTGGTTGAGCACAGAGAACATTTCAGAGATCATGCAAGATTTACAATTACTGACAATCTGTTTCCCAAATAATTTGTAGTGGGTCTTGCTACGTGTAATCCATTGGCTCTTGCTAGCTGAGCTACATACTCCCCCAAGACAGTTTAAAACAACACAATGCCTAACATGAAAAATAAGACCCTCTACCACCTTTATAAACCCAGAGCAACAATTTTAACCATATCTAGCCCCAAATAGTAGCATACACCTTTAAATCTGATGAGTCCCAGTTTGTGAACATACTTAACAAATTTGATAGTAATATGTTATTGCATGCTATGTTTCTGGCATACATTTTCCCATTATGGAATCCATATTTGGTGGCAATTTTGGAAAATGGCCACCAGATTGAAAAACTATGGTTCCTAATATAATTGGATGCCCTTTGTGAAACTTCCTACCAAATTTGATACAAATATGTTGTGTTTCTGGCTGTTTCATCTATTTTCATCCATAATTTTACCATACAAAATAAATATTTGGTGGCCATTTTGGAAAATGGTTCTAGATCTAATCAGATCCCTTTTGGGAACCTTCCTACCAAAATTGATCCAAATATATGATGTTTCTGGGTGCTTTTAATCCATTTTCCCATTTCCATGACGGCCATTTTGGAAAATGGCCGCCATGGCCCCCAGGGCCCAAATCTTGAGCGCCTACGGTCCCAAATTTGATCAGAACCCCTTTGGGAGTCATCATACCAAATTTGACGCTTTTATCGCAAAGTGATCGATTCGCATGAAAATCTGCATCTATCGACCGGACTATAAGCAGAATATAGCAATATCAATTCGCCTTGTCTAGTAAGGAACTTGCTTTTATCGCAGTAACAGTAGCAGCCATTGTTCAGTCCATGTGCATGTATTCCCCATGCCTCAATGTGATACGCAAAGTGCTTCAGTGCATTCTGTACTACATGTTGTCTGTGTCAGCGCTCATTTTATGTAGGAATAATTTTTATACACTAAGTAAAAGCACGAATAAAATCATGGATCAAACTACAGTCACTGCTCCGAAGAGCCCGTGGGGTTGTGTGGCTGTAGCGTCCCCTGCCTGCTCCCTCTCTGAAGTGATGAGTGAACAGTTGGCCAAACAACTGGACGAGGAGAACGCCCTCTTCATCGCCCCCGCCGACCCGGTGCTGGAGCTCCCCCTGGAGGACGTCCCAGACTCAGACCTGATGTTGGCTCAGATGCTTCAGATGCAGTTTGACCGAGAGTTTGACGACCAACTCAAGAGAGAAGAGAGGAAGTTCAACGGGGACAGCAAAGTGTCTATTTCATTTGAGAATTATGTAATAAATAAAAGGTGATAAAATTGCCCAATTGTTGATAAACCCTGTGAAATAACCGACCCGATAGAAACCTCGCCCCCTACACAATTAACAGGGAGGGGCCAAGGAGGGTTCGGTTCTACTGATAAGGCTGGAGCCAAGGTCTGGGTTAAGCGACCCAATGGGCCCCCACGGGCGGCAGAACTCATTGCGCAAGGCAATGACAGAATTGTGACAGTAATGTACCACGGTGAAGACCGATGGGCTAATGTGCCTGGGGACAAATGTTACCCCAGGCAATGAGCTAACATGTTCTGAAGTGCTTTATGTTTGCAGAATGTCTTGGTGGAGATTCCTAATCGGTTCTAAACGATGCCGGGAGGGGCAGAGACGGAACCATGAGGCGCCTAAGGATTGGCGGTGCCGGCTGCTGGGTCATAGTCCTGGTTGACCTTGGTGCCGTGTTCGAGTTGGGTACCATCCGATCGATGGCGGAGGAAGTCATGGGTCAGCGCCTTGAAATGGTCGGGGGCGGAACCCTGAAACTAAAATGGAAGAATGCAACTATTTCCAGGCAGCAGGGCGACTTCTCATGTGCAGCGAATCAACTATGCGTGGTGGCCAATCTCACGGCCGACTGCCCCCTCTTCATCTGCCCCCGCTGCATGGGATTACACAATATACCAACACTGACAAAAGGCTGTAATTTGACGGTGACTTCTGCCGTCCCTATGTGTGAGTTCAATGCCACTGCCAGAACCTGCAGTTCTGACGGTAAATATGGCACACAATGGACTATGACTATGACTGACAGTATCTGGATAGGCAACAGCACTCCTATCACCAACCGATCTACGTTTGGATACCCAGTATGGGTGTTACCGCACCCCACTGGACATGAAACAGCACAAATTGCACCGTTGGCAGGGACCTGCCAACCCCTGGCTACCGGACAGGTAAAAACGGAAGTACACTGGACTGTACGTTTTCCACCTATACCTAGGTGTACACGCCGTAAAAGAGCGTGGTATGACACCATTCTTGGGGGATCCGGAACTTTGTTGGGACTGAGTAACACCATTGACAATCAAATAATCTCAAGTAAATTACATTACACTGGACAATATACTGCAAAAGGCTTAACTACTGTGGCACATTGGATGCCCACTACAATAAAAGGTCAAAGTGAGAATGTTGGATTATGGAATAAAATGTTTTCGGTAAATTGGTATGCCTGGAATACAACAGATGATGTAATGACAAATGTTACGGGTTTCTTAAATTGGACCGGTTGTTCTATTCAACATTTGCATATATTAGCACAGCGGGAAAAGTTTCAATGGATTTTAACATCCGGAAACCATCATGATTGGCGTAAACAATGGAATATTTCTAATCATTTATGGCTATGATTATACCCTGAACGGGCTAAATGTAATGACACTATGTGCTTTGGTAAATACACGACATACAATGTCACCACACCAATAATAGTGTGTAGATATCATGTGCTACCTTTAATAAGCCATGGAGCTTATTGGATATTACATGTACAAGGCGAATGGTTAGACTTTTACCGAAATGTGACTTACGATGTTACAGGTTGTGACCAAACTGATCAAGGGATGGTGTGCCCATTACGACTCGCTTACTCCAATCCGTGCCTGAAAGAGACGACTGCGTTATGCGATTGGTATCATGAGCAGGCTCGGGATTTGCTGTTCCAGGTGGGACCGCACACACTGTGTGTGGCCACTATGCACAGCCACCCCCAGCTTCCTAATGTCCCCTACTCTGGCTGTGTGAAAGGTGTACATATGTGGCAGTGGAACAATCAAACATTCCGTTTGACGAATTATTCCCAGGTATCTGAATTGACTGACGTACAATGGCAGATATTGACGCAGCCAAAGCTGGGAATCTCTTTGGAAAAGTTCAAAGGCGCCCTGGACCGCTCTAAAGAGCTGAAAGAGATGATCACAAAACATGATCATACGATTCAAAGATTAAAGGTGTCCACCTTGATACAGTCTGGAGAGGTAGCAGCAGCGGCCAAATTGGTTGAGCAAACTTCTGCGACGCACTGGTACGACATATTCACTGGTATGTCCCCTTTTGCGCGAAAACTGTTGGCACCCCCCTTGATAGTTTTGATTATGATAATATGCTTACTGACCTTATGTAATGTATGCACCTGGATTCAAATAAGGCGCCTGCGCACTTATTTTACACATACCTTATATAATTTTGCACCATGAAAATCACGCTACAAATCACGGAAGGCGCATTTGGTAGAGAGCTTTTCACTATAACTGCACCCGTCTGATCCAGACGAACATGTATTCATTATACACTCAACAAAAATATAAACGCAACACTTTTGTTTTTGCTCCCATTTGTCATGAGATGGACTCAAAGATCTAAAATTCATTCCAGATACACAATATTACCATTTCTCTCAAACATTGTTCACAAATCTGTCTAAATGTGTGATAGTGAGCACTTTTGCTTTGCTGAGATAATCCATCCCACCTCACAGGTGTGCCACATCAAGATGCTCATCAGACACCATGATTAGTGCATAGGTGTACCTTAGACTGTCCACAATAAAAGGCCACCCTGAAATGTGCAGTTGTTGCTTTATTGGGGGTCTGGGGACTCAGAACCAGTCAGTATCTGGTGTGACCACCATTTGCCTCATGCAGTGCAACACATCTTCTTCGCATAGAGTTTATCAGATTGTCAATTGTGGCCTGTGGAATGTTGGTCCATTCCTCTTCAATGGCTGTGCGAAGTTGCTGGATATTAGTGGGAACTGGTACGCGCTGTCGTATACGCCGGTCAAGCACATCCCAAACATGCTCAATGGGTGACATGTCCGGTGAGTATGCTGGCCATGCAAGAACTGGGACATTTTCAGCTTCCAAGAATTGTGTACAGATCCTTGCAACATGGGGCCGTGCATTATCTTGCTGAAACATGAGGTGATGTTCATGGATGTATGGCACAACAATGGGCCTCAGGATCTCATCACAGTATCTCTGTGCGTTCAAAATGCCATCAATAAAATGCACCTGTGTTCTTCGTCCATAACAGATGCCTGCCCATACCATAACCCCACCACCACCATGGGCCACTCGATCCACAACATTGACATCAGCAAAGCGCTCACCCACACGACGCCACACACGCTGTCTGCCATCTGCCCTGAACAATGTAAACCGAGATTCATCCGTGAAGAGAACACCTCTCCAACGTGCCAGACGCCATCGAATGTGGGCATTTGCCCACTCAAGTCTGTTACGGCGACGATCTGGAGTCAGGTTAAGACCCCGATGAGGGCAGCGAACATGCAGTTGAGCTTCCCTGAGACGGTTTCTGACAGTTTGTGCAGAAATTCTTTGGTTATGCAAACCAATTGTTTCAGCAGCTGTCTGAGTAGCTGGTCTCAGACGATCTTGGAGGTGAACCTGCTGGATGTGGAGGTCCTGGGCTGGTGTGGTTACACGTGGTCTGCGGTTGTGAGGCCGGTTGGATGTACTGCCATATTCTCTGAAACGCCTTTGGAGACGGCTTATGGTGGAGAAATTAACATTCAATGCCCGAGCAACAGATCTGGTTGACATTCCTGCTGTCAGCATGCCAATTGCACGCTCCCTCAATGCCTGCGCCATCTGTGGCATTTTGCTGTGAGACAAAACTGCACATTTCAGAGTGGCCTTTTATTGTGGACAGTCTAAGGTACACCTATGCACTAATCATGGTGTCTGATGAGCATCTTGATGTGGCACACCTGTGAGGTGGGATGGATTATCTCAGCAAAGCAAAAGTGCTCACTATCACACATTTAGACAGATTTGTGAACAGTGTTTGAGAGAAATGGTAATATTGTGTATCTGGAATGAATTTTAGATCTTTGAGTCCATCTCATGACAAATGGGAGCAAAAACAAGTGTTGCGTTTATATTTTTGTTGAGTGTATATACACATACACATACATATACACATATATAATCACCACTATCATTGCCAATAATAATAACTAAGATTTAATAAATTAATGAAATGAAAAGTATAAAATGAAATAACAAGAAACCTATAGCATCAGTATATATGCACTCATCGTAAATAGTGAAACAGTGTAGTTTCATTACTTAATAGTAATATTAAACAACCAGTTCACTTACTGTACTGTCCACCGAGGTAGTCCTTTTCACCATATGGCGTATAAAAAACAAAAACATTAGACCTCGTTGTCGGACGGTGAGCGTGGAGTTATTTTCCTGATGTAGTCTTCAGCCTCCGTAGCCGATTTGAAGATCATGCGTCTGTCGTTGTGTGTGATGATCAGATGAGCAGGATACAGCATACCGTAGCGGATATTCAGGGTTCGAAGTCGGACTTTTACTCCATCGAAACGCCGCTGCATTTGACGGGTCTCGGAGGAAAGATCCGGAAAGAAGCTGACTCGGTGATCTTCGTAATAAACTTTCTTTAGTTTCCTGGCCGCTCTCAGGGTGGACTCTCGGTCTCGGTAGTTCAGAAACTTCATGATGACCACTCTCGGTGTTTCGGAGTTCGGATTTGGAGGACCGATCCTGTGCGCTCTCTCGATGACGGGCGGCGAGGTAAAACAGTCACCCAGCGCCGCTTTTAGCCACTTCTCCAGAAACACACACATATCTGCGCCCTCAGCTCTCTCGGGTAGCCCCACCAACCTCAGGTTCGAGCGTCTGTTTCTGTCCTCATGGTCATTTACTTTGCTGCTTAGGATTTTTACTGTCTGCTCAAGTCGCTCAACTTTCTCTTGAAGAGTGGTTACGTTGTCTTCGGTACTTGATATACGTCCCTCCGCCTCATCGAGTCTGCGTATAAGCGATTGTATATCTCCTTTTATCCCATTAATAGCTTCTAGCAGGTCTGCAGACTGTTTCTCCGTGTCTCCCCTCAATAAGCTGATAGCCTTAAGGATATCGCTGTTTGTCGTCGCCTCCCTTGCGGCTTCATCAGGGGCTCGTTGCGTTACATTGCCGGCGTTAGCTACCGTGCTCATGTTAGCTCCGTTGTTTGTTGTAGCCGGTGATGTTGGTTTTCCAGTCTGTTGGCTTGTTTTGACGCTTTTGGGTGACATGATGTTAGTAAATGTTCGTAAGTTGAGTGCGTGTGGAATAAAAACAGCCGTCGGTCAAGTTTAAGGCATTCGTTTTAGGGTTTTAGCCGAGAGCTATCCGCGTGTGCGTCTGTACACTACTACGCCATAACCGGAAGTCCGTAGAAACAACATTATCCACCAAAACATGTTGAGAAAGTCGTCCAGTGTGATTTTTCTTTTCATTTGTGTCTCATTTTTATGGTTACAACAACTACTTACCACTACTTACCACTACTTACCACGTATCCGAGTAGAACAGGTAGTTGAAGCTTCGTTTGGCTTGGTAATTCGTAAAAGCTGAGAAGTTGTGGAGAGCTAGTGAAAATGCTGTTTTCCTGTTTGCTGTGTCTGAGTGAAGTGAGTTCATTCCAGAATCCTCTCCTCAAGGCTTTGCTGTCATGTCAGGGAACCATGACGACACAATTCTATATGCTAATGAGTGCAATTCAACTTAGAATTTTGTATTGTTGTTTACACAGAAGATTATAACACATGTAAATATTTGTGTGTTTTTTTTTTAGTTGTTTTTTTATTACTATGACAAGTTGAAATGAGTCTATGATGGTATTAGCATCAACACATTTCCCACACTGAAAAAAAAAGGTCCCTGAATAGCATTAAAAAAACATGGAAAGCGGATGCACCTAATAAAATAATGGTTTGGCTTCAAAACAAAGTCACATAAAAGAGTGATTAATGTATGCTATTTGGGCGTATCTTTTTCACATACAAAACTCTCTATAAAATTATACAGCTTTTTCACATTTGAATTAGGTAATGGAGTCATTATCATGTATATGATTTGAACATGACTTTTTCACACTGAAAATGTTAAATAAAATGATGTTACCATTTTATATTTAACTTATGATATGCAGGCATTATTAATATGTACTAAATGTTTGCATAAATGTTATGTTATGAATTGGTTTATATTTAGAATGTATGATTACATTTATTATCTTATCTATGATAGTGACATTATTACAACTTAAATTACATACTTGCAATGTTGTAATCCAACTGGCTGCAAAAGTAGTAAAAAACACATTACTCAGTTATTTTCAAATATAATGAACTGTTTTAATGTCAAAACAGAACATAAAGCATGCCATTCATATGGACGTCAATAGATCAGTGCAGAATGCTCTTGAATGCAAATGTATCATAAACTATTCGTTTGTGCTCTGGGGCAACCACAGCATTCAGATTTCCATTTTTAAGTGTTTCAAATTTTAAGTAGAACAAATTCAACACATTTTGCAACAAAAAACACTTGAATTGTATTCAAATTGTAAATGACAAAGTTAAGTCAGGGGTCTCCAGACTTTTTCCTCTGGTGAGGGCCCTTTATAAAACGAAAATGCCAAAGAGCTCATTTTAGTGGTTACCACAACTGAGAAAGTAGAAGAGCCGTGGCAAGTCTTAGATGGGGTACAGTTAGACATAAACCATTATCCATTCATTAGTGCACAAGTTAGTCATCAAAATGACACATTTACAATGGTAATTATTCAAATATTACTTATTGAGTACAATACATATAATTCAGAAATCCTTTGGGAAGCTACTTGGAAGGGGTTGAGGAGCTACGGGAAGCTCAGGTTGGAGATCCCTGAGTTAAGTTATGGCAACCTTTAGTAAAAAAAATTAAAAATAATAAAATTTAATTAAAAAAAATAAAGCATTCAACATTTTGCTATGAGTTTGAGTGGATTTTGATTCTGCAATACAACCTGGGATGCTCCACAGTAAGAAATTCAACAGAATGATCTTGCATTTATTCATTTAGTTTTTATTCTTTATTTATTCATTCTTACTGTGAGAGAGTCCACTTCTCCACAGATCTGACCTGTAACTTGGCCTGTGTGCACCTGCTTGTATGGAGATGGTTAAATTAAATGGTTTACTGTTGAATCCCTCAGTCGTGCAGGTAGAATCCATAGAAAACCATGGAGTATTATCTGTTACATAAAGGTGAGTTGTACAGTTGTAGGGAGTATTATCTGTATCTCTCAGTGTTTGAACAAAGCTGTAGGAGCCTTGGAGTTTTTTCATACTTAACTTTTCTCCACAGACGCTTAACTGGTGTAAAACTATGAGAAATATTAACCACAGATACCACCTCACCGGGACATAATCAGAAAAACGTGAAATCCTGCCATTTGTACTTTGCACTGCCTGTATTTGTCACGTATGCGCATAGCCCGTTATTCTTTCCATTTTACAAGTGTTTTCTGGCCTAAAATCTCAAAGCACATCTTCAGAAACGTGAGATGGTCCAGATAAAGTGTTATGCAAGTCGATCAAATAACTCAAGAGCAAAACCACAACTATTTCTACAGAGATATCCCAATGTATCTTCATGCACTGTCTAAAAAGCCCGGTACGTGTTCAGGCAGAGAAGATTTCACAACTTTGCATGGTAAGTGAAGAGTCTGTGCATTTTAGTGGGTGCAGATTTGGAAAAGAATTGCAATATTATGTAAGTCTGTATAGTTGCAGAGTAGTTAGCCTAGTCCAGTTCAGACAGTGGAGTGTGCATGTCAGAGATATGGACAATATGGATTAAGAATGCAGTTTTCCTATTCCCAATAATAACGTTTCCATTCTTGTGTTCAAGCATGCGTAAATTGTCCTGGTTGAGGTCTAAGTATTGCACGAAGGCAAAATGAGAGTGAGATGAACAACAGAAACACAGAAGCAGTAGCTGTGTTTTAAAAAAAATACAGTTTATTTAAGTTTGAATCAGCTCTTTGGAAGCTTTTAAGGCAGGGCAAGTTTATTTGAATACCACTATTCATCCATCCATCTTCTCCCGCTTAATCCGGCTGGGTCGCGGGGGCAGCGTGCTGCCCAATACTCATAGCACCTGACCCCCCCTATGAACCCCTCTGCAGGTGGTGAGCCCACAGGAGGGTGGACAACATGGTCCTTGATGTTAGTTCATAGGGGTCCGGGCATGTTTTGGGTTGATGGGGGAAACCGGAGTACCCGGAGGAAACCCATCCAGACACGGGGAGAACATGCAAACTCCACACAGAAAGGCCCGGGGATCGAACCCGCAACCTTCTTGCTGTGAGGCCTGAGTGTTGCCACTCAGCCACCGTGCCACCACCACTATTCATACACAAAAAATTATTAATTATTAAAAAATTATTATTATTAATTATTTGTATTGTGATTTTAATGTATTTCTTATTCTGTACATCACTTTGAATTACTTTGTGTACCACTATTCATACACAAAGTAATTCAAAGTGATGTACAGAATAAGAAATACATTAAAATCACAATACAAATAAATCAAAACATAAATAATCATCATAAAATTAAAGAGAGAGAGAGACATTGAATGACAGATATTAAATGGGAGATATTAATTTCAGTCATATGCACAGCTAAACAGAACCGTTTTGAGCCTGGATTTAAACAGAGTCAAAGTAGAGTCTGTCTCACATGTTCAGACTGTTCCAGGTTTTAGCTGCATGAATCTGAGCTGATATCTTGAAAACTACTACTTCATGACATCACAAGGAGCATTTTGAGCTTTGGAGATGATTATTGTGCAAGTGTGAACGAAACAAAACACAACTTCAGTTATATTTTTGAGAAGCTAACAGCATTGTAACATGGCATAAAGCTCACAAAAGTTCATTTTGTGTAATACAGAACCTTTAATGCAGCAGCTCAACACACCCTCAAACAGTCAGTGCTTTGCCCAACTACACAACAACAGCAAATTTTGAATTCATACATTTTTACTGACATTTGCTCCAATCACAAATTTACATTTATTCAGGGATGTAGTACAAAATTCTGGGCCTACTTCATTACATTTGAGAGCAGGTATCTGTACTTTCTACTTCACTACACTTCACTACTACATTCGTTAGAATACTATATAGCCTATATACAATACATATATTTATAATATATATTTAGAATTTTGGCCTGGGTACAACCCCCAAAAATTATACCACCAACCACCACAGCACCCGCCTCTGCCTTCAAGAATCGCAAATATAAATATTTTCAGACTCTGAATCATGCTCAAGTACTTTGGAGTTTGAAAGCCAAACCCAAAGGCCTGCTTGGTGGTCACTTAAACATCCGAAGCCTTATGCCTAAATGTGACCAAATACAACATCTCTTGAGTGAATCAAATATTGACTTTTTATGTCTAACTGAATCTTGGTTACATCCAAACACTCCAGTAGCAGGGTTGAATGTTCCAGGATATAACATCTTTAGGCGTGACAGGCCAGAGGGCAGAGGTGGAGGTGTGATGTTCTATGTCAGGGATTACCTAAAATGCAGCCAAGTAAAATGGACATCCCCTAACAGTTTAGAATGTATTGGGCTCAATGTAAGCCTCTCCCCCCAAATGTCTATTATGCTGATTGGAATATACAGGGCTCCATCAACACCTAATGTGTTCTATGAGGAACTAGAAGCTATCCTCAAAGAATGTAATTGGAAGAAGGAAATAATTTTACTTGGAGATTTTAATGTGAATTGGCTCGATAAATCAACCCGCAAAAAGCTCAAATCTCTCGCAAATAAACATGACCTTTTTCAACTGATACATGGCCCAACAAGGATAAGCAAATTAACTGAAACTTGCATTGATTTGGTATTCTCTAACAGACAGGATAGAATCTATAAAACATATAATATGATCACCGGTCTATCAGACCACAATTTGATTCTTTTTTCTAGGAAGTTACCAAAAAATAGGTGTGTTCGTCCTTTTAACAAGCCAGCTGAACAGTTAAAAATACCCAAAAGTGAAATAAAGAACCTAGAAGCAGCCTTAAATGAAATTAATTGGGTCGAACACCTTTCAACTGACAATTTAGATGAAAACTGCAAAATATTCATTAACACAATTCAAGATTTAATGCAGAAATTTCAGAAAAAGGTAAAAGTCAGACCTCAGAAAAAACACCTACCTTGGTTGAATGAAGAAATATGGACACAGATGAAACGACGTGACCATGCACTTAAGGTTTCACTGAAAACTAAAACAGCTACAGATAGACAACTTTTTTGCTCACTTAGAAACAAAGTCTCTGCAGAAATTAGATATGCTAAAGCAAATTTTTTCATTAACACTATAAAAAATGCCAAATGCAATATGAAAGAGGTGTGGACACACATTAGAAAATTGACTGGACACTTCCCTTCAAATAACATTAGAGAAATAAAAGTTAACAATGAATTGTCTAATGATCCGTTAAAAATGGCTAACGCCTTCAATACATATTTCATAGATTCTGTTAAAAACTTGACACAGCAGACATCAGTTCCTGCAGAATCTGGTTTTGCCATAATGCCTGCTGTTATTAATGAACCAGCCTTTGAACTTAGTCCTGTATCACTTTCACAAATTGAGAAGATAGTCAGCGGCCTAAAAAATTCTAAAGCTAAAGATGCTTTTGGATTGACTACAATGTTTATAAAAAATCATAAACAATCACTTCTCTTGCCCATTACTTGTATTATAAATGAATCGATAAATACAAATACATTTCCGGATTTTTGGAAGATATCTGCAATTTCACCAATATTCAAATCTGGAGACCCAACAGAAACCAGTAACTACAGACCCATAAGCATCTTGCCAGCAGTATCTAAAATACTGGAAAAGTGTGTAGCAGGGCAACTCACAAGATATCTAAACAACAGTCCTTTCAATCTTCACTAAACACAATTTGGATTCAGAAAGCATTATTCTACAGAAACAGCTGTATGCTTCTTCTTCTTGGAAAAAATTAAAACTGAACATCGATAGAGGAGGCGTTGGGGAGCAGTTTTCCTCGACCTCAAGAAAGCATTCGATACAGTCAATTGCCAAATCTTATTAGAAAAATTATCTTGTTTCAACCTCTCCAAACACTGTGCACTGGGTGGAGTCATACCTCACACAAAGAAAAACAATTTGTTAGAGTAACAAATGCTTCATCTTCGATTTGCGAAAACCAGTTAGGGCTACCTCAAGGCTCAGCTTTATCACCATTATTATTTTGTCTTTATATAAATGACTTTCCTGATAGCTGTCCACCGAATGTGCAGTGTCAGTTATATGCAGATGACGCAGTTCTCTATGTACATGCAAAAACAAAGCTCAAGCTGCTCAAGAATTAACATCTGCTATGAGTAAAGTTTCTGAATGGATGCAAAGGTCACATCTGATCCTAAATGTATCAAAACTGTTAGCATGTTTTTTCTAAAAGTATCATTAGTGAAGATAATCCTCCAATATTGATTAACGGAACAATAATTCGAACAGTTAACGACTTAAGTATCTTGGAGTCACCATTGACTCCAAACTCAACTTTAAACAACATATTAACAAAGTTGTTAACAAAATGAAATTCAATTTGTCTAATTTTAAGCACATAAGAGACAACCTAACAACAGAAACAGCTAATCTATACTTTAATTCAATGATTGTCCCACACTTGACATACTGTATGATTTAGTTAAGGCGTCAGCATGCAAGACGACTTTGAAACCTATTGAAACCATATACAAACAAGCATTAAAATTCTTGATAGAAAACCAAAGACTCACCATCATTGTTTAATTCTGAAAAACACAACATATTAAGCTGCGACAATATGATCAAACTCGCAGACTGCACCCTTGTTTACAAAATTCTACATGGACTGGCTCCACCTCACTCCAGGAATTTGTCAAAAAGTCATAATAGAGCAACAAGAGCAACTTCCAGAGGTGACTGTGTAATCCCATCTAGAAAAGCACCTTTGGACAAGCAGTATTCTCTTTCGAGCCTCTCAAACCTGGAACACTATTCGGCAATACGAGAGCTGCCCACACTTGGCTCTTTCTCTCAACAACTCAAGTCATGGCTGTTGGAAAACCAAAACTGTCCACATTAGACTCAAACTGATTTGTGCACTTTTGTAGTTTTAGCATTGTAAATTCTGCTATGAAGTATGTGTGATAGTATTTGGATAGGTGAAATGAAACCTCATGAATTGGTCTGTGAACGGAGAAGCACTTTAATTTTAATGTGGTAAATTATAATCGGTAGTGAGTGATGCCATGTGGATATGAATGAAAGTGAATTATATGAATAGGTCGAGATAATGAAGTGATTGGCACCTTATATTAGATATTGTAACTTTGTTGTTAATGCGGTTGCATCTGCTTTGTGGTGAGTGCAGCGTGTGGTTATGATTGAATGAGTGGATGAATTGACTAATATTAGTATATCTTTGTATGTGGTAAATTGTGCATATTTTTTGTAATGTTTTTATGAACTGTGGGGGTCGTGTGGCTGGTTCACACCAGCAGGGACTGAGGATGGAAATTAGCTTTGGCTATAATCCTGCGTATTTACAGATATGTGATTTTTCCATATATTCCTGTTTTGATATGCATTGTCCCTTCATAAATAAATAAATACAAAAAAAAATACAAAAAATGTTGCACCAGCAGACCCAAAAAGTTAAACTAGCCTATTATTTCTTTCTTCAATTGTAAGACTACATTAAAGTGTATATGTCAATAACAGGTTGAAATTCCACCTATTATTTATTTATTAGTAATTTATTATCTATTATTATTTATATTTAAAATGTATTTGAGTAGGCCTATAAGTTTTTTCATAGCACCCCCTGTTCCACCATTTAACAGCTCAACACACCCTCAAACAGGCAATGATTTGCCCTCGACACAACAACAGGACCTCTGCAATTCATGCACAGTATTTATTGGGATTTGCTCCAATCACAAATTTACATTTATTCAGGTATGTGGTACAAAATTCTGGGCCCTGAGTACAAATCATGTTGAGGGGCTCGTATTACATGTTCACTTCATAAAAACTGCATACAGCTTATAGATTTTGTGAAGGGCCCCTCCCTGCTCTGAGCCCTGGATTAACAGTACCCTTTACCCCTCCAGTCTGACACCCCTGCATTTATCTGTTGCACAGGTCACTTCTGCAACAGAAAGCAGAGGATATACCAGGCTGATTGAGAGAGGCGCACTGGGATGCAGACAAGCAGCCTTTGAAGTAGTTAGGAGCTGTGAAAAACAAGAGAAAAAGAGGATTTTAGAGATAAAAGAGAGGTTCTAGTATACACTGTGTTATTGAACAATTGTGGCACCTCCTATCGGATGACTTGTGAGATTAACTTGTACTTGATATAGAAGTTGCAGTACACAGCTACACAACTAAATAGACCTATGTACTTACTTGCTCCGGCAGTTATAATGACACTACCACACAGATCATTGAAGTTATGGCACGTTTCTTGACCACCGGAGCAAATCTTCAGTCCTCCACAGTTGCATTTCAAAGCATAGCCTTAACAATCAGATTTTTAAAAATATATACAGCGTAATATAATCTGTGATAAACAAAATAAATCTTAATGCCAAATAAGACTTACTTTGACTGAGCACAACCACCACTATTAGCAAGATAAATGTTCTCTTCATTTTCTGGGTCTCTGCTCTTGAATGGCTGAATTCCTGATGCCTCAATATCTTGTTTCAGTTCCTGAGCTCATCTTTTATAGTTTGATTGCTGTTGCAAACAGGAAAACACTCATTTGCAACATTATTGAGCAACAGGCAAACAAGAATGGGCACATCAGGTCTACAACTTTTGTGTGAGCCAAAAAATAAACCTACCTACTTGTACATTGTATGTCTGTATGTCAACACTTCACCCCATCCATCCATCCATCCATCCATCTTCTCCCGCTTAATCCGGCTGGGTCGCGGGGGCAGCATGCTGCCCAATACTCATAGCACCTGACCCCCCCTATGAACCCCTCTGCAGGTGGTGAGCCCACAGGAGGGTGGACAACATGGTCCTTGATGTTAGTTCATAGGGGTGCGGGCATGTTTTGGGTTGATGGGGGAAACCGGAGCACCCGGAGGAAACCCATCCAGACACGGGGAGGAACATGCAAACTCCACACAGAAAGGCCCGGGCGACCCGGGGATCGAACCCGCAACCTTCTTGCTGTGAGGCCTGAGTGTTGCCACTCAGCCACCGTGCCGCCTACACTTCACCCCGACAATTAAAACTTTAAACATGATCTTTATACAACAAAACACTGGTTTGTTGCAGCAGCACCAGCAGAGCCCCAATAGCTGTCTTCATTTTGAGTATTTGGCAGTTTCTAGTTTCACAGCTCTTTTACGTGAACGTTTATCTGATCTGGTTAGTGCTGATAATGCAAGCCATTCAATTGTTGCTGTAACCAGAAATACACATAAGAAACAAAAACAATTATCCTAGGCCATATTTTGAATGATAAAGAGATTAAAGGTTCACTATGTGACTTTTTTGGTGAGGAGTCCATCACCTTCTTATCTCTGGAGAGCACTATGGAGATGTTATTTATTTGACAGACAGACTTTGACCTGTTGTAGAATAAGTTATTACACCTTCTCTAAATGGGTTATTTCCCAAAATCTATTTGACATACCATGTTTTATTTAGTTTTCTTGTTTCGATCTGAAAAGTACTGGATTACACAATTATGAACATATGTAGTTTGTACCACTCTGATTGGCGTGATACCCCTAACTAAACAGTACAGCAACAAGTCTTCTGTGAGCTAAAAAGAGGACAAAAGAGGAGCGCAGGTTACAAAAACCTGACAAAGGTTGGCTCCTGCTGTATATTGTTAGAGTTTTTACCCACCCTATGAAACTAACCAATGTAACCAATCTAAAAATTGGTATCTATTATATTTTCCCACCTATATGTCTGCCCACCCAAATGGTACAAGCCAGAGTCAGGCCTGATCTTTCATGTTTAAGCTCTCATGTTTTTACCCGGGCAAGCTTTTTCATGTGATATCTGTGACATACAATGGTCATTTTATGACAGTGATTTCATTCAGCAGTATGTGGAGGTATATCAGTATGTCAGTTTATCTTTCATTGTGTTAAAAGATTTATTTGTTAAACATTTGTTACAGGTCAGATTACCTGTTCTGTACTTAAAATAAATAAATAAATAGATATATGGTGATATATATGTGGTCATACCGGCTTGTCAAAGCCTGATCCCGTCAGATCTCAGAAGCCCAGCAGGGCCGGGCCCGGTTAGTACTTGGCTGGGAGACCACTGGGAATTCCAGGTGCCACAGGGGGGCGCCAGTCACAAAAAACTGTTGTTGTGTCCTTAGGCAAGACACTTCACCCACAGTATGAAAGTGATGTGTGCATGGCAGGACTCCCTTGAAAAAGAGATTAGTGATCTCAATGGGACTTTACTGGGTAAATAAAGGTAAAAAAGAAAAAAAAAAAAAAAGATATAACACGAGTAAGGCAACAAAATGTCCCAAATAATGTGAATTTAAGTCAGATGGATCGACCAAAAGTGTGCACCAAAACATTTAAGTCTGTGGTGTTAATGACAGCTGCCATGGCCCCATCTGGCCCCTTTGTCGAAACTACTGCAGTTACACAAGAACTATGTACAAATGGACCACAGCATTTCGATAAAACATGCACTTTTAAAATTAAAAGTGTGTTCATTTTGATGTGTATCCAAGTAATACTGGGGCAAGGTACTGAATAGTACAAAAATTAACATATAAGAATTTCTATAGCTGCTTCTGATATTATTTTTTATAATTATGCTTACTACATTTAAATTCTTCTATGCTTACTGCTAATCTTTTCTTCTGTGATAACTGTATTTGTATTGAAATAAGATTTCAAAGTAGAGTAAAAAACACAATAAAAATACTGCATTCTGTTTTATTTAGTCATCCAAGGAGAAATATTTCAAAAATTGAATACTCTCAGTATTTTATGAATATTGTTAAGATAAAGTGACAGCTTAATAATAAGTCATAAATGTGAATAAATAATGTCAAAAGTTGAGACATTTGTGTCGGCTAAGTAATTTTGAGTTAGAATGTGGAGTGTACAAATACTGCATTCAAGTGAGAGCATAAAGGAAAATTATTTGTAATCCCCTGAAAAGTACAGTATAACAAATTACTGTACTGTGTCTTTAATGGAGTTTTGATAATGAATATGATAATTTCCTGGATATTTTGTCTGTAATTTAAATATCTCATAACTCATAATAAGTTGCTCCTAAAGACACATTCAAACTGTCTATGTGGTGTGTGACTTCCTGTTTCACATCCAGAGAATGAAATCATGCAATCACTGTGGCCTAAGACCAAAAGATTGTCAAGTAAAATTCTTCCACACTGATTATAAAACCTGGTCTGTAGTAAAAATATCAAACAACTTTAACATGCAAGGAGGTCACAGGCGTAACCATGTGTAGGTAAAGAGAGTAATACAATTTATGAAACCCAAAGCCATGACATGTGTTTGCATAGAAATGGATGAAGTGACACAGAGATGGACAATGATATAGCCCCCGGTCTTAAAAGAGGAGATTTTGTGCATTCATGATCAGATATAACATTATTATAACCATGACACGCTAAATGTAATTCTTGTTTTGTGGAGTAGGTGTAGTTTGTCTGTTTGACCACATGACGGCACTGTCTACTCTCCACTTCACAGTTGCTACGTCTCACTTCAAACTTCATCTCTCTGTGCTCACAATATTATACCTGATCAGTGAATGTCTAATAGATCTCTGAACACTGTAGCATATCAATGGTCCCTTTATTAAAGTCTTGTGCTTTACTCTATGAGGTCTAGACACCAGGACTGCTCTGTGCTTTGTGTCTGGACTCCACTGTCCCGTCTCTCCTGTGACCCTTCATTACTCAGAAGAGACTCCAGACCATCGTGTTCAGCTAGGGGAGGCTCCTGAGCATCACCCCGCAGCCTTTCTAAATCCAAAGAGGAGCGTGGAGCGTTCCTGGGGTGCACTGGAGGAGATGCTGCCATAGATAAAACGGTTACATCTGGAGTTAGATTATAAGATGCATTTGAAGCTTGTAGTAAGGGTTTATTTTTGCGGCTGGGCTGGAGGAGCAGGGACTGTGCACCACATGACCCCATAGTCCTGAAGGGGGGGCAGCTGGAACGTGTCAGGACTCACCAAGAATGGGACCCTCCATTACAGCAACCCACCTCACACCTCAGCCCCCAACACAGACACAGGGGCACAGATGCACTTTGGTACCACTGTGATGTCATGAAGTGGTAGTTTTCAAGTTAACGGCTCCTTTTACCTTTATTTCAGTAGAGTTAGGCAATTCCAGGGCTGAAATTATCCAAATGATTCTGGTGAAGGTGTGTGGAGTTGCACAACAGAACACTTCCTGTATTACCACATGACATCACAAGGTGGCACTGTGTGCGTGTGTGTTTTACATTTGAGAGGAGAATTAAACCTAAATATTCATGGTCTGTGTGTCCTGTTATGTGTTATTCCATGTAATTATTAAAGGACTTTTATCATAATTCCAACACTTTTTTGTCAGTTTAATTTTTTCTCAATCACAGTAAGTTTTTATCTTCACTTTTGAGCCTTGTCCTTGAGGAGCACCTGTTCTGGACTTTCAGCTATTATCCCCTGAAGCTCTCACGTTCTCCTTTTTTATATAAACCCAGGTCTGTTTGTGATGAGGAAACATAATATAAATCAGAAATGTAAAGTGCACAAAGAAAACATCTATATCAGCAGAACGTTGATATACTGTCCTTGTGTTACTGTCGTGTTATCCTGTCTCCTCCTCTCGGTAAAGTGGTTGTGGGTTAGACTCCAGATGTCTGCAAGTGTTACTCCGAGATACGCCCATACAAAAACACAACGAGGATTTCAAATTCAAAGACAAAAAAAAGTTTATTAATTTACCAAGCATACAAAACAAATAATTTCTTTCAAACTAACAATTCAGTTTCAGTGCAATTTCAAAATATACATCTTTAGCAGGGCCTCGCATAATTTACAACCGTTAAATGATCCTAACCAGAGGAAGCTTCGATGTACACACCCGACACTTATGAACAAAAGTCACAAATGTAATATTAAATAGACAAAACAGTTCTGTAAACAAAGTCCGTAAACAAACAAAAAAAGCAACAAAAAAAGGTAAGTAAATTATATTATCATTTCTATATTTGGTTTGTGATTTAAATAAATACTAGTCATCTTTAAGTACACATTAAAAATTATTTGGTGTGCAAGTGGAGCAGATCAGTAAAGGGGATTTGAAAATGTGGACCACAACTTAACCAAACTTAAGACTATAAAAAGGCAATTGTCGTATAGCTAATAATCGTACAGATAGTCTTGTGTTTTATAACGGCACTATACGCACTCGTGGAGGCTAAAAAGGCCAATTCGCGATTGACAAGTTCATCAACAACAAAGAAATGACCCATTAGCAAATGCACTGTGGGTCAATGCAGTACTGGGCGTTTGGTCTTTCAAAATAAGACAATTCTAATGGCTTTAATTGCCTTAAGATCAGGAGCTATACAAGTTATATTCTAATAACGAGTTGTATACCGAATAAAAGGGAGCACAAATTGTCACTGAAAACACGGAAATTTGTAGAATTCTGGAGAGGTATTTAGATTTTATTTTGGAAAATCCTGTAAAGTAAAATACAGGAAATCAGGCTGAAATGCAAACTGACAATATCAATGTTTGACGCAAGTTTAATACACTATACTTGGCCTTTTGTACTTTATGTTTATGAAAATGGATGGATAAATAAATCAATAAATATTGTACTTGCCCCAAAACGTACCTGTGTTCCTGAAAATTTGTGCCCCAAAAGTGAAATAATATTTTTTGGACTATAAGTCGCACTTTTTTTCCATGGTTTGGGTGGTCCTGCGACATATATGTGACATTTTTCACCCTGACAGCCCGTAGACCATATATATGAATGGACAGAGCTCACACGTTTAGGATCTTGTGGCTCCTCTCTCTGTAACTGCTGCTGTGGCCTCGTCATTTAGGTCTTAAAATGTTCATATGCACCTGCTCTGCTCTACATTGTCCTGATTTTTTTTTTGTTTGCTATTTTGTCCGTCCAAAAAATCCTCTTCATAACAGAGTCTCCAGATTCACTCCTGTAACCGTGAGCATCGGGAGCTTCATTTTAACATTTTATTACTCCAACTTGCCTTTCAAGATGACATGTCGGTTCTTTTTTTTTTTTTTAAATAAACTTCCCTCAAAAAGTGACTTGTATGTTTTTTTCTTCTTCATTACACATTTTTTGGCTGGTGCGATTTATAGTCCAAAAATACGGTATTCTGATTAATTTAGGCGTTTTGTCGTGTGGTGCTACAATCAAGCTGCTACATACAACTGGACAGAAACACACTGTACCTGCGTTAGTCATTAGTACACGAACAATTCCACCTTCTTATTTGTTAATACTATATATTAGTTTAGTATTCTATTATGATTTCCCATTCAAATGAATCATACATTAGAACATTAGTACACCTTATCTGATTTTTCACTGAGTTGTCAACAATGCACCAATTTGTATTAGTATCAAAATCACCTCGTCAGTACAGCATCCTGGTATAGGTTATTCTATCACATATGCCCTTAAATTAAATATTAGAATAAATATTTGTGCTACTTTTCCCCCATTCACAAAATTCAAAAACACACAAACTGTCAGTCCGCAATCAGGCACAGCGAAAATATATGGACCATATAGATATCATGTATTAAGCCTTATGTCAATGGAAGTCTTAATATTAATAGTACAGAGAGGTTACGGTAGAAATATTAAAAAGTTGTGTTAATTGTTTATATATATTAATATATATATTTTGGAAAAAGGACTGGACTAAAGCAGCAGAGAGAAAGCGTTGTAGACCTCCTAGTACAATCGGGAACAGCACTATAGTGGTTTTGGCTTGAGCCTCGTTTTGTTTAGTCCATACGCAGCGGTACAAAAACAGCAGAGGATGGGAGCGAAGAGGATATCTGTGCTTTTAACAGTGATGGTGATAATGAAGAAGGCCATAAATATGAAGGAAAGAGTAATTCAACACTTAAAAAGGATTGGACCGATTAGGAATGTTCCAATATGGATTTTTTGAGCTGGGGGCGATATTAAAGATATTTACACGCAATTGATTCACGTGAACTTTTAGTCATGTTATAATGTTGTTATCCTCATCAAAAACATATGTGGAGTTGCGTTTTGTTTCATTCAAACATTTGAGTAACCCTTTATTATTAGTCTGTCTGCATCTCCAAAGCTCTAAACTTTGTTTTCCGCCTTGTGAACAGCTCCTTTTACCTTTTGTTCTGCAGAGATTGGCAAATCCAGGGCTGAAATTATGCAAATGTTTCTAGTGAAGGTGTATGGAGTTTAAAAACACAGTGGAGCACTTCCTCTATTGCCACATGACATCACAAAGTGGATCAGTGTTTTCTGTTTGAGTGAAGAACATGCAGGTTTGTGTGTTAAACATGTGTGAATGAAACAAAGCACAACCTCAACTCCTTTAAAATTCAAGCAAGGACGATACGTTTATGTTCAATAATAATAATAAAGCTCACAAATTAAATGAAATTCATTCCCAGAAATGTGCAGAAAAACTAACTCTTTGACGTAGTAACCTGTTGACCAGCTTTGTCGTCGTACATTCAAAATTGCCCAGAAATGACATTATATAAATACAATTACCAGCAATTGGCAATCCAGCAATTTGTGTCAGTTTACAGGAAGAGGTTCCTGAAATAGAACGACCAGAAGCAATGTATAATAATAATAAATACATTTTTAGTCTGAACTTGCACGGAAATATTTGAGGTAAGCTCTACTACAGTTCATTTTGAGGTGATGATGTTTTTGTGCTGAAAAAAAGTTCATTTTGAGGTTTTCAAATTGTAGAACGAGATGATGTCCTACACTCAGATGGGCTCAGAACCAGTTTTTCCTATTGCTAACATTGTACTTTGCCAGGAAATGTCCAAAGGTAAATGTGCAAATATTGGACCTAGTCATTTCTATTAGCAATTAGACCCAACAAAAATCTGGATTTGAACAATTCATTCATTCAAGTTGCCCCCCATCGGTAATAAACCAACAATACAGGCCTATAGAATGTTGTGATGTCATCTGAAACACAACAACTGATTAGAAATTAGCGATATTGTTCCATTAGTAAAGAAAATATATTTTTGAAGGTAGTATTTAAAACTCCAGGGTTGGAATTTGCTGTGGTTAAACACGAGAGTTCATTTTCAAATAGTATGGATTGGGAGCGGTTATAGTTTTCATCAACCAGAACTCCTTATAATTTTGTATTTGTTGCATTTAAGTGCTGAATTACTCTTTAAGGCTCATCCCTCTCAGCTGAAGCATGGTTTTTACTGTACATGTGTCTCCTCCTCCTCCTCCTCCTCTTCCTCTTCTTCTTCCTGGTGGTTGGTGCTTTAGTTTCAGTCACATCTGTCCATTTCCTGTTTACCTGATGCACTCTTCCTCTGACGGAGTTTCTGATTCTTCATTCTCACTGTCGTCGAGCTCCGGGAGGTCGCCCCAAAGGAGGAGGTTAAGGCCTGTTTACAATCAGGAAGAAGATGGGAACTTTATTAGCACAAAGTATATAGATCTGCTGCAGAAGTTTGTTTGCATGTCAACATGTTTTGGGTTATATTTATGGCTGTCGATGTTAACGTGTTAACACATGCGATTAATTACAAAAAAATATTGCACTAATGTTTTTTTTAAACGCAGATTAATCATACAGTTTCTTTTGAACGCTCCTCTATGAAAAGCACGGATGGTGACCTGAAAGGCGGCGCAGGTTATTAGGTCAGTGATCAGGTCTGTACACATACGCAGATTTGAAGATGACAGATGAGACTGTGACTGGTGCTCAGCGGCAAATTTCTCTTCAAAAAACTGCCCAATGGGGCTTTAGATAAAACTAAGGTAGTTTGCAGATATTGCAGCGATGAACTCTCTTTCCACAGAAGCACAACAAGTTTAAAATACCATCTTAAAGCAAAACATGTGTTTAATTCAGCGGCAGCAACGACGCTACTTGTGCACCAACAACAAGCTGAACCCACGCCAATGTTGTCAACAAAACTACCAGCGATAAGTTAACCAACGCCTTTACAAAATGGAGAGCCACAGAATGTAAAAAATGTCAATATAACTTTTTGATAATAAATTGCATTTTGAAGAATAATTAACTGTAATTAATCAAACTTCTAATGTGTGATTGAACCGATTAAAAAAATTAACCATTTGACAGCACTAGTTATATTTAAAAAAAACTGGTATGATTCTTAATTACAAGATAGCGCAGTTGAAAAGTTCATACCAAATATAAAAAAATCAAACTTTTGGAGCTTCTTTTCTGGATGAAAAAAAGATCACAAAACTTAATTTTTGAAACGTCTCTGTGGATATATTACTGCTTTCCCTTGAATGTTCCACAGTATGAAACATGCAAGTGACACCTACAGTTCCAGCCAGATCTGTGGAGAGACAAGCAATCATGCAAGAATGTATACGCATTAACTACATTTTAAAAGAAAGAAGTACATATATAGGCTGCACTTGTCTATAAATCGCAGGTATCCACGTTGTAACTTGAAAACTTTACACTGAAAGATTTTTTTTACATTTGTAATTAAATACTGGTACATGTTTTTTCCGAACAGCCTGTAACACGGTAGTAAAACTCACTGATGCCAAGTTTATGTGTATGTGCAGCAGCTCTATTTCCTTCTTCCACAGCCAGATCAGTTGCCTGTGTTTTCCATGAGGAGGGTGTGTATATGAAGCTCAAAATAACTGTTCAAAACACAATCAAACGAACATCTTCCTTAGCACATCATCTCTACCACCTGTAAAAATCGTAAATTAGCCGCATCATTGTATAAGCCACGGAGTTCAAAGTGCGTTGCAAAAGTAGCAGCTCATTTGGGTATGTTTTAGCAGTAAACTTACACCTGTGATTGAATAAGCACAAGACAGATATGTTTAATGCCATACAGTAGAACTTTCCAGGCAAAGAAACATTTCCCTGGAGACAAGCGGGTCAGAAAAGTTTCATAATGGAACTTTTTCCCACTGATTAAAACTTTTAATAACTAGGAAAGTTCCTGACTATCTTTGTATTGTTATATATTGCAGTAGAAATGTGTAGGAGTGTGTTTTTTTTCTTTCCCTTCGCGCTGTCCATCATGTTTTTTCTCCAGGCTAAATATGCTTTATCCATACAAATGGTTATGCAACACGAATCGCAGTTAGCGGAGCAGAATCGGACCTGTTGAATCCAGTCTGTTGAGGGTGGAGACGGCGTCGCTGTTGAACATCCAGAAGTGTCCGTTATTGCAGGAGAGCAGGCAGGGCTTACAGGGGGCCACCACGTGATAGCCCACTACGTTCCCACTGTGAAAAGGAGAGACAGGGAAGGAAAAGAAGAGTAAAAAGGGAGAAAATGGGGTAGTGAGGAGGACAGAGAAGGGAAAAAGAGATGGAAGAGCGAAGAGAGAGGAGGAAAGAAGGAGGAGGGGTGAAAGGGAACAAAAAACTCAGTACAGGGGACAGTGGAGAGTGGGTGAGAAAGGGAAGAATTTTAGAAAAAGAGAAAGTGTAGAGAAGGTGTTTCGATGGAAAGAGAGAGAGAGAATGAGTGGGAAAAGGGGAGGAGAGAGGGTGTGTGGAGAGGGGGGAGAGAGGGAATAAAGAAAATCGCATGTCAGCAGTTTAAAGAGGCACAAATCAGAAAGTGCCAACGTCAGACTTGTAGCTCTATTATGAGTTTGTTTTGACCTGGTACAATGAGACATGTCTACAGTCTGTTCAGTAATAACGCTTGTGCACACTCGTTTTAATAGGCGATATTGCATTTTGCCAAAATATTATACGCCTTTATTTTGTTTTTGTTGATTTCATCTTAATAATAATCGACATCGTTTTAACAGAGCTAGACGGAATATTTTGCTTTTCTGGAAATCTGGTGCAGTTCCTTTAACATCTCAGTGATTTCGTGGTGTCTTAGGATTTCTTAAATTGGAAAAGATTAATATTGCAACTGAGCGCAATAAAGAAAAATTTTAACAGAAATTGGGTTCATTTATGGAATACCGTAAATCAATAAAAACTCTGCCATTAGACACTGACCCCCCCCATCTACTTTGTTCTCACCTCTTTCTCTTCCTGATTTTTTTTTTCCAACAATATTTTTATTGGCTCTTAATTGTTTGCCTTTATTTAATTTTGATAATATCTGGATTCATCACTTATTATTAAGATGATGTTTTCTTTTTGAAAATCTGAAAAATGTAAAAAGGAGAAAAATCTTGTTGTATGAGTATACTGTGATTCCTTAATAAAAAATAAATAAATAAATAAATAAATAAATAAATAAATAAATAAATAAATATATATATAAAAAGTGGTGCTCACACATTTTATATTACACAGAATTTTTTGTTCAATTGTCATTTATTTGTTTGCACTCAATCTGGAGTAATATTGTAATAGGAATATTGTGCTTCAAGTAACTTGGTTTGTTAGTTTCTATCACGTGACGTTATAATAAAGTTACATATTGTCAACTGGAAATGAGCTCATCAAATGTACAAGTGACACAATAGATAAAAACAACAAGGTAAAGGATTAAAAATTAACTATTGTTGCTAGTAATATATTATGGCATTGGCAATGAGCAATAAAGAGCAGCGTCTGACATTTACACTTACTGACAAGACTTCATTAGCTCCATATCAGCAGATGGTGAGTCTTATAAAACACCTGTAGGGTAATGGAGGGGGATCACGTACCACTTGAGGCAGGCTATGTCTCGCAGTTTGCATTTACAGCTTTCGGTGGAGTAGCAGCTGGCCACAAAGTCAACAGTTCTTTGGGGGGAGGGGTTGCCAGGGTTCCATGTAATGAGAAAACAAACATTAACAGATTAAACAGGTACAAACAGCACCTATGTCATCGCAAACATGTCAAAGAAAGAAAAAAGAAGAAAAAAAAAACATATGTAAAAGGTGTTATTAAGTAATCACATTGAGTAACTTGTAAATTTACCGATTCCTCTTCCAAGAATGAATTTATCCCAACATATCTGAAGAAGAAAACTACATAAGTAATATTCAATAATAGTAATAGTAATGGCATGTCTCAGTTAAGGCTGTGCAAATAATTTGATTTTTTTATCCTGATTTCGATTTGTGCGTCAAACGATCTCCAAACTCATGTAATCAAGTTGAAACAATAAAGCTTTATATAGTTTATTTTGAATACATTTATGCTTTTCTATGCCTTATTTCATGTTTATTCATTTTATGTTTTGCACATCGCAAAACTGCTCTAGGGTACGTATTTGCAACTTACATTTACTTTAAATTTGAAAGTTTGACATAAATGATTAATAACAGTGTTTTTTTAAGAGAGAGAAATGCTGAATGCATGTGTAACTAAAAAATAATCATTTGAATACTCTTGATTCAAATATTGACCAAAATAATCCTGATAATGCTTTTTTTTCCATAATCGAGCAGCCCTGGTCTCAGTTAATTTTACTAGTCTTTTTTTGCTGTTCAACCCACCATCACCAAACCCTTTATGTAAATAAAGTGAGCAAACATTTCCTCCTTTTTCTTGCATGCAAATAGGAAAAATGCACATTATTTTAATAATTTACTTTCATGTGCAGTCAAACGTAACATGCCAAGCTACTACATAACTCATGAGTAATTGCAGTACTACCAAAATACTGTCAATCCTTTGTTCAGGACTCCTTTCTCCATACAGATGCACAAAAACTCATCCTTATGTAACAGATAACCCTATGTCCTGTCAGTCATTACAGCATTCCTATAACCTCTTGTATTAAGGAGATTTTATATTTTATTACTTAATTTTCTATTTTATTTTGACTTGTACATTTATATAACTAGGTCTTATTTGACACCTGTCTCTAGCTATCTTTTTTCTACTTACATAGAATGTATTATTGTCTTTTTTTTTTTTTTTAACTCTTTGTTATTGTGATGTGTGACCTCCAGTGTCCAAATAATTTCCCTTGTGGATCATTAAAGTTTGTCTGTTTGGTATTTTGTTACTACTGTTACTTGCACTGGATTCATACAATTTTCAAGTACTGATCTGCACTTCTGTTTCCTTTTCTCATCTCAATGCAAAGCAGAGATCTAAAATATCTGCATGCAGCAGCAATCACAACCATAACAGCCTTAGCAACCTATCCAAACAAAGGATAGCTTTAGCACCGACCTGTTTGGAGGAATATCGGTGGAAAACAGTTCCACCTCGGTGTCTGCGAGAAGTACAGCTTTCATCCCCCTCGTACAGAGCAGACTGTCGCAGAAGATGCAGTTCACCTGGCTTACGCATTTGTTTTTAAAATTAGCGTTGGATGTAGACATAGTTATCCCGCTAAACGCTGCGTCTCTCTTCCACTTATCCAGTCTTAAAGAAAAGATATACAGTCCAGCAATCGCGATCCGATCACAAAACTTGTATCTTATAACTCGTAGTCGTATTTAAAGCAGGAATGTGTCGGTAATTCGTGTCGAGCGCTGATGCTTGTGCCCTTGTTTAAACCTCAAGCGACGAATCGGGTAGCTAAGTCACGCTAGCTCGTCAACAATCTGGCGAATATTTCACGTTTCCGGGGCGACAAGGCCAAAAGTTAAAAACGCAATCCCTTCTTTTGGTAGTTAAGAGTCCGAAATGAGCGACTGACCCGTCTCTTTCACGGGGATAGCGAGCGACCCATTCAAATTAGGTGAACGGCTAACGCATCTGTCAGCTTTGTTTGTGTACAACTTCCTGGTGCTAAAGGCGACTTCCTGGGACTAGCTTTAAAAGACCGCAAGCTCGATTCTGATTGGTTGAAGCGTAGAAGGAGGCACGCCATTGGTCTGCTTTACTGCTTGAAATAAATTTGATTAGTTGTATTTTTTAGCTATTAAATATCAATTGGCGAGTTTACATGTCATTCAAATTAGTCCCTAACAAAGAATGGAGCTGTTATATTGCGTTTTAACGTGTATAGTGATTGAAACAGTAAAATGAATGTTTTTTTGTTTTTTTGCAATTCTGCCAATAAAATAAATCAGAACACCTTTATTATTATAACTAATATATATAAAAACAAAACTACATATAATGCTAACTTTAAAATTGGATATTGCAATAACCTATTTTTTATTAATTTATCTTTGTATAGGGTGACCAGACGTCCCTATTTACCCAGTTTTGAGCCCTGTGTCCCCTGTCCCAGCAAATTTATCCAAAACCATTGATATGTGCCAGTTTTACACAAGAAATGTCCCAGGTGTCCCTATTTTTTGACAAATTTGATACCTGCCAACAGTAAAGCGAGGCATCAGTTATCATTTGTTTAGGTAAAATACAGAAAAGCTGCTTAAAATGACAAAAAACACAAAGAATATGTGACTATACGGACTCACATTGGCTCAGTGCGTAACAATTTCCCTTAATTACGCACTCCTTTCACAATTGTATTATTACCAACCACCACAAACCGGGAGTGTCCCAGTGTTTTTTATTTTGAAAATCTGGTCACCATATCTTTGTATATTGCTTTTTGTTCAAATTTAAACTGTTACAAATCATTTTACGCACAAACTTTTCTTTAAAACAGACTTACGTGGCAACATAGCTTGACCATAATCTTATAAAACATAAATTCTCTGAGGTAACTTTATTTTTATGGCACTAACAGTTACTATAATTGAACATTTGCAATATATTGTCCATATTTGCTCAAATTTCCATGAGCTGCATAGTACGGGGCTTAGTGGGCTGCCGACTGACTGACCAACCCCTTTGGCTCAACTTGGGTCCTCCTCTCTTCCTCGCAAGGGGGAAAGGAGGTGGTGATCAGCGCAGAGCGGACGGAAGGAGCCGAGTCGAGTGGAGCTGCTCACCAACTTATCCAACTTGCGCGTATTAGAAGTTACCGCTGTTTGCCTTTTACGCGGGGAATGAATCTGTTTTACTTGGAAGTTGTTTGCGCTGTAACCGGTTTGGTGGAGGAGGTTGGTCGTCGGGGCAGATGGGATCGACTCAGCAACAGCAGCAGCAGCAGCGCCAAACTCACAATGCGCCCTGAGTGAGTGAGTGTGCACAACCTGGCTGGGACACACAATACGGATCCGCGGGCATTCCGAGGACCCATACACCGCCCCTGGCTTCTGTTTTCCCCATTACTATCCCTTCATTTTACGGAGCGACACGCTTCTCCAAATTTTCACCGATTGATCGACAATTGAATCCACTGCGAGCGAGGGGCGAGAGAGGAGGTTTGATCCCAAAAAAAACTCAGCCATGACGTCTCCGGCGAAATTCCGAAAGGATAAGGAGATAGTTGCTGAATATGAAACTCAAGTTAAAGGTAAAACTTTTTTTAAAATCCTGCAACACTGTTTAACGCAATCCATCCTCTTTTGTGTTACCCCATAGTGCGGTTTGCCTTGACATGCCTGGGTAGATTGATGCATGCTTTTCTGTTTTCTTTATGGAAAAGCTAGGAGTGCTACCACGCTATTTGGCAACCATTTCTTAACTTAAGCTGTCATTTTACGCACATGGCATACGGTTAAAACAGCCCTTGGCACCAGTGTGGCAAGATCAACGTGTTCTCCAAATGTACTCGCCTTTACGCAGCACGTACATGGTTAACAAAGGCTAAGAAAATCACTCCAGCCGCTGCCAGAATTGTGACTTTTCATTTAAAAAAAAGGGCTCGCTTGGGGTGTGCGCTCTGTGTGGGCTAGGAGCTAGAATTTTTGACTCTGAACGAAGGGCAGGGCGTTGCTTCTCGCGGTTTCCAACGTGTCTAATGCTCCCTTACCCTTGCTTTTCCCAAATAATCACATCCAGATTATGATTTTATTCTGTGCTTTCATTTTTTTTTTTTTTTGCACCATCTTGCAGTAGGTTGGCGTTGGGGAAACAAAACACGTTGATGGCATTGCTGGGGAAAAGGGCGTAATTTTGAAGTGTTTACGATCGGTTTGTTGTCATACTGTCCATTCCTGCAGTGACGGTGACAGAGAAGGCGTATCGATGTTATTGATTGATTATAGGTTTAATGGACGCGAAGTGCAGCGCCAAATGAGGTGCGGGAGGAAGGAGGAGAGGATATTGCACACCTCATAATGCTGCAGTGGCGATAAACTGAAATGACAACGTTTTTTTCCAACCAATTTGGAGGATTATTCTGTGTGTTATAGAGTCCGGCGGTCTCCCCACATAAATTGGCTCAGATTTGTGGGAGACCATTGTGTTAAAGTGAACGAGGTCACTGCATTCAATAAATCTTCACCTTGATATTGATATCTGTGTGGACCTTTACAGCTTATAACCAAGTCCCTATAGTGAGTTATTTAGTCAGTGCTGAATGAATGGAACTGCATTTGAGCTACTGTTTCTGTTGCAACGTTTCAACATTACTAGGTTAATGTAAATATTTAAGGTTTTCTTAATTTCTGGCCACAAGAGGGTACAGTCAAGTGTTGGGTACTCTTTGAGCCAGTGCCAAATCTGGTAAAATGAAGATGGTTGTGTCTGGAAGGGCATCTGGCATTTAATATAATAACCTATTTCAACTCTGTGTGAATACAGCCCTATACTAGTCAATATTAGAACAGTATTTTGTAGGGATGTAACGATATCCAAGTCTCACGATACAATATCGTCACAGTATGAACCTCACTGTACGATATTTATTGCAATGTCGTGGGAAAGCTATAATATTACGATATTATAATAATGCAACAGGAAATGGAGGGGAAATGTGGGATTGTTCTTTTTTTTATCACTTTAAAGAGCTTTATGTCGCATTTTTGTATGAAAAGCGCCCCATAAATATAGTTTGATTGATAACAAGACTGACATTATAAAATGCTTTGACCAGTTATTTGGTACAACATTTATTGTCATTAGGGATGGAACAATATCCAAATCTCTGCATATTTTCATGATATACATCTCACAGTACAATATTTATTGAAATATTTTGTGGAGGTTCACAAAACTGTGAATATGCAACTTTTTCCTCTAAAATGCCTTCACAAGACTTAATCCAAAAGAATGAAGATTTAAAAGTGCTTAGAACAGTTATTTCTTCATGCAGTCTGCACTATTTATGCATCACGACTATTAATTTAAGCAAAGAGACTTGTGATTCGATATATTGTGATGGTCCACGATATTATTTTGAGACATTTGATAATGCAATATCACCATATTTCAGTTATTTTTTACATCCCTAGTATTCTGTATCATGCACCTGTACTAATAATAGGTGCAATAAAAACACACTACAGATTCCATTGTTATTATGAATGTTGTGATGTTGCCAATGCAAATTCTAATTTATAACTTAATTAGTAATTATTTGGCTCATCAAAATCTAACCAGTTCTTTTATAGACCTGCTGCCAAGATTAATCTGTAGAGATTTATGCCTTATTTGACACCTGTCTCTTTTTGCTACTTATTTAGAAGTTAATATTACCATTTACATGTTTTACTCTTTGTTATTATAATATATTGTGATACCTGAGCTACTGTATCCAAGTAATTTCCCTTGTGGATCAGGAAAGTTTATCTTTATCCAAGTCTAAGAAAGTATAGATCTAATATATTTCATAAGTAATGTTTTGTGATTTACTTCTTACATGTATTTTCAATGATAAAATGTAAGCTAATTGAGTAATAATTCATATCACTAACTTTATTTTTACATCCCCAATAAGCAAACCATATCTTGCACATTAGGAATTGATTTTGGCGTTGTGTCATGTTTTACTGCCCACTCTAAAGCCTTCGTGTCTATCAGCACCTATTATTACTCCTTGCATTTGTTTAACTGTCACCACTTGGCTCTCATGCCCCATCAGCCTGTCCCTGTAGGTTTACATCGGACCTGTGAACTGTCTTTCTCTCCCTCTGTCTCTCTGTCTCTTTCTGGACTGAGCTGTTTGTCTATTGACCGCGGCATTGATTGGAGCTGTCACACTCTTCACCGCTCCACTCTCCACAGCTGTGTTCTACCTTCTCACCTGGGTCCATCTTCCGACACCGGATCATTTAGGGCCCGACCGAGAGATTAGTTTGTTTGTCCCTGGGTTTTGGAATAGGGTTGTCAAAAGTATTCAGTATCACATACTAATATATGCTAAAACCAGTATCAAAACTAGATAGATTAGAGATCTGTGCGAGTATCGATATGGGAATAAAGTCACATAACTGGATAAAATTTGACCTTTCCATCTTGAGTTTTATTAGAACCACGTATTTGGGTATCAGAATTACAGAGTTTATTATTTTGTATCGAAATTGAGTTTGAAATGTTAGTATTATGACAACACTATTTCAGAATGGTGAAAAATTAGGACCGTTTCCATAATAATTACATTTTTATGTTCAATATCTTCTATCTTTTGAATGGGGAAAAAGTCCTCAAAATCTTACATTTATATAAAGCTGATATCATGAATTGCTTCTGAAGGGTGGCAGTGGCTTAGTGACATGGTTGTGTGATTCTTGCTGCTTTTGTTTCATGGTAACCTGCTTTGCCTTCAGATCAAAAATCTTGCACAAATTGCCTCTTAAACTGCCTTTTAAAGCAGAAAATATTGAAGTAGTGTTACTTTTGAATGGTGTTGTGTGAGAAGCCTGCTTCATTTTAGATGATTAATTATGACCGCAAAAATCGTTGGTTGTGGTTCATCACTTCAGTTTGAATTTTGGACAGCCATCAGACCCAGCGCCTGGCTCTGTGGGGATAGATGTTTAACGTCATACTGATCAACAGTAACATCTCCATGGACACGGACCCTTCACTGGAAAAGTTACATGCTGCACATTAATTAAACTTGGAGGGAATTTGACCCATTATTGATGTACGACTACGGCATCAATGTATTGGAACCCATTAGGGATGTAACGATATCCAAATTTCTCAGTACGATATTTTCACGATATACAGCTCACGGTACAATATTTATTGCAATATTTTGTGGAGGGTAATACAGGGCTCTACAGTGCGCCCATTTCACTCGCATTTGCGAGTAAATATTTCGTCGTGCGAACGAGGAAAACAAAACAGTCGCACCAGTGCGAGTGCTTCTGCAGCCACAGTAAGGAGAACTGCGCACAGACGTAACGTGACAAGTTAAACGTTCTAAATGTATCAAACATTAGGGGCAAACTCACACTAGGACTTTAGAATCGTGCCCAAGCCTGGAGCCCCTAAAGCGCCGCACGCTTTCCCAGCGCGAGCGCTGACCCCAGCGTCTGAGCTCGCGTGTGGCCGA
This sequence comes from Odontamblyopus lacepedii, assembly GCA_034769755.1. NCBI lineage: Eukaryota > Metazoa > Chordata > Actinopteri > Gobiiformes > Gobiidae > Odontamblyopus > Odontamblyopus lacepedii. The sequence continues at coordinate 13,759,035 of CM068346.1, read as the reverse complement.
TATCACTCATACGAACAAACTCCGCTTCAAAACACACCCACGCCCCTTCAACGAGGCGCCCGCAATAGTACCCACACCTGTCCCACCACTCAGTAAACACTCCCACGCCGCTGGACTTCCTTCTCAGCTAAAGCGAGAGCTTTGTCTTGGTCTTGTCTCGAGCGCATTTGGACTCGGTCTTATCACGGACTCAAGGTCTGAATACTGAGTGTGATCATATTTTACGGCCGCTGCAATAAACTTGCACCGGTGTGCGTGACCACGCGGGACGTCTCTCTGCGGCCTGTGCACTGGAGCCCGCAGACACTGTGCGGCCCGTCAGCACAGGCTCCGCAGCGCGCGGCTTGTCCACAGCGCGCACCTCGTGTACCAACGTGCGTCACAGGGCAGGTATCCCACCTATCCTTCCGCCTCACGTCAAATACGCCAATACTAATTTTCTGTCAGTGTCAACACAGAGCAGACCCACAGCACAGAGCAGGTGATATGTGGGCTGAAGTTTGCCTAAGAAAATGCCAAATAACTCTGTCACAATGTTCGTTTAGTTTGGTAAATGTGCAGAGGCTAAAAACCACTGTAAAACCAGGAAGAGAATGTAACTTCACCTAGGAATTTGAAAATACAGGTTTAAAAATCTTACCTATGTTTTTCACTTTGAAACAGTTTTGTGTAAAGTGCCAGTGGAAGTTCTCTTAAAGAAGAGGTTCTTAAACTGTGGGTGAGGGTCCAAAAAGGGCCACAGAGTGTTTCAGTGCAGTACAGTTTGTTTGGCTTATTTTAAGTCTAAATATTAATCAGATAAAATGAAGATATATTTATAAAAACACTGCAATCATGCAGGAAAAGTACAGTCATAATAATTCTTTTGTTTTTTGTATTAAATTAATTCAAATAAGTTGGTGTGCGCAAGTTCTGCACTGCAATAATCGTTCGAAATGAAAACCTACTTGTGCCCCCATTTTTTTTTCTGTGCTCCTAAAATTTTTAACTTAGGGGCACATGTGCTCCTGAAAAAAAAAGTTAGCGTAGAGCCCTGGGGTAATAAAACTGTGAATATGCTACTTTTTCCTCTCTAAAATGCCTTGATAAGACTTAATAAGATTTAAAGTGCCTAGAACAGTTATTTCTTCATGTAGTCTACACTGAAATGGAGAAAGGGATCATGGTCTATGTAGTTCCATCTGTTTTCTTTAGCTATTTCTGCATCAGAACTATTAATTTAAGCTAAGAGACTTGTGATTTGATATATCGTGATTGTCCAAAATATTATTGTGAGACCTTTGACGATACGATATCACGATATTTTGGTTATTGTTACTTCCTTAGAACCCATAGACGATCACAGTGGAGTATACAAGATCTCCAGATGCGATTTGGCATTAAAATGAATCACAATTTCTTTCCCTTATATTGATCAATCTTGATTTTCACAATTAGAAATGACTGCATCTTGAACTCGATTAAAACTCGATGATGTTAGGAGTAGTACCTAGCTGGAAGATTGGCCCATCCTGCCTGAGAATACGGGTCTTTGTCGCTGTGAGTCAAGAATGCCTTTTAAATTCTATTGTGTGGTTTGACTTGTTCCAGTGCTTAAACTTGCATCCCCAGACCATAGCTGTGTTTTTCCAGATGGTTTGTGTCTGATGACGAGGCCTTCCCAGCCTCCTCTCTCACACCTCCACTCTGTCATTTACTCCACACTGCACTTAGTCTAGACACATGTTTTTGAGTTCAACAAACAGCACCAAATCTCCCCAAATCTGCAGCAGCATCAAAGAAATCGGCTCAAATCCACTTTGGATTAAGGCCGTGCTGCATGATGACAATACAAATGTGGGCTAAACATTCAGGCATTGTGCAGAGATATCTTAAGTGTCGCTTTAACAAATACTTATTTGATCCATCATTCAATAGCTTTTGTCAACAGGTCTTATCTTAAAATGTGCTTATGCTCTTCACCTAAAAGACTAATCCACCACATAAGAAGCATGTGGCTTGTTTCGTTTGTTCATAGAGCAATAAGTCTGTCACAATAGGACATACAATAAAAATGGCCTGTTTTGGGGCTTTGTACCGTGTTATGTCATTGTCTTTCATCAAAAACATGCTTCTGTCCTGGGCAATTCAGTCCAGTGCCATTTTTCTTAAAGATGCATTGTGTAACTTCTGTGGGAGGGTCCGCCAAATGCTTTTCTTCATGGAGAGGTCATTGCTTTCTCTGGAATGATTCACAGTACGGCATTAAACCTTTCTATCTTCATGGAGACTAAACCAGACCAAGTTACAGGTCAGATCTGTGGAGACCCCGCTCACAGTCAGAATGCCTGTTTTTCTAGGTATTTTTGATCTTTAAAACCACCTGTAGTTGAATAAATGTAAGGCAGAGCTGTTTAAAGTTAAACTGTGGAACATTTCAGGAGGAGCAATGACATATCTATGGCAACAAGCAGATGACAAACCCCCAACCAAAAAGTTACACAGTGCACCGCTAAATACACAAGAGCAGAATACAAAACAATACACTAAGACTACGTTTACACTGAAATGAATCACTGTATCACCGTATCACTGTATTGGAAATGATTTGCGTCCAGACACGTCAGGCTTGGATCACTTGAAACACGAGTCACATGACTAGGCTGGCGTCACGATGTAATGACACCATGTGGGCGGTAAAAACAAGGAAGCTGAGAACCATGTCTGAAGTTGCCGTTGTTCTATGGAAGATGCAGGAGCCGAGGAAGATGGCGAGTGTGACAATAGTATTTTCGTGGATCGATGCTGTTTCGCGTTTGCCTAGGGTTTGTTTAAACTATTTTCCGCAATAGCTGGGTTCGTGCCCGATGTCACGAACCCAGCAAATCAGGAAGGCGCAAGTCACAGTGACGTTGTCCAGTAAGAACACCAGCTAGAGCAACTTCGTCAGCATATCACCATATTCATGCGTCCACACAGTGCAATGAATACGTGGGTGCTGGTGGCTCCAAAATTGTTCCATCTCTGGAGCCGTTTTCCATTGGATTACTCGAATACGTACTGGTGTGGATGGGGTCTAAAATTTCTCAAACCTGGTGCAGTGTTTCATTACCTAGAGATTGTCCTGTACAGTATATTGGGTCGATATTTGGATGTTTTAGTGTATCAGATATTAGCCTTAAATTTCCAGCACAAGCCGATATTTTGTTGTGTTTGATCTAATTCCTAGAAGAGCATAGACACAGAACTTTATTTTAGCACTTTAATACAAAGAGATGACTACAGCTCTCTTGTTTGTGGTAAACAAGTGCTGTGGTTTAGTTGTAAATTTAACTTGCTAAAAAAATAATCAGAGCTTTACAATATAATCGGCTATCGGATGCTCTGGATTCTGAACAGTTGATATTGGGAGCAAGGGGAGGGAGGGTGGAGTCTCAGAGTATCCAAAATGAAACTAATTCCACTTTAGTATGTTTATGTTTTAATGCAATTATAGCATTTTTCCAAGCAATAAAAGGCAACATGGCCATCTAAATGTGTCATGTGTTAACCAACCATTAATACCCTATCGAAGCGTCATACCCCCTCTTGAAACACTAAACCGCTGGAACTCTCCCCCTCATATTTTGACTCACCAGTCTAATATTCTTCCCCACTCTCACACCACAAACCTCGTCTGAAATCCAAAATAACCAAACTCTTGTATTCGCAGAAACATATCTGAACTGCACCTGCTTCAAGAGTTGTATTTGGACATTTGACTCAAGAGTTTAATCTGCTTTTTCTGTATAAATAGTTGTTTAATTAATTCGCTCGTGGTTGTGGATACTTTGTAGTTTTAAGAGCTTTTGCCAGTGCCATTCCACGCCCCTTTTTAATCACTAACAAACTCCCCTTGCTTCACGCTTAGTTTAGAAAGTTATTTCCAAAAATCTCCAAAAAAACTGTATTATGCACAGTCAGATTTATTTGATTACAATGCATGATAGTAAGTAACTTTGGACCTTCATAAAAAACATACCACGTGTATTAGTCATTTGAAATCGCATCCAGATTGTGGTTTTGCTATTAAAAGGTTTCCTAATTGCTTTTTGAGCCAAGGCGTCTCTGCATTGAGCAACATGCCCCCTGTCAACCAGTAATATGTACTAAGACTATTAATAATGCACGTCATAAAATCCACTTGATTATATTTCACTTTGGATCCTGCCCAACCATTAGATCTGAACAGGAATGCTGTTAAAATCGTGCTTTTGCATATTATTCACAGTAGAGCCGCTGGGGGGAAGTCTTTGTGGTTAAAGCGAGTGTTATCAAAAGTGACATCAGCGCACTGTAATGTCGATTAACCAGATATTTGGTTTTACACTCTTCTCCAGGCGTTTTGTGCAGAAATGGATGGATCTGATTGCAGTATTCAAACGAGCCGAGCGTCTGCCTATAACGGCCTCTTTACGTGGCGGTTGTAAAACATGTGATTTGAGATAATTGCTCGTTTTTTGCTGACAGACACAAAGAGGAGGAGGCCACGCTGCAGAGATGTGTGAAATGGGGTTGTCAAAAATATCGAAAATCAGATTCTGGACCCATGTTTTTCGGATCGATGTTCGAATGATGTTTCCGTATCATAAACAGACCTAGATTTGTGTTTTGTTTCATTCACACATGTTTCACACACAAACACTCCACACTGTTCCACACTGTGATGTCATGTGGTAATACAGGAAGGGCTCTACTGTGTTTTTAAACTTCATACACTGTCATTTGGATAATTTCAGCCCTGGAATTGCCAGTTTCTCCTGAACTTAAGGTAAAAGGAGCTGTTAACTTGAAAACTACAAGTTACAACAACTCACAAGGTGGAACAGAGCATTTTGAACTTTGGAGATGTAGACAGACTAATAATAAACTCGGACGTTACTCAGGCATGTGTGAATGAAATGAAAAACAACTCGAGGTTTGGTTTTGAAGAGAGAACAGCATTTTAACATGGCTTAAGCTCCCAAGTTAGTATTGTGACAACTTAAAGAGAGATGTGAGAAGACCAAGATTAAGGAAGTGTTTATGGGTGTTTCTGATCAACAAGGAGCATTCTGGGAATGTTTGTTGTTGATGATTCACAGTTCTAATGAATAGCAGCAGAGTGAAACAGTAAATACGCTCTAGGCCTTTTCTCATTGTTGGCATCTTCACTCATGTTAAGTTCAAGTGAGAGTTTATGCAAAACTTTTGAACTTGCCTTAATCATTTATGGACTAAAAACATATACATTATTTTGAAGGAAGATGTGGTGTTTGTCCAAACTGAAACTTGCCCTATTCTACTTAGGTTAAATATTAAGTTGATAGTGGTTACATTTCTAATCTGTTTATGATGTTAGTTCAAGCAAAACTCATAGAACTGGTTGTCTTATCTTTGCTGGGACGTCCTAGATGTTTGCTCTACAATTAGAACAATGCATTCACAATGATAACATTTGTGATTTTTATGGTGATGAGTACAATGTAGTAGTAAATGTTAAGAATTTTTTAACAATTCTGAGTTTCCTCGCTCTTGACTTAAAATGTGTAATTTTTACAAATAGCCTACTTTTTCCTGTAATTTCTGAATTATACAGAGATTGAGACTGTGTTTACACTTGCATAAATTCACATAACTACTGGGACTAAAATGGGACTATAGCCAGACTAAACCTGGACTAAATCAGGCCTACATCAGAACTACATCAGGACTAAACCTGGACTAACTTACATGGCTACACCAGACTACATCAGGACTAAACCTGGACTAAACCTGGACTAAACCTGGACTAAACCTGGACTAAACCTGGACTAAACCTGGACTAAACCTGGACTAACTTACAGGGCCAAACCGGACTACATCAGGACAAAACTGGACTACAATTAGAACCAAACCAGAGCATGTACACCCTAACATTCACACACTTCAACTGTCAATACCATTCTAATTACGCTACAAAACCAATATTTAACTTATCACAAACAAACTTCATCATGATTCAGACTTGTACCACACTAGTACCAGGCCCAGTCCTCACTACATCAGGACTTTTAGGGACACTGCAGCTGTCACTTCCTGGTCGAGCTGTGCTGTTTTTGTTGGTGGGCAAACTGCCTCCCTCTCTCTCCATCACACTTTCTATGACTGTGCAGAGTGAGCAGAAATCAGCCCCGGCGTCAGCACTTGCCTCTTAAATAAGCAAAAGTGCCTCGTTTTATGCAAAGAAATTGGTCATATTCTTGCTGTGTATTGACTACGGGCTTAATAGATTGATGACTGTTGTTGCATGCAGTGTCAGCAGTGTGTTGTATAAGGGCAAACGGCATTGAATTTCTGTAATGTTTCGCTTTATTGTCAATATTAATAGTGGCAGGTTTGCATCGATGGAAAAACCTTGAAAAAAATCACTGTAGATTGTCCTATAAAGGTTTTCTTACTAGTAACCTTTGGTGGTGTTTCTCAAACTGTGGTACGCACACTGCCTCTGGTGGTGCTCTCTGCAGTTTGAGTACCGTATTTTTCGGACTACAAGTTGCACTTTTTTTTTGGTCGACTTATACTCAGGTGTGACTTAGATATTACATTTTTCACACTGACAGTCCATAGACCATATGAATATGAATATGAATCAAAAATGAAAAAACAAATCATTATCTGTTTATCTGAGACAAATAATAAAGAAAAGAGTTGCTTTTTCATTTTCTTATTTTTGGTTCTATATTGAAAAACGAATGATACACAGATTCTTCTCTGTTGGGTTGTTTTTATCTCTATAACTTCTATAACTTTCGAGATGAAATGTCGGTTCTTAGGCTCTGATTTTATGAAATAAATATCTCCCAAAAAAATAAGAGTTATAGGCCGGTGCGACTTATACATGCTTTTTTCTTCTTCATAATGGATTTTTTGGCTGGTGCGACCGGTGCAGATTATAGTCCAAAAAAATATGGTATGTTTAATTTAGAGGAATACTGGTAAATGTGGTGTCTTTTGTGTTACTTTAGAGCTCGTATAGTCTCATTTTAGATCATGTTTGACCTTAGTTTAAGCCTGATAAAGTCTGTATTTATATCTGGTAGTACTTGGAAAGCCAAATAATATTTAGATTAGATGGTAAAAAGTTTGAGAACCACTGTCCCATGGTCACTGGACACTGATTGTACTGCTGAAAATCATGTATATCTTGAACTGGCCTCTTCTGGATAATCATTTTTTCAGATGGTCCAGGTTGGATAAGTTGCTGGACACAAGACCAGATGTGCAGAACAAAACTTCTGCAGATTTTTTTGCTTTCCCATGATCTTAAATCCTTAAATTGTATATAACTTTATCAATATGTGTCCTGTTCTTCCTCTAAATACAATTCTTTACTTTGACTTATCTCCAAACATAGGACTCTGACAACCAAAATTATAGAAAAAATAACGAACTATGGTGAAATGTGTCTTAACTCGAGTTCTAACTAGGGATGCAGATGCTGGATCAAATATTGGCTCCCAAATATCGAAATTGAGTCGATATCCTGTTTGGACAAGTAAATTGGTATAATGAGACTGGTCGTAGTCGGCCCAGAAAGTGTCAATGTTTCAACTTTTATTTCTGCAAAGTTGTTCTACATGAATAACAGATTCATGACATTTGGACCAGTTTTGTCATATTTAATTTTTGTTTTAAGGAAATAGATGCTGTTTTCAGTCTCTGCTCTGGTATTGTTTGAAATCTGTATCGAAAACGCTGGATTGGTGCATCCCGAGTCCTGACATTATCATTTTCACCACAAGATTTAAATCAAAAAGCTTGTGTGAAGTAGTTTTTTTCTCTCTCATTTTGATCGATTTTGATTTTCTATTATTAAAACCAAATTAAAATAGCTTTCGACATTAAACATAAAGAACACATTACTTAAATCAGTTAAATTTAATGTCTTCCTCCAATAAACTATGCTCCAAACACAGGCTTTTACTGAGGGGGCTGTAGATTTCTTCATTAAAACAACCAAGCGGATAATTTACGATTAAAAATGACCGAATGTCTAAACTAGAATTGTAGTTTTAAAATGAGTTTATCAAGATCATTAAGATTCCCAACAAAATTCCTGAATCAAAGCTGCTAAAGATGCCCAGGTTCAGAAGGAGACGTCCGCCAAGTCTGTTCTATGTCACAGGTCAACTTCTGCCCGACTGCTGTTCGCCCATATGTCTCGGGGAATCTGATTGGTTCATGGATGTTCCCGGGGCTTCGATTGGTCGATAAACCTCTTCCATTGCTGCTGCAGGTCAAACTTTGCTGTAACCTTACCTCCATCTGTCCTTCTGTCAAATGTAATGTCGAGTATATTCTGTGGTTTAGATGTTTGGGTTGTCAAAATTATCAAGAATCATGTAATCTGCAAAAATAGTAATTCATAATTTTAGAAATATACTAGCACAAAGGAAAATTGTAAATGAAATACAAACATAATATTTTCTGTCTGTTTTGAGGCTTTTTCACAATTTGAGGGGCTGGATAACATCATCGGACGAAAATAAAACGGCTAATATCTTAAGAACCATAATTGCACAAATTAAACTTTTTGTGCTGTTTTGTGCTGCAAATGATTGACATCATTTAGAGCATTTTTAAGCTTCCTCGGGGGCTGGCTGACCCTAATTTGACCTGTAAAAAAAATTGTGCTGCTTTAGTTTTGGAGATATTAACAAACAAAACTTTTTGCAGCACAAACGACATATTTTTTGTGTAGGTGTGTGTTTGATGGGGGCAAGCTTCACGGAGGTTGTCAAAACTATCAAAAATCAGATATTAATCAATCCTCAAACTACTATTGAAACTAGATACTCATTTGGGCATGTAGCGATACTACAAAAGTCCATTCAAAGGACGGAAATGAACCTTTCCTGAATATCTTTAGACTGATCTTGCTGTATTCCTTAGTATCGAAACGGAAAATATCGTGACAACACTGGTAGATGCTGAACGCTGATAGTCGGTGCACAAAGACTGGACCTGTTGTGCTGGGTTTGTGTAGGTTTTTGCATAATATCAACTGGAGCATTCCTCTCCAACAGTTCGACTCTGTGCTACGCTGAGACAATGAAGTGTGCGTTAATGTATTTTGCATTTTAAATAGGCCTGCGGCATGTTTTGACAAGTTTTGTTTTGTTAGGCGTGAACATCGACGCTTAAGGCACACGAGACGGGAAGGACATCTGGCGTAAAAATGTGCCAAATCACCACGCAACTTAGACTCTTGATGGAAAAATGGAGTCACAGTGAATAAGAAAATTATAATAAAGTTTATGCAAATCTTTTAATTACCAAATGTCAGACAATAATTAGTCCATTGACGACATTGTCAGATAAGAATAATGATGTGTAGGGGTTCGGGTTGTTAAAAATGTAAAAAATCAGGCACTAATCGATAAAACTAAAACTAATCCTGGAACTAGATCATTTGAGCAGGTATCAATACTAAAAGTCACATTCACAGGACAGAAATGAACCTTTTCTGAAAAGCTTTAGAATGATCTTGAGCTGTATCCGAACAGGTATAAGAGCAAATAGTAGGGCTGAAACAATTCATCGAGTTAATCGATTAAATCGATTAGAAAAATGCATCGATTATTATTTTTTGCCTCGATGCTTCGTTTTATTTTCATATGCTCGGCGATGGCCGGAACCTTTTGTGGTAGAGGTAGAGGCACGACCACTGCACTTCACTGTACACACAACAGCGCGGCGCCCATGGATGTATAATAAGAGCGTACACCACATCTCCTCCCGTACGCCGCGCACCCTTCATCTCCGGTAGGCCGCGTGTACGCGGTACGCTCCAGTACGCCGCGCAGACCTCATCTCCTCCCTACGCCGCACACACCGCGCGTTTATCGTGTCTTGTCGCATACGCTGTGTGGACCGCGCTTCCTCCTGTGCGCCTCTAAACCAGAACTAACACCAGGACTAAAACCAGGTCTAAACCAGGTCTAAACCAGGTCTAAACCAGGTCTAAACCAGGTCTAAACCAGGTCTAAGATAGGTCTAAACCAGGTCTAAAGCAAGTCAAAACCAGGTCTAAACCAGATCTAAAACCAGGACTAATCCAGGTCTAAAACCAAACAAGAATTTGCAGGAGGTGGTTGCTACAGTCATGTAGTTTTAAAAATCATGACAATATCAAGTAATCCAAAGTAATCAGATTACGTTACTCACTTTAAGTAATTTAATGGATTATGTCACAAACTACATTTTGGGGAATGTAATCTGTAATCTGTAGGGGATTACATTTTAAAAGTCACCTTCTCAACACTGATGCTACAACATCTAAACAGAAAGCACTGTACATTAGATCAAGTGGAAAAGAAACCGTGAGGTAAGTCAACCTTAGCCTAGCGATAATTACGTTTTTCATGTCCAAAACACGTGTATCTGTCAATGCACGTGGTGTGTACTTAACATGTGCAAAGTAGACGCGACAATAACAAACGATTACTCGATTATTCGAGCAAAATAATCTACAGAATAATCGATTACTGTAATAATCGATAGCTGCAGCCCTAGCAAATAGACTAGTATATGTCCGTGGACCACTACCACTTGGGACTATGAAAGAAAGAACTACCATTTAATGTCGAAAATCACATTCTGTTGTCTAAATAAAGAGTGGTATCAGAATCAGTATTGAGGACAGCTTAGTATCTTGACAACACTGGAAAAAATTGGCAAAAAGCTTATGTCATTGCAGTTTTTATTTCATTATATCAGAGAATAAACGCTCTGGTCTCATAAAGTTGTGTAGTTTTACGTAAATCCAAATTAAACTCTGCTAAACTCATTGCTTCTTATATGCCTTGGTCCAGTCTTTTGCTCATTTCTGCTCTCCTTTAAAGCTACAGTTTCGTCCTGTTCAAACTCAACCTGCTTCCTCTGGCCTCCCCTGGGACTATTGTTCAAGTCTCTCTTCCTCTACCTCTCTCTCCATCTCTTGCTCTCTTCTGTTTCTTTCCACTTCGCCCTTCCACCCTCTCGTAGTTTTTCTCTTCTTTCTTTTTCTCTGTTCCTTCTCCGGCTTCTCTTCCTTTTGTCTGTTTCTACCCCCCCTTCCAACTTCAGTTTTTTTCTCTTACACCCCTTCCTTCTCCATGAATTTCTCTTTCTTCTCTACGTCTATTTTTTCTCTCTTTCTCCTTCCATCCCCTCCATCTCTCTCTTTCCTCTGCCTCTCTACGTTCCTGCTTTTCCATCTCTCCCTCCCTCTCCATCTTCTTCCTCTTTCTCTCTCTACCTACCCCCTTTTGTCTTTCACTCTCTTCCATCTCAATCTCTTTCTTTCCACCCCTCTCTCTCCCTCCCTTTCCTTGTCTCCTTCCATTCGCTCCCTCCCACCTCTTCGTCCCTTTCTCTGTGTTTATTTACATCCGGTACACAGCTCTATAGTGATTGTTCAGTACAGGATATGAGGTAGTAGTACACTTTGTTTCGGGGCCTTTATTCAGCGTGAGTTAAATTGGTAAAGATGTTCTCAGTGGTGCACACTTCCTCCTTCAGCTTTCGTGACTCACTCCCACCTGACGACAACTTCAGGTCCTCAGTATCGGCTTAACAGATGCTGGAGTTTGATTTTAATTGCACTTTAAAAATGAAATAATTTACGTAGGACAAATCAAAGAAAACCTGGTCTCCATAATTTCTTCATGCTAATTTCTTCATAAAATGCTCTATCCAGTATAGGGATGAGCATACGATTACATTTTCTTAATTGATCATCAGGAGAAGTAATGAACAAACTAATCTGCATAAATAAACTCAGCTTTACAGCATATAAACGAAAAGCACTATAGAGCCACATCAGTCCGTTTGAGATTCGAATGTGTTTAATGCAGCTTTGCGCACAGTTGTTTAGGTTTTACAAAAACAAAACTTTAAACCGCATGGCTACTTTGCATAAACTGTAAACACTGGGAAAAAAAGCAGCTCTTTCCTCGTGCACTGTTGTGGTCGGACTAAAGACACGACTCAGTGGAATATGAGTGTTCTTTCTGTGACAGAGGGATGTTCTGCCGGTGTTGAGTCTGTTCTGTGCGTTTATCGCGTTGGAGATGGTTCATGTTTTCAGAGATCGTACGTGTGCAGCTCATGCGTTTGCAGATTGTACGTGTGCAGGCTTAGTGCAGCTCTTTATTTAACAGTAATTCCAGTCACTTTATTTATGTTGGGCACTTTATTTATTTTGGCTACTGTTGTGATGAAAAGACTGAAAAGTGTTTGTCTTTTCGACCCATGCGCACTCAACTGTTGCAGTAACCGGAATACTGTGTATACATGCACCATGATGAAACCGGGATACTCAACCACAGCTGCTAATTTGTATCGCGTGTCTCTTCTTCAGACATCTCCTCTTCAAAATTCTCCTAACATTCAGAAGAAAATATATCACTTTTTTACTTGAGATAAGTAACAGTTTGGTGCTTCAGTTGTTGATTCTGTAAAAGGACTTTTGTTTTTTTTCTCCTTTCTTTTTGTGTCTCTCCGATTGCTCAACCCGCCTGTCAGTCACACCCTCTGAAACCGGGGATACAGCTCTAGATCCATTCGTCTTTGTAAAGTTTTGTTAGTTCTGGCTGGTCAGGTAATGAAAAAGCCACAACTCCCTCGGAACACTCCTTCCAGATCTGCATCACACTGCACAGATGTCGTTGCATATAACAGTGATAGAAATACTTTTGCAGTAAAACGTATTTTCTGTGATCGTTTGGACCAATTCAGTAGGATGACTTAGGGCCTGCAGAAACTGGTCTGAGAGCCGAAAACATAATTCATACTCTTGTCTTCTGCTTGTGGTTAAAATATAACAAAGAACGGTGTAAGATCTTGAGAGAATAACTGCCGAAATCCAATTAACACATGGTGGTTCTTGGAATAAAATGAGAATACGGTCTATTTTTAGTTTGAAAGGCGAGAAATAAAAAAAAAAAGAAATATTATGACTAAACCAGAGCCTCAAGGTCCAAGAATATCAACAATTTGGCGTTAGCCCATAACAGTTTACTGTTCCAAAGTTGGAGTTGAACCAGCAATGTTGTAGTTGTAGGGTAAAAGATTAATCCATTGGGCCACTTTTAGTTAGTACTGTTTAATAAAAGTAGCAAATCATAAACAACCATGACTTTTTCTCTCCGTCCGGAGGAGCTGGAGGAAGTGGCTGGGGAGAAGGAAGCTTGGGAGCCCCTGCTTAGACTGCTGCCCCCGCGACCCGGCCCCGGATAAGCGGAAGAAGATGGATGGATGGATGGATGGACTTTTTCTCTTAAACATATACAAACTCAAAAATAGACAGACACGTCTTATTGATTTCAGATAGTACTTTTTATAGTACTATAGTAGGCAAAATAGTCTATATGCAGACATTAGATAAAATAGAATTGAGGAGTATACTAAGGATGCGCCGATACGATACTGGTATCAGGTATCAGCCCGATACTTCCATAATATACTTGTACTCATTAAACATTTGCCAATACCATGCACCGATACCACTAATACACGACATATTACGCAGTATCGCGAATAAGCCAGTATCCAGGTTATGAGAAACCAGAGCATCATAAATAAAACGATTGCAGCTGACGTCAGTGAAAGAGCTGCTGCACTCGTATGATCTCTGAAAAGTTTAACATAAACCATCTCCAATGCGACATAGGCAAAGAACAGACTCACCATGAGCTGCACATCCCTCTGTCACCGGAAAAAACATTCGTATTCCACTGAGTTGTGTCCTTTAGTCTGACAGAAGCTGACCACATCAGCGCTGATACTGTTTATGCAAAATAGCCATGCGGTATTAAGTATTGTTTCTGTAAAACAAACAAATGTGCACAAAGCTGCATTCAACACATTATAATCAAGATTCAAAGGTTCAAAAAGTTTGTCAGATTTTCATTTTTATTTTTCTCACTCTCAATCAAAGCTAAATTAAATAATAATAAAATGAAAGAAAAGTTCAAAGTTCTTCTTAGGGAGACAGCCTGGTGTGGACAGAGGTAATATCATGGTTGTTTGTATTTTTCCTGGTTTATTAAATATATATTTTTTGCGCTTGTACATTTGTAAGATTGGTAAAGTATCGGTACCTGGTATTTGAAAGTACCGAAATGATTGTACTCATACTCGTATCGGTTTTCAAAAATATTGGTGCATCCCTAAAGTATACTCTTGCACTTTTTCGAATACTATGACTAAAGTCTTTTTAATCATGGTATAAAAATTGTGTAAAGACTTTTCATATCAACATGGGGTTTGAAATTTTTAGTGTTAAACTTCTTAACAGAAATTTTCAGTCAGAACTTTTATATAGTTTACGTATTCATTGCATTTAGGGCCATAACATTACAAGTGTCGCTCTTTAATAATATTGCAATAAAATGTTCATATGTTCTGGTATAGGAGTTACTTGACAATAGTCGTTTTGTCCATTTCTCAGCCCATACATCAAATGAACAAAGGATGAGAGGAGGAGAGCCCGGTTTGACGGACAGAGCAAGGGCTTGAATGAGGAGGTATTGGGGGTATAGGGGGTAGGGAGCGAGTGAGCGAGGAGTTAGGACACATCTGAGGCTCCTTCACATTCCTCCACTCTCTCTGCGGTCGCTCTGCTGTTGCTGTGGTTTGGTGGATGCGAGATAAAGGGGGTTTAAGTGGTCTGACTCGGGTCAAGCCTAAGATCCATGCACGTTAAAGGGTCTGCAATGAATTTAAAGGGGCGTCTCATAATGGACGCAACCTTATGCCACACATAATTTATTTAGTTTTGGTTTGTTGTTACCCTGTGCTCTCTGTAGGGTTGTCAGAAGTATCAAAAATCAGATATTTAACCATACTAAAACTAGTATCGAAGCTAGATACTCATTTGAGCAAGAATCGATATTAAAAAAGTCACATCAACACGACAGAAATGTATTGAGTGTCTAGTCTGTTCATTATCGTATCGAAAAGTTTGAATTGTTAAACAGAACTAGGTCTTGTGGGCTTCAGATTTCTGTTATTTGCAACATTTTGAGGATTTTTTCCCCTTTCAGCAGATGTAATAGTTTTAAAGTGTTAATCGCCGTGGTTACAGTCCTAAATGTTCAAATTTCTCAAATCCATGGGTAGACGTGGATTCCATAACCTGAATTAAACTGGAGAAATTTGTACCAGTATGTCTATGTAATGATATTGTATGTGTATTTTAATGTACACACAATTTTCATTCATTTATTTCATTTATTTTACTTCAAGCAGGTAAAAATTTTTATTATAATTTTTAAGCGCTGCCTTTATAACTTACGGTACTACTAAATCAGGAGTTTACTGTACATGTCTGTTATCAAATTAATGAAGAATAATGACATAAATTAATCAGAAATTGCTGTAAAACTCATGACAATAGACAAAGGATTACATTAAGATAACGAAATTTTACATTTAAGGAATTCCTACGGTACTTTTAAAAATGAAACAACGCATTCATTGCTCTATAAACGATTTGTAATTATAAAATCATCTAAAAATACAATCTTTATCAGAGCGTTTCTCCGTCTGCCTGATCTCTTCCTGTCTCTGAGTCTTTTTGACACTCTCCTCTCTCCATCACTCGCCTCCCTCTCCTCTTGCTGCAGTTTGGTTGCCAGGGTTACAGAATTGCCCCCATTTTCTGGGTTGGTGAGGAGCGGAGGGAAAATAAGAACCAAATAATGTAAATGCATCTCCTGTGCCGCAGATAATAAGGTTAGACTTCTGCGTGGATCTACAGATGCCACACACAGATATGGTCCTATATAAGTATAAAGGGGGGTCCGAAATATGAATCTGCGAGCGTCGCCTTTTATTGTTCGTGATTGGGTGATTTCAGTGGGGAAGATGCACCCAGTGGCCAAATGTAATGCAGTTGCTATAATACTGGGGACACCTTTTTTATTTATTTATTTTTTTTTTTTGTTATCACAATTTTGCTTGTAGAGTCATTATTTTGGTATCAATACATTTAGGCTTTACGTTCTACATTATGGCATTAAAATTCTCCATGGAAACAAGTAGGCGGCACCACAAGGTCAGAATACACATTTAGGCATGGTACAATATTGAAATTTGATGTCAGTATTGTCATGGCCAAAATAATTGTAATTAACAATTATATCATGATAATTATTACAGTTGTTGACTATTTAATCATTGCAGTTTTAATAATATGAATAAGTTCCATATTTATATAACTGCTATAGTATTGTAGTTTGTTTATAAGTGAAAGCAACAATGGTCTAGAAGAGATCACCATGGATAAGTAGGGTTTTTTTTTGGTTCTACGTGGCTTCATATTTTAATTTAGTTCATTTTCCAAAAGATATGCACACTTAAATGCTTCACGCCATGTGTCAACCGGGACTGGACCAAGACAAGTCTGAAACGGGTCTCAAGCAGGACTATGAAACGTCATAATGTTTTGTCCAAACGGTCTAAACCAGTACTAAACCAGGCCTTAAATTGGATCGAAAATGGTCTAAACCCGGTCTAAACCTGGTCTAAACCAAGTCTAAACCAGGTCTAAACCAAGTCTGAACAAAGTCTAAACCAGATCACCATGGATAAGTCACTTTTTCTGCACATTCTGGTGGTACAATGGAAATTTTCTTTGTTGGCGATTCTCACAATTGTATAAAATGTCTCCCAATTATTGTCTACCCATTTAATCACTATAAATTATATTATTGTTTATTGTCCCAGCCTACAGGTCAGATCTGTGGAGAGAGGACCCCGTACACAATAAGGATGCATGTTTTTCAAGGATTTTTTTGAATTCCAACTATATCTGAGCTGTTTTTTTCTGATGATTATGTTTGTCCATTTATAGACGTGGGGTATAGTTAATGAGAATAACCCTCTAAGTCAAAATGCACTGATATTTTCAATATGTGAAACTAAATAAAGTTCCACTGGCCTTAGATGTCTTCACTATGAAAATAAATATATGTTTGTGATAGATTTCTTTTTCAGACTGAATCCATCTTGTGTTGGGAGTTCAGAGCTGTGGAGCAGTTCTTTCAGGGCTTCTTCCAAAGACTCTTCTCTTTGTATCTCTGTATCTTTGTGTTGGACTTTGCCAATGGCTGAGGACTGCCAGGGTCTGCTCGGGTTCACACCTCGCTAATGCCGCTTTAATGAACTCATTCATCACCTCCTCTCCTCCACGCCGGATCTGCAGCACAAACGCACAACCTCCCCTCTCTTTCTCTATCTCTGCTCAGTCTCTCCCTCTCTTTCTATCCCCGTCTCCTTCAGAGTTCAGATTTTTTGTTTTGTTAATTTGGTTCTAAGTGGCTTCATATTTTAATTTGGTGTATTTTTCAAAATAATGGACTCTCAAATGCATCACGCCAGATATCCACCAGGACTAGACTGAGACTGGTCTGAAACCAGGACTAAACAAGGTCTAAACCAGGTCTAAACCATGACTAAACAGAACAGAACCAGGACTAAACCAGGGCTAAACCAGGTCTAAACCTAGACCAAACCAGGACTAAACCAGGAATAAACCAGAACTAAACCAGGTCTAAACCAGGTCTAAACCAGGTGTAAACCAGGTCTAAACAAGGTCTAAACAAGGTCTAAACCAGAACTAATCCACGACTAACCAGGACTAAACCAGGGCTAAACCTAGACCAAACCAGGACTAAACCAGGACTAAACAAGGTCTAAACCAGGTCTAAACCAGGACTAATACACGACTAACCAGGACAGAACTAGGACTAAACCAGGGCTAAACCAGGTCTGAACCAGGTCTAAACCACAACTAATCCACGACTAAACCAGGACTAATTCACGACTAAACCAGGACTGAACCAGGCATAAACCAGGACTAAGCGAGGTCTTAAATTGGATCTAAAATGGTCAAATCCAGGTCAAGATCATCTAAACCGGGTCTAAACTGGGTCTAAACCTGGTATAAACCTGGTATAAACCTGGTCTAAACCTGGTCTAAACCTGGTCTAAAACCGATCTAAACCAGGTCAAGCCCATCTAAAGTGGATCTTAATAAAAAATGCATTCGTGTCCTTTGAAGAACCACCATTTTTATTTACATCTCATTATAAACATGTAAAATAGGTTTTATTGACAATTGGCCGTAGATCTCTCAATTTAATAAACCCATTGACAATTTGAAATGACCAGATCTTGACTCGATTTACTGCACAGCCCTGTGTATCTCTTCTTCTTTCCATCTGTCCCTCTCCTCACTCTCTCCCATCTCTCCTCCCTTTCTCTCTCCTCTCTATAAGCTTGCTAGTACATCATGTTCTTAACCCGGTTGCTATCTGGATCCTTCTATTTTCGTTTTTTCCCATCCTCAAACGCCGTGTTTGCCGCTTAGAGATGTCTTCCCCTGTTTCTCTCCCACAGTTAGTTAGCGCAGATTCCCAGAGCTCAAAGAGACTTGTTCAAATGAAATTCTAGCCCGACTCTGAACTGTTCTTTGAAGTCGGTTGCGGTGGTAGGAGGGCGTCCCCGTAGAGTCTTAGAAAATGTCAAGAGTGCGATTTCCAGGTCTGTTCTATGGAAGACTTGATTTTCATACATAGTCATGGTTTTGAATGGGTTGTAGAGGTGAAATATATATTGTAATTATTGTTTTGAAGACATATTAAAATAGAAAAGCGAGTATATTGTTTATATAAAAAGCTGCGTCACAAGTTGATTTATAATGTAATGATTTTATGTTTAACAGGCCCATATTATTGCATTTACTGGTCTATGTTATAATGTTGTTTCCTCATCAAACCATACCTGGACAGAAAACACTGATGTCATTTCAGCCCTGGAATTTCCAATTGCTAAAGGGTAAAACGTAGCTGTTAACTTGAAAATTACATCACAAGGTGGAACAGAGCATTTTGAGCATTGGAGATGTCGACAAACTAATAAACCAGGATTACTTAAACATGCGTGAATGAAACAAAACACAACTCTGGGTGCTTTTAAGAAGGTAACAGGATTAAAACATGGAGTCAATTTTCTGTGATGTTAGATATTAGTTTAGTAACTTTTAAGTGGCTGAATGACTCTCTTGCCTCACAACAAGAAGGTACCAGGTTTGACTTCCGTCCCATTTGAGCCATTCTTTTGGAGGTTCGCATGTTTCCGTTTCTGGTGGTTGAGGTAGTCCTGACCCAGATGGACGTCCTCTAGCAGCATGAAATGATTTCTTGAAGACTATAATGTGCACCTCAACGTTTGCAGATGTGTTTTTGCGGTTAATTTGATCGATTTTGCCCATACTGTGGTCACATAGAGTAAGCTTTATGGTTAGAGTCCTTTTACTTGGGTCTTGGAGTACCCATTTTGCAGCAACAGTGGAACTTCCTGGAAAATGCCATTCTTAAATTCTCTTTCTGGTCTAGTACCGGTTGTTATTGTAGATACTTAGCGGGAAAAAGGAAAAGATCTGAAGCGTACTATGCCTTCAAGCATGTCTTTAGATGAGGGGACTAACACGAAGACTGCTATCACTGAAGCCATCTCGCTAAAACTCCCTCTTAACATGCCTTTCTCTTTTTCTTTCTGTCTCTTTCTTTCTCTTTCCTCCCTCTCCATCCCTCTTCTTTCCTCCAGAATGTGTTGGCAGGCCGGAGCACTCACTGATAGCAGCTCCTGTCTTACATGTTCAAGCGTATCTCGGGGCAATGCAGAATACACGGCTTTGAACCTGTAGAATGCAAACAACTGTCAGTGACTACACGGGTCTACACGAGTACATATCTTCCCATGTCAAAGTTTTAATAATATTAGAATCAAGGACGGTTTGATCCCTGCTATCAGTTTTGCTCTGCGTGTCTGTACATCTTGGGAAGGCAGTGGCTCAGTTGATTCCCGCTTGGACAGTTCTGTGATTATGTCCTTAGGCAAGACACTTTCATAATAAACTATGTGGGTAAAGCGTTGTGCATAAGTGAGCGGTGATGGTCAGAGTTGCTGATGGCGCAGATTGTCCAAATAATGTCCCTTGTGGATCAATAAAGTTGGTCTAAGTCAGGTATGTCCAAACTATGACCCGGGAGCCAAATGTGACCCTCAAACCAATTGTTTTGGCCCTTAGGCTTGCAGGTGAATTGGCCCATACTACCGCAAGTAGTACTTTTTACTACAGTTTTTGAAATTGTACCTTGATCAAGCAAATTCAGTGTGTCCTTTTGAGGGTCTAAGCCTGAACAAAGGTCTGGAGAGTCACTCAAACCTGTTATAAAAGCACATATTTGAGTTACTCACTGTTTTGACCACCAGTCTATGACCCTCGATCGGCCCTCATGCTGGTCTGTGTTTTAATATGGCCCCTGATGAAAAAAGTTTGGACACCCCTGGTCTAAGTCTTAAGATTGGCAGCCTCACTTTTCAGTCGGTCTGACCTAGGGCAGCTGTGGCTACCGTAATAGTTGGCTGGTCAAACTTGTCCACTGTGTTCCTGCTGTTGTGACCTTTGGCAATAAGTTAAACCCTAGTTCCTCAGGGTACCTTTCTCCAATGGATTTAGCACTGTCTGGAGTTGGATCCGTTTCGTCACAACATACCAGACTAGTACGTTTTGTAATAGGAGTTGCAGTTTCGGAAGCACTTGTGTTCTGCTCCCGTCCCTCCTCCGCTCGTCCTCCTCCCGTGTGATTTAAACAGACCTGCGCTCACACACTCATTCCTCTGGCGCAGTGGCCCAGAGACCACTTTACTTTACTCAGGCTGCTACTGAACAAACTCTGTTCAGACCGGACTAAATGATGGAAGTATTTAGCAAGACGGAGGAAGTGTAGATGGGATTTAGGAAAATCATTTCAAAGTATTATGATTAGTTCAACGCTTTTTGGTTGAAATCAGGATTAAGTTGGGCATTGTAAACTCACTCAGGAGTATTAACATTTGAGAGAAGTTTGAAATATGAACTGATAAACCAACACAATCATTCAATGTCAATATATGCAAATGTTACTGAGGCAAAGTCCATTTTAGCTGTTTTTAAAGTACAGGTGGTTCACTTCTGGCCCATTGCAACATATTTACTCAAGTTAAAGTTCTACTGGTCAGTGAAGGACAGTGGAACAGAGGAACAAATCGATAAACAAACTAAAAATCTCGTTCAGTGTTGAAGAGCTGTTTCATTTGAATCATCAGTTTGTCAGTTAAAGGGGCACTGTAACTTTTCTGAGGGTCCACCATTTGCCTGTTTCCATGGAGATGTTAAAAAAGCTAACGATATAAATACTTAAATCTATCAGAAAATGACTTAAAAGTAGTGAAGTGTTCTTGCTGCATGGAAAGATAATTTTATTTGACAAGTTATCTTAAAATAAACGACCTCTAGACTAGAATGAGCAAGTAGATAATAAATCCAAAAACAAGATGAATAACCTGATATAAGTTTTAAAATCTTGGCCATATCAGAGGAATTTGCAGTGTTTTTAATGGAACTGATTGAAGCTGTACCTAAATATATTCAAGATGGTGACTGTGGAACATTCCAGGCAAAGCAATAATATCTCCATGGAGACAAGCAGGTAGCTGATGCTCCACCAGAAAATGTTATAGTGTACATTTATAAACAGGAACTTAGTCCATGTATGCAATGTATATTACTTTAATTTATCTTTGGTCTTTATCGTTCTCTGCATTTGACCCATCCTCCAATGTCTGGAGCTGGTATTGATTAGGACTACCTTAACTGGAGGATTGTACCTACGCACTGCAAATTTCTTTGATCTGGCCAAGATTTTGAAACTTAAATCAGGTTATTCATCTTGTTTTCAGATTTATTTCCTACTTACTAGTTCTGAGACAGCTTCATTCTAGTCTAGAGGTAGTTTATTTTAAGATAACTTGTCAAGTAAAATGATCTTGCTGCATGGACAGATAATTTCACTACTTTTAAGTCATTTTCTGATAGCTTTAAGTGTTTATATCTTAAATTTTGGCAAAGAGTTTTGCAATGTGGTGCATATTATTGGTTGATGGGGAAACTAGAGCAAACCCACCCAAACACAGGGAGAAACAGAAAGAACCGGGAACCTTCTTTTTGTGTTGCGTGCTAGCTACTCAACACAAATAAATAGATAATTGGAGCCATACAAAATAATAGTATTCACACGGTTCTTGTCCAATTTTTAAAAAAGTCACTGTTATTAGATTTGGCTGATTAATTTATTATAACCGCTTTTTCCTTTGGATTTGATTTAATTGAACCCATTTTACAGCCTAATAGTCGTGCACTGACTGTCAAAGGAGCGCTTAAAAACTCAGTTGGTGCCGCAGCCTTGAATGGAAAGTTGACACAGAGCCTTAGAGCAGAGAGAGCCAGCGAGAGAGAAGAAGAAGCCTTTTCCACAAAGAGGTCCACACCATCCATCACTCCATCAGATCAGCGCATAGTTTTCTGACACCCTTTACCCGTGCGCTTGTGTCCGGGCTCTTTCATTCAGAGCAGCGCGTTGGGTTTTCTGACAGGGGCCTCTCGTGTGGGCGGAGAGGTTATAGAGGCACAGGCCCTAGTGGTGCGTGATGGGAGATTGTGTCATGTGTTCCTGGAATGAGGCGCGAGGAATGTGGAAGGGAGATCCCCAGACTCAAGTGGAGGATGCCATGTTAGCGTGTAAACACAGCCGCGAGCGTGATGTTGTATTGTTTCCGTTAAAATGAGGGGATAAGCAAGGATGGAAATTAACCTTGACTAATTCTGCATATTTATTGGCACCTTGCATTTGCTTGTTTTTGCACTGTCACTGTTAATAAAAAAATGTAGCTTTTGATAATAGTTTCTGATAAGCTCAAGTGTAGGCGAAAACAATATAATATCATATTTTAATAGCGTAATCCATAACAATCCATAACATTTAGGTGTAAAGTATGTTCATATTTTATTTCAGAACATTCTCATAGGGGTGGGGGATATCACAAAAAAAAACTGGTACTACTGTTTACTTTGATCACTATTTCGATTGCGTCGCGATTCATGTAAATGTAGTAGTTTTTCTGGTCTTCCATTGTCTCAGAAAAAATGGCCTGTGTTTGAGCTGCAGAGCTGCTTTAAAAAGTGACATTGTGAATCCTCATGTGATGATTTGATGAAATGGCAGATTGTAGGGGTGGGACGAGACATAATTTTCGTGATGTGAGACGCACCACGAGATTAGGTCCACGAGATTGAGACAAGATGAGATTTTGACACCATTTCTAATAAATAAGTAGTGCAATCCATTTCACAATCTTTTATTTTATGTAATACTTTAGCGGTCATTGTATACTGCTTTTTTGAACTACAGCTTCTAAAATTGTATCAGCTCATAATTGCTTTTCTGTCAAAGCCAAAGGTAAGTTCAGGAGGAAAAACCTCACCAGATCATTTTTCTCTCGTGTGTGATATTGTGGCAGTTTTGTCTTGCGAGATCCTGTGGCCCGAGATCTTGTCCCATCCCTAGCAGATTGTCCCAGAAGATCACAATTCAGTTTTTATCACGATATTGCACAGCCCTAACAATAATGGGATGTAACAATGACCGAAATATTGCAAGATCGTATTGTTAAAACTAGTGTCGTAGTACTCGAGACCGGTCTTGTTTTTATTAATTTTTAATTTACAGTCTTTGTCTCGTTTCGGACTTGTTTGGACTCTTGTCTTGGTCTTGAAGGCTCTTGGACTCAGTCTTGTCTCGGTCTTGAAGGCTCTTGGACTCGGTCTCGTCTCGGCCGTGAAGGCTCTTGGACTCGGTCTCGTCTCGGTCGTGAAGGCTCTTGGACTCGGTCTCGTCTCGGTCGTGAAGGCTCTTGGACTCGGTCTCGTCTGGGTCTCGAATTCTGACACTCGACAAGTGATAAAATGGAGATAGATTTATATAAATATTGATAAATATAACAAAATAACTGCAAAATACAAATAAATGTCGATGGGCCGTGGTCTTGGCCCTCAGAGGTCATGGCCTTGTCCTGGTCTCTGGACCCTGTGGTCTCAGACAGATCTTGGTCTCGATTAGTACGGTCTTGACTCTCACAATAACATTGTGGCCTCTCACAATATATTGAATTACAAGGACCTTTGTTTAAAAGTATTTATACAAGAGATAACTACATAGACCATGATCCTTTGCTTCATTTTGTTGCAGACTACATGATAAAATAGCTGTTATCAAGCACTTTTAAATCTTAATTCTTTGGATTATGGCCGTAATGATTCACACTGGAGTCTTCAAGGAATTTTACAAGAGAAAAGGATCAGTTCTGTTAGCTTCTCCAAAATTTCACAATAAATATCGTACCATGAGATGCATATTGTGAAAATATCATACTGTAAGATTTGCATATCATTGCTTTTTTTTAAATAGAAAAAAAAGTGATTATGTTTCGGGCCATATCGTCCAGCCCTATTTGAACTGATACACATTTCAGTAATTGCTGTATTCAAATGTCAATGCATGATATAGTAGAGAAAAAAAAACACACTTTATGGACTGGAGTTGCATTCTTAGCCCATCTTTGTCCCCGGTCCACATGTTGCCTCTCACCGGGTTGTGTGCAGGCCTTTGTCAGCAGCAGGAGTTATAATGGTGCGCAGTGATGAGCAGAGGCTACAGTCTGTGAGGCCAGTCCCCTCTGTATCTATCTCCATTGTACCACACACGCTTCACAATAGCACCACTGTTCACACACATGGTTGTCATAGTTTACATTCTGCAGACTGCATATGCGAACGCCATGGCCAGCTCACCACCACCAGCGACGATGGTGAATACATGAATTATTTGCTGTCACTGTTTGAGAGGAAGATCGGTCTGGCTGGTTCACTAGAAGGAGGTTGGAGTAAATAAAACTCATTGCATTTATTCAGTCTAATTCTCTCATTTTTCTCATTTGTGCACGATCTTGTGGCAGTTTTGTCTCCCGAGATCTTGTCCCATGTCTAGCCGATTGTCCCAGAAGATCACAATTAGATTTTTATCACCTTGTTGCGCAGCCCTAACAATAACCGGGATGTAACAATAACCAAGATATCGTGAGATTGTATTGCCAAAACTCTCACAATAACATCGTGGCCTGTCACAGTATATCGAAGTACAACGGTCATTGCTTTAACGTATTTTAAAAGAGGAAACTACATAGACCACTATACTGGTATTGAGTATCATCGCTGATACTGACAAATTGCTGGGTCGGATATCGGCTTCCAAATATCTGTTTAGTCGATATTCTGGTTGGACATATGAATTGATCTATTTACTGGTTATAGTTCGCCCAGAAAGTAATGTTTGAAGTTTTATTTATACAAAGTTGTTCTGTGTTCACTTGAAAGATAAATAACAGTTACCGAACACCTATTGGTCAGTTCTGTCTTTTATTTTTGTTTGAAGGAAATAAATGTCTCTGTACGGGTATCTGTTGATATCGGGTAGCAGCAGAAACTTAAAGCAGTCATGTCGGATTCAATATCAGATTGAAAAAATGGATTAGTGCGTCCCTATCTGAAATGTATAAGGGGCAAAATTAACTGATTACTGAAATTATTCAACACAAATCCCCCCAAAAAATTGATGCATAACAGTTCAAGTTTGACTAATAACACAGCACTCTCAAGGTTCTGTGTGTTAGGTCAAAAAAGTACATACATTTTTTTTACTTTGTATTGATTAATCTCAATTTTCAATTATATTTTGTCTAATAAAAAATGGCTTTCAATTAAGGATGTTACAGTAACCGAAATATTGTGATATTGTATCATCAAATGTCTCACAGTAATATCGTGGGTCATCACAACATATCGAATTACAAATTAAGTTCCTTTGCTTAAATGTTGTTTTATAGTAGCAACAATTCATAAACAGATGGAACTACATATCCCATGATTCATTTCAGTGCAGACAACATGAAGAGATATGTTTTTACTTTAATTCTTGGTATTATCGCATCATATTATCATTGATTTGCACCAAAGTCTTATCAAGGTATTTTAAAAGCAATGCATCTACTATTCTATTAGATTCTCCAAAATATCTTAATAAATATTGTACTGTGAGATGCATATTGTGATAATATGAGATTATGAGAATGTTACATCCCTATTTTCATTGTTAATTCACTGCACATAAATAAGGCTAAATTATTAAAAGTAGCTTAAGTTGTTCCTCCAGATACCAAACTCTGCCGTTAATGTATGATCCCAATTAAAATGTCCAAAAAACCTCTAAAACCAATAGGTAAATGACACAGAGGGTATAAACAAAGCAGCAAAATAGTTAACTCCATTTGTTTCCAATTCCAAATAGTATTATCCTGAAGTACTAAAACTACTGGGCTCTACTCCTAAGCGACCGTAACCATGTAAATAAACACATTCTTGTTTTTGACCTTGATCGTGAATCTTTAAACTGCTTATTTTGCGAGCAGGTGCGTACCACATGTATCTCGCTCTCTTCTGGGATCTTTACACTTTGACCTCTCGTGACCCCGGGCTCGCTGCTCCCAGGATCGTACTGTTAAACTGCCTCTTCTTCACACGACTTCACCGCTGAAGGATCCTCTTATTTATGACTCTGAGCTACATAAATAATTCAACATCTCAGTACAATTATTTAGAACTGTTTTTTTTCTCTCTTCTCTCCCAGAGCTTTCCCGATTGTAGCCGTATACTAGTATCGCGTTTGATGCTTTACGTCCCAGATTTTTTGCGTTATGGACCCCCAACCCCCATCCCTTCACTTCTGTTTGGTCAGCGCATAAAGCAGTTCAAATGAAACACTATGTATTTTCTTTGGTTGTAGTGAATGACATTTTAGTGCTGAAGTGATTGAAATGAGTTTGGGGAAGTTGTATGGACTTTAAAAACATGATGGAGCCCAAACATGAATGACAAACAAATCACGACTCTCCAGGAATATGTTTGAGAAATTAACAAAAGCCACAAAATGTTGTCCTGTTATAGTATGACTGTTTCATTTTAAGATTTGAGATGCACTTGTTTTCTAGTCATTTTTGGATTTGACTTTTACCTGATTTTTACCGCCTTAAAAACGTGAAAAACATAACATTCATTTCAACTGCTGACAGTGGTCCAAAGTTATTCCTCACTTACCTCATGCGCTCCGAGCACCTAATTATTCGCTGCAATGAGATTATCAGCTCTTATCACTACATTCTTCCCACTCCTTTTTGGGCAATTTTTTTGTTGTTGTTATTTCTGTTATTTTACTAATATTATAATATGTTTTTTCTTTGTATATAATGTAAATTGCTTACTTTCCCAAAATAAATACCTAAAAAAAAGAAAAGAAAAAATTCTCAGAGGTCGGAGTGAGGTTTTGTTGTCAAGGTAAAGTGAACAACAACTGGCAATGCTAACACATTTCCTGATTGTCAGTAATTAGATGCAGACAGCATGCAGTGGACATATTTTGAGGTCAGAGCTGCCATACAATATAGAGTATATGGGTCAGTGACAGGATGCCTAAATTTTCTGTCCAATTGCAGTTTCCTCAGTTAAAAAGGTTCAAATTTCATAATAATTCACCACATTTCTGTAGTACCACTGACCTCCATGGAACCAAATAATTTTTTCTAGAAATCATGAGTTATTCTGCATGTTTTTTGTACTTAAAGTGTTAAAATGTCATGTGGTGCGACCGTGCATCATGTGGTGTGACTAATAACAGCAGGAATTCTATGGCTGGAGTTTTAATAACACAAAGTAGACTTGGGTGAATGGGATTCTTTAGGCATTTTTCTTCATTTGATGCATTTTACAAGGTAGTAGTTTGTTCATTAATTGTTGTATTCGACATCAAAAGAAAATATCAATATGCATTAAAAATCTAAAGAAATGCCAACCATTTGTTTCTATACACTTCACATTACTCAGAATTTAGATTAATATCCCAACCATGTTTTAGAAAATAAAACTATTTTAAGGTTATTTTTGGTCGCACCACATGACATTTTTTAAGGTCGTAGCCAATTCATGTACATAAAAAAAACACTAAAAATGCTTAATATAAATGTTAAACATAGATTTATGCACCTGACACTGTAAATATTTGAAAAAGTTCAATAGAAACTAATATTTTAAAATTTGCCTGTTGAAAATCCTTATACTTCATTGACCCATATATGTACCGTTGCAAGACAAATTTTGCTCCAATACAAAAGAATAAAGTCCATTAAAACGACCTTAAATTTGAAAGTTCACACTTTTCTGTGATTGGTTAAATCCACCTGTCACTCACTCGGAGTGTAATAAAGGCTGACCAATAGGAGGAGTGAGTGGAAAAATATGTTTGAGCTGCAGTAAACAGAAAGCCCTAAATCTTAATGTTATGACCAAAGTTCATATTGTCACAGAAATCAGATCATACTTTGATTTTTTTCTTTTGAGTCGAGATTGCGAGATTGGCCTAGTGCCTTGGCAGAGTTCTGCTAATTTGTGCGATTTCAATTCCTCCTCTATAAAGACTTTTTGCCAGCTGGTGAACTCCCATTTTGCTGCTCGGAGAATACCATCCGTTTTATTCATTCACGCACAAAGTATTGCTTCGTCGTTCTCCATTGCATCAGGTTTTTCCACCAAGAATTTGCCAAAACATTAACATTTCCCACGCTCCTTTAAGCCACCTTTTTCCTCTCATTTGATTCAGAAATCCGTTCATTTCTTTGGGACCGTGCCTGTGTCTTATGTTTTTCCTACAATATTCATTTGGTTTCCTGAGTGAGTTCAGGGCCAGGAGGAGCTGTAAAGGTGCTGCCCGCCTACTCGCCCGCTCTGCTCTTACGCTCTAGATTTACAGGCACTCAAAAAATCCCATTCTAATCACATTTCCGGGATTGTCCGATTATTAAAATGAGATGCAAACCACAGAGTCTGATGTGGCTAATCTAAGGGACTATAATCAGAAGAAATGCATCAGATTTAGTAGTTTACATGTTGTTTTAATAATCGGACAACCCCAGAAATGTGATGATAATCTGATTTTGAGTCACCAACCAGCAGTACGGGGACTGTACTTGGAATGATTTCTTATTTAAAAAGAGGTGAATATAAAATGTTCTTTGTAGTAATTTTGAAGTTTTATATTTTGGATAGTTAAACATCCTTAAAACAAGAAAATGTAATAGTATTAGAAGTGGTGATAATAGACTGGTAAACAGATTTCTACCTAATCAAGAATCAGCATTACATAAGTTAGGGGGTATCCTGAATGTGAGAAGTAGGGTTGCAAAATTTCATGAATTTTCAAAGTCGGAAACTTTCCATGGGAATTTACGAGAATTACCGGGAATAAATAGGGAGTTATCAAAGTTGAAGGTTAGGGGCAACAGTAAAGTTGGTAGAAAAAAATGTAGCACAATATTGTAGCACAATCTTGGCTGCAACAGATAGATTTATGTGAACCAAGTTGTGTATAGCTGCTGTTCCTCACTCATGGACAAAGACACTATTTTCTGAAGAGCCATTGAAGCCACACCCCCTACGTGCATTTTGTGTCCCTCTATCACATGCACAATAACTTCTCTAATTCTGAAGAGGTAGAACTGCTTTTCTGAGCACAACAACAACAAATACAGACTGAGACCACACATTACAACCAAAGGACGACACGCAGTCAAGTAAGTTTGGAGGATATATGAGGTGGAGGATATTTGATCTAGGATATTAAAGTAGAAATGAAAAAGTCAAGTAGAATAAAATAAATCTAGTGATAGAGTACTTGCACATTAGGCTTGCGCTATGTCATTGAAGTAGTTAGCTTATGATGCTAGTTACTGGAAAAATGTGCTAGTGTTAGCTTAATGGGACACCCGATATGCTAAATGTAGGATTTCTATGGACATTTCATTAAAGAAAGCTCATTTTAGTGCTAGCTTACTAAATAAATCAGTCATGTGTGTTAATTATCTCCCTTTTGCAATAATGTCTGCTGATGACAAAATAAAATATTTATATTTTTGTTACAATAATTCCCCTAAATTCCTGTGCAAAGTTACCAATTAGAAAATTCCCAAAATTCCCGCACCAAAGTTTCCATGGACATTTTCCGGAAACTTTGTGGAAAATTTCCAGGAATTTTCCGCCCCTTTGCAACCCTAGTGAGAAGTCAGTATAGCAGTAAGATTTGTGATATATCTTTAAAAAGTATGATTCTGTTCTAGAGATCGTCATGACTGATGCTCTGCGGATATTTTTGGGCCGATATTTAGGGGCGATTTTTATTATTTTCCTCAAATGATGTAATTTTAATTTACTACAAATTCATCCACAGCTCTTTTTTGACCACAAACCTAAAGGAGAGCTGAGTTTTCACATTTTATGCAGTACCCTGTGTGTATGAACGGATAAACTAATTTCAAATTTCAGAAAATAGAAGTACAGGTACAAATTTTTTCTCTAAAATGACCTGAATGATCTAAATGATAATAATAACTGCAGCCTTTGAGATTTGAGAATTGCGGTAACTCAACTTGCGATTTCTATGCAATGGCGACTAATTGTGCAGCCACTCGAGACAAACGGCACGGAAAACTCCTGGTTTAAAACATACGTTAGAATGTCTGAGCAGTGGTCTTGTGTGTTCCTATCATGTGCCCCAAACCAGGCGTGCTCCGCTCTATCAGGGCTGTGCGGTCCTGTTTTACCGATAGCATTGTTTTAGTTCCACGTTGTATCTGAACAGTCAAACCAGCGCCAGGCTTTGGTGATGTAAAAGGGCGAAAACCAAACACAAAGTTGACAGCCAAGATTAGGTTAGTGTGTCAGCACTAGGGAATGTCTCTGAGAAGAAAATAGAAAGAAATATGTAGTTTTTTCCAAGAATTGTGAGTTGATTCCAAAATTTCAAACGAGGATTTAGTTAAAAGTTGACATAATAAAGGGCCCATATTACACTGTTTTCTGATTTACTGTATGTTATTAGGTTATTTCCTCATCAAAAACATAACTGGAGTTGTGTTTTTTGTGATTAGGTTATTTTTTCAGACCAAGAATTTGTTTTCATCATTTCTTGTGATCACGTGAACATTCCGAGGAAGAACACTAGTGAGCAATCGAAACTGTCAGGAATAAAAACAAACTGATAAAAGAATCTTATAACATATAACACCAAATGAACCTCATTGAACTATGGAGTTGTGTTGAATGAAGCAAAACACAACTCCAGGTCTGTTTTTGAGGAGGTAACATTATAACATGACTTCAAGCTCACACAAGTACATTTTGTGTAATATAGGACCTGTAAGCAGGTCATGGATCATTAACTTTTGAGAGAAGGTTTTGTGTTTGTGTGTTTGTAGCGGTCTAAACTACAGGGTTAGCAAAAATTTCCCCATTAAAAGAGTATATGTAGTCATTACAGAGGACAATTCTTATTTGTTCCCCAAATCAATGCACCGTTAAGCTTTGTTAAATGTGCTGATTCAAATGTTGTGTGGCCTTTTAATCCAAACATTCTTCTTTCTTATTTGTTGAGCAATGAATCAAATTAATCATGACAAATACCTGCGACTACAAAGATGACATTATAATTACGGTTTGTGGTTTAAAAAGTTGCCCGCAGGTTGGTGCTTGTTACTACAGACTACACAGTATTTTGTGCTAGATCTGCTGCTTTCATTTCATGTTTGTTTACTCAGTTTTAATCTTGCTGATGCGCCAGCACTTTCTGTTTTGATAAATGTTGTATTTTTTTTGCTGTATTTTTGTCCACAATCGAGCAGCCCTACTTTAGATTTAAATGACACATGACCGCCACTAATCACACATCTGTTCTGCAGGATGTAACCTGATCAAATAAAGAACAAGGAAGTGAAATTTTATTGTACTGTAATCTTTAGTAGCTAGTTTCAGTTCAATTTAAAGGGCCTGTATTATGCTATTGTTTTATTTCATTCACACGAACCCTGTATATTTAGGCTGAGTTCTTCTCTCAAACCAAAAACACCGTGTTCCACCTTGCCATGTCAGGTGGTGTTACAGGAAGTGCTCAGCTTTGTTTTTAAGATCCAGTAGGTTGATCCCGTCCCAGCATTTTACCAGGGTATACGGTATTATCGTGACTAATGAAGAATTATTTTCTAGCATTCAGAAACAGAATAGCAGCATTATATTTGAAGATGAGGCACAAGTTCTGATCAAGCCAAACTTTGCAGCGTGTTCGATCGCATCAGCATCAGAGCAGGAGCTGTTTTTATCAGCGCTTATACTGTATGCAAATAAGCCATGCGGTTTTAAGTTTTGTTTCTGTAAAACGTAAACAAATGTGCACAAAGCTGCATTAAACACATTATTACTCAATATATATGTTGAGCGATGTACCGGAAAGATATGTAGAGCGGTGGTCGAGAGGACCAATCGCAGCCCTTATTGTTTGCGTAGATAGAAAGTTTGGGAGGTGCACGGCGGTTGGCTGCTGTGCGTAGGGGTGCACGTCGACGCAAACACGTTTTGATGCAGAACCATAAATTGGGCTTTATTGTTTCCTCTGTGAAAGTCTGACTTCGCCCTCAAGCGGGGAACCTTCTCTTCAGCACGTCCCCTCTCGACTCTCAGCGTTCAATAAACCATCGCAAACTTTTCTGCTCAACATCACATATGAAGCATCAGTCAGGTTTTTTTCTTCTCCCTCGCTGCGTGTGGATGGATATCTCTGTGTTTAACGATGTTTGAAGAGGAGAGAGAGCGGAGGGGAGAAAGTCCGCGCTGTGGTTTTAGGTCCTTATGCAGATTTTTTTTATGGTGGTAATGAAACTGATACCGTTGCTACTTTTTGATAATGCAGAATACCGTATTACCGCCCAACCCTAAGCTCCATACATCATCACAAGAATCATTTTGATGATTTCAGCCCTGGAATTACTGATCTCCACTGAACAAAAAGTGTAAAAGGAGCTGTTATCTTGAAAACTGCGGCTTCATGACATCACAAGGTGGAACTGAGCATTTTGAGCTTTGGAGATGTAGACAGACTAATAATCCAGCACTATTCAAACATGTGTGAATGAGACAAAACACAACTCCAGGTCTGTTTTTGATTAGACATTATAACATGTCAGTTTTGTGTAATACTGGACCTATAATGACCTTTAATGTTTTCCTCATTGCATGTTTCATTTAAATTCATATCAGATGAACACAATTAATCAAACAAATTCTTCTATACAGCAATTTAAAACACTTAAACTCTTGATCTTTAAAAATGTCCAGGGTTAAAAGTTTATTTTGCTGTTTGCGGAAGAAATTATATGGCCTAAATAATTGCAGTTTTTATGATAATGTTTACGATAGCTCAAATCTCCGTGATTGTGATTAATAGTGCGGGCCTGTTCTCCAGACGCCGTGTTTGTGTGGATAGAAACAATAGTGCGTAGTGTGTGTGTGGAGTGTGTGTGGAGTGGAGCAGCAACAGGTCCATTGTGTGATATGGGTCGTTTTCAGGTCACAACCTCAGCAGATCTGGGACACTCCACGCTGAGCTGTTTAG
Source organism: Odontamblyopus lacepedii (assembly GCA_034769755.1). Lineage (NCBI taxonomy): Eukaryota > Metazoa > Chordata > Actinopteri > Gobiiformes > Gobiidae > Odontamblyopus > Odontamblyopus lacepedii. The sequence goes on along the minus strand of CM068346.1, from coordinate 13,725,526 downwards.
AGTCTGCGGAGGCTCCATGCTTCAATGCTCCCAGCGCTAATGTAGAGACTGTGGTGTTTACTATTGTTGTGACGTTTTACTGCTTCAGTTATGAGCTTAAACTAAACTGTTCCACAGGCTGTTTACACTTACACACATCCCGGTTTGGTTTTGGTGTAATCCTGGTTTGGTCCTTATTTGGTTCTGATTTAGTTATGGTTTAGTCATGGCTTAGTCTTGGTTTGGTCCTGTGTGGTCCTGGTTTGATCTTGATTGGGCCCTGGCTTGGTCCTGGTGTAATCCTTTTTGGTCCTGGTGTAATCCTGGTTTGGTCCTGGTATAATCCTGGTTTGGTTCTGGTGTAATGCTGGTTTGGTCTTGGTATAATCCTGGTTTGGTCCTGGTGCAATCCTGGTTTGGTCCTGGTGTAGTTCTCTTTTGGGTCCTGGTGCAATCCTGGTTTGGTCCTGGTGTAGTTCTCTTTTGGGTCCTGGTGTAATCCTGGTTTGGTCGTGGCTTGGTCCTGGTGTAATCCTGGTTTAGTCATGGCTTGGTCCTGGCGTGGTCCTGGTTTGATCCTAGTTTGGTCTTAGTTTAGTCCTAGTTTGGTCCTGGCTTGGTCCTGGTTTAGTCCTGGTTTTGGTCCTGGTTTAGTCCTAGTTTAGTCCTAGTTTGGTCCTGGCTTGGTCTTGGCTTGGTCCTGGATTAGTCCTAGTTCAGTCCTGGTTTAGTCCTGGTTTATTCTTGACTCGGTTTTGTCCCATTTCTGTCTTGTTTAGTCCTGGTCTACTTTCAATTTTGATGTCGTTTGTGTGCAAGTGTGAACACAGCTCAAATGAATCCTAGTTTCAATTAATAATATATATATTTTGTGTCGGATGCCCTTCCTTGTCCTTCCACTTACAACCAGCCACGATGACTATGCAGGTGAAGTGTCTTGCTCCAATAACCCAGATTTCCTCTGGTTGTTGCAAATCCTTACTAGTACATACTTGTTTTGAGGCATTGTAATGAAGTGTGAATCTTGAATAACACATCGTCTGTAACCAAGTAATCATGGGTTGTTAAAATGCAGTGGTTAAATCTGGTGCCTGCACTATGACTACTTCAGCTTTGCTTTACTGGTGTAACTCCATAGTGTAGTCCTGGTTTAGGCCTAGTTTAGTCCTGCTTTAACCCAATAGTTTAGTCCTGTCATCAATTACAAAGCATGGGTCAAATGCAGAGGAGATACAGTACTGTGCAAAAGATTTTGGCAGGTGTGAAAAAATGCTGTAAACAAAGAATGCTTTCTAAAATGTAAATAATTGTTTGTTTGTATCGATTTACAAAATGCAAAGTGAACGAACAAAAGAAAAACTCATAAGAACGATCTTCAGCGTAGAGAAGAAGTTGTGTTGGTGATGGTCTGGCCCCACAGAGCCCTGACCTCAACATCATGGAGTGTGTCTGGGATTAACATGAAGAGACAGAAGGATGTGAGGAAGCTCCATCCACACAAGATCTGTGCTGAGTTCTTCAACATGTTTGGAACAACGACCAGCCCAGTTCCTGCAAGTATATCTAGAAGAACTGATGCTCTTTTGAAGGCAAAGGTCACACCAAATATTGATTTAATTTAGATTCCTCTTTTGTTCATTCACTGCATTTTGTTGATTGATGAAAATAAATGATTAACACTTCCATTTTTGAAGGCATTCCTAGTTTTTCCACATCTGCCTATAACTTTTGCACAGTACTGTATTTCCATAGGGCCAATAACATCTATCATAGTACAGAATTTTTAGTAGTAGCGGGACTATTGGTTAAGATGGGTGTACATTTTTGGACCTTTTTGATTTGATTTTTCACTCGTGGAACTGTTTTTGGGATCGGGCTTAATCGTGTGCGTCGTGCTTTGCGTAATCAACATGGGGTAACGAGAACCGATTAATACCTCACAACCAGCTCCCGGTCGGCAATCGTAGGTTGCAAGTCTGAAATCCAGTCGCCTCTGAGGGTTTTGCCCTGTTGAAGCAGTTCATATACTGTGAGAAAATGAATTGTGAGCTGTGAACATTTGGTCGTACAGTTTGAGAGTGAAACGACTGAAAATATCGCACAGTGCACGTCCGACTTTAGGGATGCACTGATCCAGCTTTTTCAGTACAAATACTGATATCAGTACTTTGAATTAAAGTATTTGCCGATAGCCGATATTCACCAGTACTAGGGTAGGGGCAGAAAATGGTACTTATTTCCTTAAAACACTGTTTTATTACACAAGAGGTCCAGTTGAGGAATGCAACTGTTATTTATCCTTCAAATAACTACTGAACAGAAATAAGTAGTCTTATTACAAAGCCCTACCAGGATATCGATTTTACATCATGGATCCAATACCTGATCCTACTAATTTTTCAGTACAAGTGTCAATATTCGATACGGGCATTGGTGCGTCCCTAGTATTAGTAGAAGTAGTAATAGTCATAGTCTTTTAATCCAGCTGGGTCTTGAGGTTCAGTATTGAAATGATGAGAAGTAACACAACAAGCAGCTAATCTTTGAGAGCAGCTCCTGAAATGTAATAGACTTCACAGTTCATCCATTTAATCCAACTGCGCTAACACAGAGCCTAGATTTAGCTCCGACGCATTAGCAGCTTTAGCATTATCGAACTGTTACTACGGCAACACAGACCAATTAAGGAGGACTCACATATTTTGGAGGTTGGGCTACGAGATGAACACTACAGGGAAAACAGGAAGTCATTCTCACAAGCCGTTCTAAGGAATTCTCACGTTTTATTTTGAATTTATCATGAGCTATTTAAGACAAAAACATGAGTCTTATTTGGATATTTTGAGGTTTTTGCGTATATGACATCACTGAAATTTCGCCTCAATACTGTTACCCGCTCAATATCGCTCTAAAGCTATTCAGGTAAGGTTCTTTTCTGTCCTGTGAATGTGACTTTTTCTAGCATTGATACCTGCTCAAATGAGTATTTAGTCTAATTTTATATTGATGCACCGATACAATACTGGTATCAGATGTTGGTACTGTTATCGAAAATTTTGAAATATTTCCCATTTTGATCTATAAATGTGTAGGGATGTAACAATATCCAAATTTTTCGCTACGATATTGTCACGATCTGTATCTCACGGTACAACATTTATTGCAATATTTTGTAGAGGCAAACAAAATAGTGAATTTGCTTCTTTTTCCTTTTAAAATGCCTTGACAAGCCTTCAGTTCAGATTTAAAAGTGCTTAATAAGTTATTTTATTGTGTAAATTGGACTGAAACTGCAAAGAATCATGGTCTATGTAGTTCCCTCTGTTTCTTTTAGCTACTGCCACACCATAACAATGAATTTAAGCAAAAAGACTTAATATATTGTGATGGCCCATGATATTATTGATATTGAGACTCTTGATGATGTAATATCACAATATTTCCAGTTATTATATTATATTACCCTATAAATGGGCGTAGTAAGATGATTTTACTGTCCAATGTTGGGCCAAACATGTCAGAATATAATTTTTTTTTTGCATTTTTACAAAGCTGTGCAGTAGTTATAACACATATTTGGATTGTTTTTATCTTACTCCGTTTGTGTTTAAAGGAAATGCATGTTTTTTCCATCTCTAACAGTTATATTAGTTGAAATGATAATAAATATTGACAGCAGATCTGTATTTTTTCTGTCATATGGAAGTGAAAGCAAGTAATGGTTGTGACAGTTTTATATTAATATTGCGTGTGTGTGTGTGTGTTGTAGCTCGCGGCCATGAGTCAGTCACTTGGTGGTTTGTTGTTGAGGTGTTGTCCTCCCTGGGGCTTGTTCACACTGTTTGGCCCACTTTCACTTTCTCCTCTCGCCATCTCTGCCACTCTATCTCTTGCTTTATCTCGTTTTACTATTTGTATCTATGTTTTTCTCTCTTCTCGTCCCTCCTTTCCTCTCCACTCTTTCTCTCCCGTCACTCTCTGTCTTTCTATCTGCCTGTCTTCCCTCTCTCCTCCTTTTTTTCCTCTCTCCGTCTCTGTTTCCTCCCTGCAGCAGTTCACACATGGGGAGTTATGGAGCAGGTGGTGCACCACAGAGACTGCAGACGAGACTTTGAAGAGAGGACAGTGATCCCAGTGCTTCTATGCAGTACTTTTTATAGTTTATGTTACGTTTTAATAGTATACTTTATAGTAACATTTGTATATTTGGTTAATATGTAGCCCAAGTTACACTACATATCCGCTTCCTAGTACGCAGGGCTTTGCAGTATCAGATTTTAAACCAGATTTCCTTCTAACTGCAACATCATTCAGTCTCGTATCCTTTCACATTATATTGTGTGGAGTGAAATGTGTTTTCCTGAATTAGAAGAAAAAAGGTTTTACTCCTAAAAATGTGAACATTTTAAAAAGCTTTGCAGTTTTTCCTCACTTACCTACACATACCCATTTACGCCTAAAACAGTCCTTATCATAGCCTGTTTCTGTTTCTTTATGAAACCCTTAAAATTTAAGCCTCTGAAGCACATAAAACATGAAATCAAATGCATTTAAAAGGGAAGAGTCTCAGCTTTTATTAAACTGCATCATGAAATTTGATGAAATGGCAAATGAAATTAAATTTGCATGATGAAAATTAGGACAAATCAACAACAATGCTGCATAAATGCATCTGGCATAAATGGGTTAAGCATTTTGAACATCTAAGTAACATCTAACTAAATATTCACAGCCATGAGTTATGCGCTTTTCACAATGGAACGGAGTTACGCCATAACATTGAAACTATCAAATAGCATGCTAATACATTCTTCCTGATTATTGAACAATACAGTGCTTACGGTACCAAGTAAATGCAGAGAGCACGACTTATACAAGACATGTATAAGTCACGCCAGACAATAAGTCGCACTTTTTGGGGGAAATTTATTTTAGAAAATTAGAGCCCAAGACCCGACTATTCATTTTGAAAGGAAAGTTATAGAAGTTATAGTAATAAAAATAACCCAATAGAGAATAATCCATGTATCGTTCATTCGTTTTTATAGAACCAAAAATAAGAAAACAAAAAAAAACAACTCTTTTCTTTATTATTTGGCTCTAAAACCAAAATGAAAAATCGGATGTGTTTTTTCATTGTTGATTCATATATACAATTCATATATACGGTCTATGGACTATGGACTGTCAGTGTGAAAAATTTCATATCTAAGTCGCACCTGAGTATAAGTCGCACCCAAACCCTGAAAAAAAAGTTTGACTTATAGTCCAAAAAATATGGTACATGGGGGAAAAAAATGTATTAGATGTTTTTAGCGGGTTCGAAATGACTACTTTCATTTTCAGATTTGATCACAGGCAAATACTTTAAAGGTCCCATTTTACGCTTTTTTCTAATCTATTTTAATGTTATTTCTTCATCACAAACAGACATGGAGTTGTGTTTTGTTTCATTCACTCATGTTTAACACACAAACCCTGCCTGTATTATTTTGGCTGTGTTCTTCTCTCAAACTGAAAATGCTCTGTTCCACCTTGTGATGTCATGTGGTAATACATACACAAGGAGCTGTTAACTTAAACTGCTGCATCACGATTTCACAAGTTGGAACAGCGTTTTGAGTTTTGGAGATGTACACAGATTAATAATAAAGGCTTATTAAGACATGTGTGAATGAAGCAAAACAACTCCAGGTCTGTTTTTGAGGAGGTAACAAAATTATAACATGGCTTAAAGCTCACAAGAGTCAATTTTGCATCATCTAGAACCTTTTAAACTGCTTTTTTCCTCTCCTGCTCTAGTGACAGTCTGCAGTGAGGTCAGAATAGTCGCCATATCTGATTGGTCATGGCCTCTGCAGGGGGCTTTACACAGCGACAGGCCTCCTCCTCCACACACACACACACACACACACACAGCATTTTAGCCTGCGTGAAAATGAATTATACCTCCCATAGACCAGCAGCAGCCCTGTGGAGAGGGGGAGGAGGTGGAGGGAAAGAGGGAGAGTTGTTTTAAGCCGGTGCATCCTGATTCAGCAAATTTCCAGCCAGATTAGTCATATCGTACAAACTGTTCTAACAAGAGCCGCAAATGTAAAGAGACTAAACCAGGACTAGACCAGGACTATCGACTAAACCAGGACTATAGACCAGGACTGTAGACTAAACCAAGGCTATAGACTAAACCAGGACTATAAACCAGGACTATAGACCAGGACTGTAGACTAAACCAGGACTATAGACTAAACCAGGACTATAGATCAGGACTGTATACTAAACCAGGACTATAGACCAGGACTGTAGACTAAACCAGGACTATAGACTAAACCAGGACTATAAGATAAACCACGACTATAGACCAGGACTGTATACTAAACCAGGACTATAGAGCAGGACTATAGAGCAGGACTATAGAGCAGGACTATAGACTAGACCATACCGGCTTGTCAAAGCCTGATCCTGTCAGATCTCAGAAGCTCAGCAGGGCCGGGCCTGGTTAGTACTTGGATGGGAGACCACTGGGAATTCCAGGTGCCACAGGGGGTCGCCAGTGGTGTTGTGTCCTTAGGCAAGACACTTCACCCACATTGCCTAGTATGAAAGTGATGTGTGCATGGCTCCCTTGAAAAAGAGATTAGTCATCTCAATGGGATTTTCCTGGTTAAATACAGGTAAAAAAAAAAAAAAGGACCATGACTATAGGCTAAACCAGGACTATAGACCAGGACTATAGACTAAACCAGAACTATAGACTAAACCAGGGCTTGGATTTAAACCAGTCTATGCATACTGCAGACGTATAATCTCAGAAAAGTCTAACATGAACCATCTCCAACGCGATATACATACATAACAGACTCACCACCAGGAGAACATCCCCCTGTCACGGAAAGAACAAAAATAATCCACTGAATGGTGTCCTTTAGCCCATCAGCGAACGAGCAGCTTTTTTATACTGTATGTAAATTAGCCATGCAGTTTTAAGTTTTGTTTCTGTAAAACGTAAACAAATGTGCGCAAAAGCTGCATTAAACACATTATTACTCAATGTATATGTTGAGCGGAGTACCGCAAATGTATGTAGAGCGGTGGTAGAGAGGTCTAATCACAGCCCTTATTGTCTGCGTTGTTTCCTCTTGCTGTCTGCATCGTTTTGACGCATAGTTAAGAAATTTCAGAGGTGCACGTCAGTTGATGCAGACATTCTGCATAGGGGGTGCACGTCGACACAGACGTTTTGACACAACCATAAATTGACCTTAAACCAGGACTAGGCCAGGGCTATAGACTGAACCAGGAGTTTAGACGAAACCAGGACTATACACTAAACTAGGACTATAGACTGGACCAGGACTAGAACAGGACTAGACCAATTAACGGTCATTTAGCCCATTCTTTAGTGGTGCTTAGTAAGATTAACAATCGTGCAAGTTTTGGCTTGACTGGGGAAACCACACAGAACCACATGCTCCAAACCGTTTACTGACAGAGGATTGGTTGTAGACCTCTCGATTAAAAAGACCAAGTCAATTAGATGTCTGAATTTATCTTTAAAGACATCTTTAAATTGACTTGTGAACTTTTGGCCATGTTAGAATGTTGTTCCCTAGCCAAAAACATACCTGGAGTTTTTGCTTCATTCACACATGTTTGAGTAAACCTTTGATTTTGTCTACATCTCCAAAGCTCAAAATGCTCTGTTCCACCTTGTGATGTCATGAAGTTGTGATTTTCAAGTTAACTGCTACTTTTTACCTTTTGTACAGTAGAGATTGGCAATTCCAGAGCTGAAATCATCCAAATGATTCTAGTGAAGGTGTCTGGCATTTTCACCAAACTTTATGGGTACAGCCCCAAGAGGTACCCCCATCCTCCCCCTCTCCGCCCTCCTCCTCCCTCCATGTGTGTGTGCTGGATTAGACTAAAGCCACTGGTCTAAGCTGATTAGGAGGTGGTTCTGCTCTGGCCATTTGGAAACACTGGAAAGAGACACACACACGCTGGGTTTCCAGTGCTTTGTGCAGACGTTACATTGACTTGCGTTAATTTCCTGGAGACTGGCCCATGACTGAACGAACTTGACAAAACGTAAAAATGCACCATGTAACTTTTCAGGTATAGATGTGATTGCTGTGCTAGAAATATTCCACAGATTTAGCATTAAAGTTGTCTACCTCCAAACTCCAGGTCTAGTTATGAAATGAAAATGAAATGAAATGCCTTTTATTCGCCATTTACTTCACATGTACAAGACATACGAGGAGTGAAATTGGACCTGTCAGCCCCATGAAATTGGACCTGTCAACTCCATCCGTACATTACACAAACACACAATAGAATATGACATGGGATGTGACAGGTCGTATCTGTGGAGATGCAAGGCCACACAAAGCAAGAATTATTTTATTTATTAGCAATAACAACGCATGTAATTGATTAAACGCAAAAAGGATATGTTAATGCCATAGAGGCAAAGCAAAAATATCTCCATGGAGACAGCTGGCGGACCCTCCTCCAGAAAAAAATCATAATGTACCTTTAATTTTAGACTAAATGAATCTGTAGCTTAACATCAAACCATGTCTAGTAGTAGTAGTAGTAGTAGTAGTAGTAGTAGTAGTAGTAGTAGTGTTTTTTATACTAACTGTTTTACATCAAGACCATAAACTATTCTAAACTAAGGGTCCCATTATGTCTTTTTTTCTATGAGATTTAATTCCCTTTTTCAGTAACAATGGTTCAAGTTAGGGTTGTCAAAGTATCAAAAATCAGGTGCTAATCGATACTAAAATCAGTTTCAAAACCAGATTCTAATTTGAGCAAGTATCGGTTCTAAAAATCTTGAGTTGTATCAGAACAAGTATAAAAGCACATAGACTAGTATATGTGGAATTTACCTGGACCACTGAGGGATTATACAGATATAAAACCACATGGGAATAGAAAATGCGCTATGATTCAATTCTGAAAACTACATTCTATTGTCTAAATAAAGAGGGTTTTCTATTATCATTGTGGCATCGAAATTAGTATCAAGTATCGAGGCTATTCTTTAGTATCGAATTCAAGTGTGAATGTTTAGTACCAGTTCCATTGAGTATTTAAATCTGAGTCTAGTATTGATTAGTTCCCATAATGTTTGTGCAGTGCAGATTTCAGTCCCTACAGTGTGATGAAAACCCACCCACACACACAGACCGAAACAGTAGGTGACCAGGCTTAATACTGCCCCTCCCTATATCCCTCCCTCCCTCCTGTAGAGTTGGGGTGGGTGCGCTTGGTTCTGTTCCCCGGACCTTCCTCCCGCGCACAGATGGTCCGGGGACAGCGGGGTCGTGGCGGGGGTCCCTGAGGCAGACACATCAGAACAGACAGGGCTGCAGATGGCGGGAGGTGGGACCAGGTGGAGAGACACATGCACCAGTGATTCAAGGACCTGTGTTGACAATACAGAACATGAGAGGTGCTACACAATCGGGGGGGTTCAATGACGATTCATTTGTGGCATATTTAAAGTGTGCTTTCTTAGCAGTATGACGTACAATAGTTTGATTTGATGTTGTGGATGCTCTGTGGTAGTTATGGCTTTTCATAAGAAGTTCCCTCTTTAAATGGCAGATTTGCAAAAGGACTAATGGCCAAATTAACAGGTGGCCATGTTAATATGTGAATGACATTAAAGGTTCTATATTAAGCAAAACTGACTCTTGGGAACTTTTATCCATGTTAGAATGTTGTCATCTCCTCAAAAACATCCCTGGAGTTGTTTTGTTTCATTCGCACGTTTGAGTAACCCTTTATTATTAGCCTGTCTACATCTCCAAAGCTCAGAATGATCTGTTCCACCTTTAGGGTTTTCAGGTCATCAGAGAACCATGCCAGTGCTGGTTTCCACACCTAATCTCAAACCGACTGATGTGTTCACACCGAAAATCAGAGTGTTCAGGAACCGGAAAGTTGATTCCCAACGGGAACCAAGTAAAACTTGTTTTTTTCTAAGTGAACCATGACAACAAAGTAGGCATCAGCAGATTCATCCGGGTCCCACACGGTAAAATAAACAAAGAAAATATGTGTGTGGAATATGGTGGAGAAATCAAGTGACAAGAAGATTGTGTAGTGGTCAACGGAGGAGACCAAATATTTGCTCTGTGTTCACACGGTAAGGTTCCATCTTTGGATTGGGCGTCGCTGCCACAGATGTTGTAGTAAAGTTTGGCACAAATAAATAATGTTTTGTATGAGTACAAATGCTTACTGGTGTCGATAATGCGATCCATGATTGTTATTTTTCTCGCTGTGACATCTGCTTCCATATAGCCTCCTTTTTATTTGGGGGCAAATCAACACCCTCTGTCGATGCCGCATTTTAGATTCACTTAAGTGGTATGAACATGGGTCGTTCACCTGTAAGAACTTTGGCACAGTTTAACTGGTGCGGGAACCGACACTGTTCTGGCCGGCCTGAAAACAGCTCTTGTGATGTCATGTAGAGTGATTATAGATCAAGAACTAGCATAATATGGGCCCTTTAACACCTGCATGACTTTAATTAACCTTAATCATTTTAAATTTCTCTGGGAAAGCTTCTCAAAACATTCCCCACATACACTTATCCCGCAATATCAAAACACCAGAGAACACCGCAGTCACAGTGATGCATGCAAAAAGCTGTTTAACACTCAACTAGTGCACTGTTGTAATTAGGGATGGATGAGACACAATTTCCACAAGACAAGATGCGAGAGTGGGTCTACAAGAACGAGACAAGACGAGATTTTAACATCATTTCTTATATATACATTTTGTGATTGACAGTTCCCTGTTTTGTCCTCAGAATTATTATATATTTTATTTAATGTCTTGTTGCCATTCTGGGACTGATTTTTGGAACTATAAGAGATGTAACTCACAAACACTTTTTGTCCAAACTAAATAGAAATGCAAGGAATCAAATCTCACCAAATAATTTTTCTCTTCACAAGATCTTGTGACGCAAGATCTTGTCCCATCCCTAGATTACAGGAGTCATTCTATTTGACAGAAATCTATTTAACTGTGTATGTATGTTTTTACCTGTTTTGAAACTGTAATTTTGTGGCCTCTTGGCCAGGACGCTCTTGAAAAAGAGATTTTTAATCTCATTGAGACTTTTTCCTGGTTAAATAAAGGTTAAATCAAAATAAAATAAAAACTTTACGGTTGGGCCCCCTGCTACATGCTTGAATGTGATTATGACACTTGAAAAAGAATTGCCTTCCAATGTCCTAAACAAGGGTTAACCCCAATACATGAATAATGAATATTTAATAGAGCTGCAGAACCTCAAATGTGCCTTCAGCTTTGATTCTTCCTTCCAGTTTCTTGATGAAAACATACAATACAAACAGCATTTTCACACACACTGTGACCTTGATATGAACACAATTATTATTAAATGTACTGTACGTAGCCCCTCCACCCCCCCGCTGTCAGACTGGGTTAGTGGAGCACGCTCACTTGTAAATGGGTGAGGAGCTGGTTAACTTTTGATAAGCTCTTTTCATTATGGATAAAGGCCCCGCCCCCTCTGACTCCACACTGGGAATCACAGCCTTTTCACATGGTCTGTACACGGGGGCTGAAGGGTTTGGGAGTTTTCTGAAAAGCATTGCAGTTAAACAGAATATTATTAAAAAAGACTTGCAAATCAAATTACAAAGTTCACATTTTAAATACGTACAGAAAATACCACTTTTTAAATGCCACTGAATTTCTCACTTAGAATTTTTTAACTCTAAAAAAAGATGTTTGAATTATTTGTATTCTGAAATTTAGTTGCTGAAATTTTATGTATTTATTTATTTGGTTTATTTAACAGGGACAGTGTACATTAATCAACATTTCTGTAAATGTACCATAATTAGCGAGAGGCTATTTGTCATCTGTAGTCCCTGGACAGATGGTAAATATGATCACCCTAAAAACGCGACAATAAGAATTATACAAAAAAAGTACATAACACATTTTAAGTGCACTTTTTCAATATGTCTAAAAAATTCACCTTTTAAATATTAAGCACTTCTATTTTCAAACCCTCAAATTCAAATGTCAAATTTCAGAGTGTAAAATTCACAGCAAAGATGCCAAGGCAGAAGTAATCGATCCCGTGTGAATGAGGAGGACAGAGGCTGTTTCCTATTGGCTGTTCTCATCTGTGGGCGGGGTTTACATTTAAAAAATAAAAGATGAGGTTTTGATTAAGCTAATTTTGACCTCTCAGACTGGTTCACTGCACCATTTCCTGCTTGTTACTACGTTACCTCGGATCACTTTGGATCGATCGCTTAGGCCTTGGCATCTTGGATCTTTGCTGCGAATTTTACACTCTGAATTTTGACTTTTGAATTTGTGGGCTTGAAAATATTTGTGCTGTATTTTTAAAAGCCTTATTTTTCATAATTTTAATAACTTTCACTTTAAAAATGTACACTTAAAATTTCATCAACTGACATTCAGAATAAAAATAATTTAAACATGTTTTATCAGGGTTAAAATATTCAATGTGAGAAATTCAACGACATTTAAAATTCAAAATCTGATGAAACAAATTATGCTCCTTAGAATTGGCAAACTAAAAATCACTTTTCAGAACACGTTTGTACAGATCTAAAGTACAGGGTTAGCAGTGTTTATTCAGAATAAGACAGAAGATTTTGTTATTTATGGAGGCAATTATGGTACAAAAAATTTAGCCTTTGCAAATTCTGTCCATTAAAACGGCATTTGTGATTATTCTTGCTCCTCTGCTTTGTACAGTGAGTCTATGCGGGGCTGACAGTGATAAAAGTCAGGGATCCCTTCATGAACCTGCTGTTTTAGTTCTTACTTTTTATGGTCCTGCTTCTTTCAGACCTGTTTATAGTCTTAGATCTTTTCCAGATTTCTCAGATAAGATTATGTAATATTTGGCCCAAACCTGTGAGGAAGAAAAAAAAACAAACAAAAAAGAGGAATTGGAATTTTTCTGATAACACTTTGCAATTCATCTTTCTTTAAGTACACTTTTCAACATGACCTGAAACAATATTTGAGAGAAGATTGCGATTTTAAATACTACAAAAATCACTTGTATTTCAGACTAGGCGTTTCCGTTTTTATACATAATAATTAGATAATCATGAAGACAAGATATTTTTTGTAGTTTCTGGAAACAACAAGCTGTATATAATGTAAATAAACTGCAGCCTTTGTGATGTCATGATAATAACATAAAAATAAGAGAGATATACTGAATTAAACATTAAAATTTAAAAATAAAGCAAAATGATCCATATAAAAAGAGAGTATAAAGTACTAAAAGGCATGAACTGCAACAAATAAATAGCAATAATTAGCCATAGAAGTCACTTATTCAAACTGGTACAGCTCAGAACTTCTTATATTACGATAAAAATGACAAAAATTTTCAGAATTTTGCAAAGAAAAAGTACCCACAATAAATACAGAGCCCCAAAATATATAGTTTCAGCTTTCATATACTGAATTATTATGACAGGCCTCATCCATAGTGAACTTTTAACATGAAATTTTGCTTCAGTTGCTGTAAATTCTGCAGTTTTATTTGGTATAAGTAGCCCTGTTTTTCTTCTAATAGTGCAGTCTAACTTTTATGCCCTAACATAAGTACAATAATTTAACGAATCCTGTTTTAGTTCAGAGTTTTGCAGTAAAAGTCGAGAATCCCTGATCATGCACAAAAGAGATTCTAGTCAGTAGGCGGCAGTGAAGCTATCCCAGCGTTCATGGCTCTGACTGACTGCTGCTTTGTTGGAGGTATTGTGCGTTGACATGGGAGACGGCCCCTGGTCCAGTAGCGTCGTGACCTCCTGATCTTTGAACCCTGAGCTCCTGGATCAGTGCAGAAACCGTCCCCGATGAGGAAGAGAGCACGGGAAAGCTGTCTTTAAACTAGTCCCTCTGTTTCCTGTCTTGTTTTTGTGTTTAGGCTTTAGCGGAGGGTTAATGGCCCCTGTGACTGGGCCCAGAGGTGCAGGTAAAACATGGGGGAAAGAAATGACCCTGAAGGGGAAAAGGTTGGAAAAATAAAAATGTTATTGATTTTTGTGTTAACCACGTACCCTACCGTAAATCTCACAAGGTATTTGGTATCGTAGATTAACACTAAACATGCGCCATTCCCGCTTTTTTAGTTCCGATACCAATTCCATGGTTGTTTGTCGATACTTAATATGTACAGATACCAGTGCAGGAATTAAAAATAGACATTATTTTCCTAAAAACAAGAAAAAATGTACAACAAAATGTGTTCTGTGGCTCTTTTTTAACTCTACAGAACAATTTCGTATATTAAAAGCTCAAACATTAGGAGACTCTGGATCAACTATGACCAGTAAATAGTCTTATTACATCAATTCATAGCCCCAACTGTCTGCAGAATCGATATTTGGGAGCCGATACCCAATCCCAGTATTGGTATCAGCGCATCCCTAATTAAGACTACCAGGGCTGACTGATTTTGGGGAAAAAATAAACATTACCGATACATTTTAGATTTGTGATTTATGTTTTTTTAAGAACAGGAGTCACCATTTAAAAGACAGAAATATGAACTGACAAACGAACACAAGAATCGCATTTCAGAACAGGCTTGTACAGATCTAAACTACAAGGTTAGCAGCTTTTATGCAGAAGAAAAGTGGAGATTTTGTTGTTTGTAGAGGAAATGGTTGAGGAACAGCTCCGTTTAAAGCTTTGTTAGACTTTAATCTTTATTTGAACATAATCTGACCAGAAACAACTGACTTATTTAGAACTACAACGGCTGAGTTGATTTGTGTAGTTAAACACGTTTCTCACATGTAAAATTGGTCACAAGGCATAAGCATTAGGCAACAGTTTTTCAGTTAGTCTCTCTCACCTTTTTGTTGAAAATTTAACTCCTAAACAGGACCATAAACGCTCGGACTGATCACAGGCTCCTGAAAATGTGTTTTTGTATAGGGTGACCAGACGTCCCCATTGACCCGGGACAGTTTCGTTTCACGCTGTCCACTGTCCTAGCAGATTTATCCAAAACCAGTGATTTGTACAACCAGTTGACCAGTTTTATACAAGAAATGTGTCTAATTTTGACCAATTTGATCTAAACGACAACTAAACCAAGCCTAAACCAGGACTACACCAGGACTAAAACGTGACAATCACAATTTTTGACTAAAGAGGAGCATAAATTGTCATTTGTTTGGCCAAAATACAGAAAACCGTGTTTGTGAATGACCATAAACCCAAAAAAATGCAGCCACAGAAGCCCCTCAGATTATGAGTGATGCAAAAATGCACAATCTTACACGCTCTTTGCACTTTTTTTTTTTTTTTTAACCAAACATCCCAATCCGGGTGTGTCTCAGTTTTGAATTCTGAATATCTCACCCTAATTTTGTATATTTTTTTGTTTTCCGACCTTTATAATTTTCTGGACAGTGTTTACTAATGTGTGCACTGTATCGCCATGGTAACTGCTAAACATTCCAGCATAGAGGTACATGTAGAACACCCCCAGAGTGATGTCAGTGCAAATTATCAATAGGTTCATCATTCTTATGTCAGATTTAATCAGTAAATGTACTAGAACATGCCTGGTTTGAACAGTCCATACACCAAAGTGAACCACAATTGTGTCCAAAATCACAAATTGATTATTTTTATTTGTATCTAATCTTGTTTTACTGTCTTCCAATAAATTTTTATTATAGATTCACTATTTTGAGATGATTCTAATAAAATTTTTTCAATAGCTCTTCCATAGCGCTCCTAAAAACCCACCTGTAAACAACACGGTTTATAGCGCACCTTAGCAAATGAGTAACTGTTATACACTTTTCATAAAACCCAGCCGTGTTTTGAGCAGCAGCTGTTTCCGGTGGCAGGTAGTCAAAGTTTATAGTTGCCGTGGGAACATTCAGTCTTCGTCATTATCTGCAGTCTGTGTGGTGAAGGTGGTCAGGAGCAGAGTGGCCACAAACCGCCGTCCAGGGACCAGCTCCAGACCAGCGTTTTGGTCAAGAAATTTACAACCAAAAGAAAAATGGAATGTATCGAGACATAAAACAAAATATGAGGATGTAGTAGTAAAGTTTTAAGATTTTATCCCATAGAAATCCATCAGCAAATACATTTTTATTGTATTTTTTTGTTGTTTGGGTTTATCAGATTTCTGCTCCATACCAGTTTTCTCTTGAGTTACGGTCCTATTGTGAGGTGCAAAATACATTTGTTCCAGTTTTATGCATTTTAAAGCTGCATTATGTAACTTTTTGTTTGAGGATCTGTCACCTTCGTGTTTTTAAGGATCATTGCTCTGTCTGGAATGTTCCACAGTGTGACTTTTAACAGCTCTACCTTACATTTATTCAGTTACAGGTGGTTTTATAGCTCAGAAATCCATCCATCCATCCATCCATCTTCTTCCGCTTATCCGGGGCCGGGTCGCGGGGGCAGCAGTCTAAGCAGGGGCTCCCAAGCTTCCTTCTCCCCAGCCACTTCCACCAGCTCCTCCGGACGGACCCCGAGGCGTTCCCAGGCCAGCCGAGAGACATAGTCCCTCCAGCGTGTCCTGGGTCTTCCCCGGGGCCTCCTACCGGTGGGACATGCCTGGAACACCTCCCGAGGGAGGCGTCCAGGAGGCATCCGAACCAGATGCCCGAGGCCACCTCAACTGGCTCCTCTCGACGTGGAGGAGCAGCGACTCTACTCGAGCTCCTCCCGTGTGACCGAGCTCCTCACCCTATCTCTAAGGGAGCGCCCGCCACTCTGCAAGTAAGGAAACTCATTTCGCCGCTTGTATCCGCGATCTCTTTCTTTCGGTCATTACCCAAAGCTCATGACCATAGGTGAGGGTAGGAACGTAGATTGACCGTAATCGAGAGCTTCGCTCGCTCAGCTCCTCTTTCACCACAACGTCCGATGCAGCGACTGCATCACTGCCGACGCTGCACCGATCCGCCTGTCAATCTCACGCCCATCCTCCCCTCACTCGTGAACAAGACCCCGAGATACTTGAACTCCTCCACTTGGAGGCAGAGACTCCCCACCCACCCGAGAGGGCAATCCACCTTTTCCGGTCGAGAACCATGGCCTCGGATTTGGAACAGCTGATTCTCATCCCAGCCGCTTCACACTCGGCTGCAACCGCCCCAGTGCACGCTGCAGGTCCTGGTTCGATGGAGCCAACAGGACAACATCATCCGCAAAAAGCAGAGATGAAATCCTGTGGTCCCCGAACCGACCCCCTCCGCCCCTGGCTGGCGCCAGAAATTCTGTCCATAAATACAATGAACAGAACCGTGACAAAGGGCAGCTCCTGGCGGAGTCCAACATGCACCGGAACAGGTCTGACTTACTGCCGGCAATGCGAACACAGCTCCTGCTCCGTCATACAGGACCGGACAGCCCCAGCAAAGGGCCCCGGACCCCATACTCCGAGCACCCCACAGGGCACCACGAGGGACACGGTCGAATGCCTTCTCAAGTCCACAAAACACATGTGGACTGGTTGGGCAAACTCCATGAACCCTCGAGCACCCGATGGAGGGTGTAGAGCTGGTCCAGTGTTCCACGACCAGGCCGAAACCACACTGCTCCTCTCTTGAACTGAGGTCTCGACTATCGGCCGAACTCTCCTCTCCAGTACCCTGGCATAGACTTTACCGGGAGGCTGAGGAGTGTGATTCCCCTGTAGTTGAACACACCTCCGGTCCCCCTTTTACATACAGAGGGACCACCACCCCGGTCTGCCAGTCCAGAGGTACTGTTCCCGACCGCCACGCGATGTTGTAGAGACGTGTCAGCCAAGACAGCCCCACAACACCCAGAGACTTAAGGTACTCAGGACGGATCTCATCCACCCTCGGAGCCTTGCCACCAGGAGCTTTCTGACCACCTCAGTGACTTCGCCAGGGTGATGGATGAGTCCGCCTCTGGGTCCCCAGCCTCGCCTCCTCTTCGGAGGACGTGACGGTGGGATTGAGGAGATCCCCAAAGTATTCCTTCCACCGCCCGACAACATCCCCCAGTCGAGGTCAGCAGCTCTCCCCGCACTGTAAACAGTATTGGTGAAGGGCCGCTTCCCCTCCTGAGGCGCCGGACGGTTTGCCAGAATTTTGGGGCCGTCCGATAATCCTCCTCCATGGCCTCCCGAACTCCTCCCAGACCCGGAAGTTTTGCCTCTGCAACCACCTGGGCTGCAGCACGCTTTGGCCCGCTGGTACTGTCAGCTGCCTCAGGAGTCCACCGGGCCAGTAAGGGCCGGTAGAACTCCTTCTTCAGCTTGACGGCATCCCCTTACTTCCGGTGTCCACCACCGGGTTCGGGATTGCCGCCGCGACAGGCACCACAGACCTTGCGGCCACAGCTACGAACGGTCGTGATCGACAATGGAGGCCGAGAACGAAGCCCACTCGGCTCCATGTCCCCAGCCTCCCTCGGGATCTGGGAGAGCTCCCGGAGGTGTGAGTTGAAGGCCACACTGACAGAAGGTTCCGCCAGACGCTCCCAGCAGACCTCACGATACGCTTGGGCCTGCCAGGTCTTTCCGGCTTCCTCCTCCGCCAGCGACCCAACTCACTACCAGGTGGGTGATCAGTTGACAGCTCTGCCTCTCTTCACCCGAAAGTGTTCAAGACACACGGCCGAAAGTCAGATGACACGACAACAAAGTCGATCATCGACCTCCGGCCTAGGGAGTCCTGGGTGCCACGTGCACCGATGGACCCCCTTGTAAGCCGAACATGGTGTTCGCATGGACAAACTGTGACTAGCACAGAAGTCCAATAACAGAACACCACTCGGTTCAGATCGGGAGGCCGTTCCTCCCAATCACCCCTCTCCAAGTGTCACTGTCATTGCCCACGTGGGCGCTTGAAGTCCCCAGTAGAACAATGGAGTCCCCGGTCGGTGCACTGTCCAGTACCCCTCCCAGGGACTCCAAGAAGGCCGGGTACTCTGCACTGCTGTTCGGCCCGTGAGGCCGACACCACAGTGAGAGACCTGTCCTCGACCAAGGCGCAGGACGCTGACCTCTCTCGCTCACCGGGTGAATCCAACACGCAGCGGCTGAGCTGTGGGGCAATGAGCAGGCCCACACCAGCTCGCCGCCCTCCCGCGCCAACGCCAGAGAAATGGAGAGTCCAACCCTCTCAAGGAGTTGGGTTCCGAACTCAAACTGTGCGTGGAGGTGAGGCCGACTATATCTAGCCGGTAACGCTCAACCTCCCGCACAAGCTCAGGCTCCTTCTCAGCGAGGTGACATTCCATGTCCCCAGAGCTAGTCTCCATGTCCGGAGATCTGGTCGCCGAGGCCCCTGCCTTCGACTGCCGCCCAGATCTCTGCACCCAGCCCCTATGGCTCCTCCCGCTGGATGGTGGGTCCAGGGGAGGGCGGTCCCATCGTCATCCCTTCCGGGCTGCGCCCGGCCGGGCCCTCGTGGAAAAGGCTGCCACTGTGGCGCCGCCATCGAGCGCCCACCCCAGGCCTGGCTCCAGGGTGGGGCCCCGGTGACGCCAATCCGGGCGACGTATCTTGCCTCTGTATGTCTTTCATCATATGGGGCTTCTGAAATACCTAGAAAAACAGGCTTTCTGACTGTGAGCGCGGTCGTCTCTCCACAGATCTGACCTGTAACTTGGTCTGGTTTTGTCCCCATGTAGATGGAAAGGTTTAATGCCATACTGCGAAACACTCCTGAGAAAGTGATAACAGCTTCACTAGAAAAGTTACACAATGCACCTTTTTAAAAAGAACAGAGAGAAAAAAGTAGATTTCATCATAAATTTCATTGTATTTTAGAATTCGGATTTCTATTTGGATTGGCTCTGAGGTCCAAGGACCAGCTCCAGCTTGTGGTGCCTAAGACAAGACTTAAAACCAGGGGGAACCGGGCCCTCTCTGTGGCTGGCCCCTAGTTCCAGAACACTCTGCCCCCCATGTCCGAACAGCCCCCACAGTGGAGTGTTTTAAGTTACCGTACATCTTAAGACCCGCTTTTAACACCATGTAAGTTGTATAGTCCCCTGTGTTTTGTTTTGGGTTTTTTTTTACATTTTTTCTTGATTCATTTTAATCATTTTTAGCTTTATGTATTTTAACACTTTATTTATTGTTTTTATTATGATTTACTGTCTTTTATGGTATTAATTTGTCTGTGCAGCACTTTGAAAAGCACTTTGTCATGTTTATAAAATGTGCTATAGACACTGGAAAAAACTATCTAGGTAAGTTAAAATGACTTAAATTAAGAACATTTTACTTTATTTTAGTAGATTTAACTTGATAAGCAAAATTATCTGCATGTGGAATAAGTGTTATTTTCTTAAATCAAGCAACATTCGATTTTGTTTCTTATTTTGCAAAAAGTTGTTTTTTTTCTTATTTTAAGAGTAGCAAGATGAGGTATTTTCATATTATAAGTACAAAAAGTCTTATTCCACTGGCAGAAATTTACTCAAACTATGGTAAAACTTTCTTAGTTCAAGTCATCTTAACTTGACTAGATTTTGTTTTTTGCAGTCTAAATAAAGTGGATTGGATTTGGTTACTAAATAGTTGTTTGCTGGAGCTGTCGTAGTTGTAGCTATGATTTCACTTTACAATTTGCACTTTTATTGTTATGTTTAGTCATATAACATCTTATTTCTCTCCACTTTTCCCTCACTTGTCTCTGAAACTTGCTGCAGGGAGAGGAATGGCTTTTCAGTTCTTCAGTGTTTGTGCAAAGGCCCAACCCTGACTCGGCTGCTGCACCCTTTTCCACCTCTGTACAGTCACTCTGCAGTTACAGTAACTTTCTCACCTCTTTTGTGTTCCCTCTCTTTCTTTCCGTTTCTTTTATATTATTTCTTTCTTCATCCTCCTCTGTCTTTCTCTCTCCACCCTCTCACCCCTCTAGCTCTCTCTGTCCCATCTCTTCTCCTATTACTTCCTTTCTCTCTGTCTTTTTTGCTTTCACTGTCTCTGTCTTTCTCTGCCCTCCATCCCTCTGACCCTGCCCTCATCTGTCCTTCTCTCTTCTCTGTAGTTCTGTGTGTCCAGGCCTGTATTAGTGAGGCATGTCTGGAACTAATAGATTCCACCCAGTTCCAGAATCTGATTTAGACTGTACCTTTAGACCACTGACTCAGTTATGCACTTAAGCACAAGTTTACTGGAGTTTTCAACATGTCCACCTACCAGGGTTGAAAAATAAGTGTTGTCGTAATGAGTCCTAGAGTTTTACAGAGAGGCAGGAGATACTGGACGTCTGAGGCAGGAGATTCTGGACGTTTGAGGCAGGAGATTCTGGATGTTTGAGGCAGGAAACTCTGGATGTTTGAGGCAGGAGACACTGGATGTCTGAGGCAAGAGATTCTGGACATTTGAGGCAGTAGATTCTGGATGGCTGAGGCAGGAGGTTATGGATGTTTGAGGCAGGAGATTCTGGATGTCTGAGGCAGTAGATTCTGGACATCTGAGGCAGTAGATTCTGGATGTCTGAGGCAGGAGATTATGGACGTTTGAGGCAGTAGATTCTGGATGTTTGAGGCAGGAAACTCTGGATGTTTGAGGCAGGAGACACTGGATGTCTGAGGCAGGAGATTATGGACATCTGAGGGAGGAGATTCTGGACGTCTGAGGCAGTAGATTTTGGACGTCTGAGGCAGTAGATTTTGGACGTCTGAGGCAGTAGATTTTGGACGGCTGAGGCAGTAGATTATGGACGTTTGAGGCAGTAGATTCTGGATGTTTGAGGCAGGAAACTGGATGTTTGAGGCAGGAGACACTGGATGTCTGAGGCAGGAGATTATGGACATCTGAGGGAGGAGATTCTGGACGTCTGAGGCAGTAGATTTTGGACGGCTGAGGCAGTAGATTCTGGATGTTTGAGGCAGGAAACTGGATGTTTGAGGCAGGAGACACTGGATGTCTGAGGCAAGAGATTCTGGACATTTGAGGCAGTAGATTCTGGACATCTGAGGCAGTAAATTCTGAATTTCTGAGGCAGGAGACATTGAATGCCTGAGGCAGGAGACTCTGGATGTCTGAGGCAGGAGACTCTGGATGTCTGAGGCAGGAGACTCTGGATGTCTGAGGCAGGAGACTATGGACGTCTGAGACAGGAGATTCTGAATGTCTGAGGCAGGAAACTGGTTGTCTGAGGCAGGAGATTCTGGACGCCTGAGGCAAGAGACTCTGGACATCTGAGGCAGTAGATTCTGGACGTTGTCTAAGGCAGGAGACTTTGGACATCTGAGGCAGGAGACTTTGCACGTCTGAGGCAGGAGACTTTGGATGTCTGAAGCAGGAGAAATTTATTACCGTCCAGGACCCAGTGAACTTGAATACTCACACTGCACGTATTTGCTATTCAAGCCTGACTATGCTTCCACACGAGGAGTTTCAAAGAGAAACTAAGAAGGACAGTGTGGAAACAAGCTGGTCAAAACAAAATGAAAAGAGTAAATAAGTTAACGAAGGAAACTGATAACGTTAAAGAAGGACAAATTCTGTACGCCAGAGCTAACCACAGAAAATGTCAATAATGAACTGGAGGTGTCCTTGCTAAGACTGTTCAGGGGATGCAAAATTCCACAACAAGGGTTAAGGTTCCCTACTTTAACCCTAACCCATATGGCATCTCTGAAAGCTAACACTGATAACTGCTTAGAAATATTATTTTTTATAGAGAAATATTGTTAGGGTCAGCACTTTAAATCTAAAATGTGATGCTAACAGAAGGCACTACTGTCAGAAGCTCTGTTAGACTTCTGATCTTTTTTTCCCCAACAATCTGATGAGAAAGAATTGAATTAGCTGGAGCTACAAAAGGTAAACTGATTTGTATTGATTGGGCAAGATCTCATGAGGCAGAATTGCACACAAGAGGTAAATGATCTTGTGAGGGTTTTTTTCCAAGCGTTTATATTCGTGTAAGACAAAAAAAGGGTTAGGGGTTGGTGAGTTACATCTCTTAAAGTTCCAAAAAGCAGGACTAGAATGGAAACAAAAATATGAAATCAGATAAATAAGAAATTGTGAGACCGAAATTGGAAACTAAATTGCGAAATGTATATATTAGAAATGATATTAAAATCTTATCTTTTCTCGTTTTTCTCACACAAACACCTAAGCAGGAGCATGAACGCTTGTATTATTCACAGCTCCTGAAATCGTGTTGCTTAGATCCGTTTTATGGTTCCACTTGTGAGTTTTCAGACTATCTTAAAACGTTTTGCGTTTGCATTGTGTCTCCATAGTAACGGCCATAGACATACACGTAGAACACCCCCAGAGTGGTCACTGCAAAGTATCAGTAGTGGTTTACTGGCCTGGATGTGTGAATTATAAAGCCCACAGACTATTCACAACAAAAATGATAAGATCAAAACTAAATAAATTTGAGGATATCACTAATGTAATTTTAAACATTTTAGGTTGAAAATGACTTTATTTTCCTTCTTTCATGTATAGAGGACTAAACCTTTTCCTTGTATTAAGTTAAATTCTAGTATTGTCCTTCATGATGACACAATGTACCCCTGAAAATGTATTAATGAGACTACATGAAACTTGTATGAGGCCTTTACATTATTTAATCTTTAACTACAACGCCCTTTCCTCTCCTCTCTGGCTTTTCTTTTGAACTTCACCCCTCCCTTGCTCCACACCTCCTCTCCTTCATCCTGTCTTCTGTCTTTCTCTTCCTGTCCTTGTTTTATTTGACCATACGCTCCAGCTTCCTCTTCCCTCTTCCCTCTCGGTCTCATCTTGACCTCATTTTTCTCTCTTCTTTCTTTTTACCTCGCCCTCATCTCCCTCTCTTTTTTCCCACTCCCCTTCGTCTGTCTCCTCCCTCTCCCCTCTTTCTCACCTCTCTCCTTCCTGTGTAGAGCTCCTCAAAGCTCGTTTCATCCCGGCGCTGACGTAACTTTCGCCTCCACACACTCTCTCTGTTCTCTATCTCCCTTCGTCTGAACAATAGTGTGAGCTCACAGGGCTGGAGTATCAGGCCCTGGAGTCAGAGACGGTGGGATGGTGCACCAAGAGGCTCCTGTTTGGACAGTACTCAACTTGAAACTGT
This sequence comes from Odontamblyopus lacepedii, assembly GCA_034769755.1. NCBI lineage: Eukaryota > Metazoa > Chordata > Actinopteri > Gobiiformes > Gobiidae > Odontamblyopus > Odontamblyopus lacepedii. The sequence continues at coordinate 13,701,431 of CM068346.1, read as the reverse complement.
GATATATTCAGCTGTGAAAATACAGGTGAGAGGCGTCTATAGGTGAAACTTGCCACGTTTCCTCATCAAAATCATGCCTGAAGACGTTTTAGATGTCGTTTTAGATGTTGTTTTAGGTGTGTTACAGTCATTTTTCTTTTGCAAACCTTCCTCGGGGTTAGTAGTGCCATTCTGTCCAACGCTCAGCCCACAAGCACAATGCTCCTGCCGATTAGTTGTCCATAAATATACGAAAAAAAGATACTCAACAATACACTACAACTAAGCTGATTGCGTTGTTCTAGTGCTCTGAAAGGGGAGTGACTTAGAGCAGAAATCAAAGGGAGGGGAGACTCAGATTGTCAAAAAAAAGTGTTAACAATGAATACCCCATTGAAGTGTAATACCGCTTCTTTAAGTTGAAGTCTATATTACTACTACTACAAAAATATTCCCCACTATTGTAAATAAAAATGCATAAAAATGATGATTACTCCCCAAAAAATCTTGTTGTTGAATTTTGGCCTCTCCCCCGGGCCACAGGGGGAGCCAGCGTGCTGTGTGTCTGATTACTTGGCACAGGTCGAGGATCTTATTGTTGTGACAAACTGAGAGCATAATCCAGGAGGACTGACGGGGGCAGACAGAGACTGACAGGGGCAAGAGAGGCTCAGAGAGCATTAAAGGGCTCATGTTACTCTATTTTTTAATGTTGTTTCCTCATCAAAAACCTGCTTAAAGTTGTGTTTCATTTCATTCACACATGTTTAACACATAAACCCTGCATATCTGTGTTCTCTCAAGCAGAAAACAGAGCGCTCTACTGTGTTTTTAAAGTCCGTACACCTTCACTAGACTCATCTGGATAATTTCAACCTTGGCATTTCCAATGACATCACAAGGTGGAACAGAGCAAGACAGACCGATAATAAACTAGATTACTCAAACATATACGAATGAAACAAAACACAACTCCAGGTATGTTTTTAAGGAGGTAACAACAAATTATAACATGTTTGGGAGCTCATAAGAGTCAATTTTGTGTAATATAGGACTTTTAAAGATCAGATTAATTTGACTACACTGCAAATTTCTCTGATCTGGCCAAGATTTTAAAACTTCTATCAGGTTATTCATCTTGTTTTCAGATTTATTACCTACTTACTAGTTCTGAGACTGCTTCATTCTAGTCTAGCGGTAGTTTACTTTAAGATATCTTGTCAAGTAAACTTATGCAGCAAGATAATTTCACAACCTTTAAGTAATTTTCTGATAGATTTAAGTGTTTATATCTTATGTTTTTTTTTTCAGAGTAGACAAATATACAGAGGCACATGGAACTAGTGTCAAATACTTAAAATCCAAACTCAATTTTGATACTAAGGAATAGACTTAATACTCATTATTGATTCCGATAACACAATGAAGATAAAACATGCTCTTTTTTAAAATGTATGCGTTCATACACAAAATAATAATTCTTTGTTATCATGAGGTCTTATACTTGTTCTGGTAAATTCTGATGCATACTAAAACTATTTAAGTAAGGTTTAATTTTCTCCTTAATATTATATCGATTAATGTCTGATTATTATATAAGACTTTTGACAACCTTCTATTGAACAAATTCTCAAAATTTTAGAACATCGGCTAACTTATATACCTTATATATTTGGATTTTTTTTTAATACCAACATTTTCATTAGAGGTTGTACAAGAGCGACATAATTCCCAAAACAAGACAAATTTAATAATTTCGATTAAATAAATATATTGTGTGGTTCGGTTTACAATTTTAGCATCGCGAATTTTGATCTCATTTCTCTTTTTTTATTTTGCGTATCATTGTAAGTAGCTCAACAGCTGTCCGGGCAAATTTGAACAGATGGGGCAAAAAACGAGATTATTTTCCTCGAATCAAATTTGTGAGAAAATCTGTGAATCTGACCGTCGTTGTTGAAAAGTGCGAGCGAGTCCTTGTCCGTCTAATCCTGTATTCCATTCTGCCTCAGGCCCAAAGCAGCGTGGGTACTCTCCCCTCCCCCTCCCTCCCCCGTGACCTCTAAGCCTAAAATCAATGCACTCTCTGTCCGACCATAAAAAGAGGATTCTCACTTTGTCCTCTCCTCTCTCAGGTTGTTAAGAGTTGCTTGTTCTTCTGTTGCCAGTTCGTGTCTTTCCTCTAACTCTTCGCGTCCACCTGCTAACGCTCGTCACTGGTGTGGGGTTTGACTGTGTTCCCATTGATCACCTCGGGCCCCAGACTTAGTTAGACGTTAGTATTTACCGCTCTTTCAAAATGCTAAACTAGAACTAGGAATGTCAAGAAAGGTCCTATATTACGCAGAATGGACTCTTGTGAGGTTTAAGTCATGTTATAATCTTTGTTCCCTCTTCAAAAACAGACCTGGAGTTGTGTTTTGTTTCATCCCCATGTTTGAGTAACTCTTTAAAATGAGTCTGTGTACATCTCCAAAACTTAAAATGCTCTGTTCCTCCTTGTGATGTCATAGAAGTGGTAGTTTTCAAATTAACAGCTCCTTTTTACCTTTAGTTCAGTAGACACTGACAATTCCAGGGCTGAAATCATTCAAATGATTCTAGTTAAGGTCTATGGAGTTTAAAAACACAGTGGAGCACTTCTTGTATTACATGACGTCATAAGTTGGAGTGTTTTTGATTGATTCGTTTTCATTTCGAGTTTGTGCCAAGAGAAACAATAATCATACACAAGAAGAAAAACTTTTATTCATCAAACCCTATTCATGACATAGTTTCAAAAATTCAAAAATTGTTGATGAAACTTTACACATATTTACATATAGAAATGTAAATTCTCTTGCTTTTTTTTTTTTTTTGGTATTGTACTATTGTATTATGGTCGTACAAACTAATAAAAATGATAAAGAAGAGTGTTTTCTGATTGAAAGAAGAACTTAAATATGTAGGATTTGTGCATTAAACGTGTGAATGAAACAAAACACAACCCCAGGTCTGTTTGTGATGAGAAAACATTAGAACAGAGCTCAGAAAATGACACAATATTGGCTTTTTAAGTAAAAATGAAAAAAAAAAGACACTGACGCCATTTCAAGCCATATGGTCCAAAACAGTAAACCTACATGTAACATTGACTTGAAGACGCTGTATCAGAATTTTAGTGTAAAATTACTAAAAAATGAACTAAAATTTTAATGGTACCTTACCTTACACATTCCAAGCATCCTAATTATTCACCGCGATGAGTTTGTAGGAGCTTTTCATAAAAATATCTATATGCCCGTCACTGGTGTAAGGCTACAAGAAAAAACCTGCACACTTACTCCCAAACTGCTTTTAATAAATGACAACGTTTCCATCAGTGGATCTTCGTCAGGTCATGATTGAAACGTCATTTATTAAAGGCGGTTTGGAAGTAAGTGTGCAGGCTTTGTCTTGTTTTTCATAAGAGCTTTTCACAGCTTTCAGAGAGCAGAGAGCATGTGAAGTGCACTTCCTGACAATAACAATAGAGCACTTTATAATTAAATGCAGCTCAAAATAATCTCTGCCTGTGCTGGAGATTTAAAGGTGTAACTTCTCTGGTGGACAGTCCGTCAAACGTTTTTCTCACCTGGAATGTTTCACAGTATGGCATTAAACCTTTCTATCTTCATGGAGACCAAACCAGACCAAGTTACACGTCAGATCTGTGGAAAGGCGACTCCGCTCACAGTCAGAATGCCTGTTTTTCAAGGTATTTTTGAGCTAAAAATCCACCTGTAATCAAATTAATGTGAAGTTGGGCTGTTTAATGTCATACTGTGGAATATTCCAGGCACAGCAATGACATATCCATGGAAACAACCAGAAAAGTAACACAATGCGCTTTTAAGGCCCATAGCTGATGCACTAAAAAGTCAAAATATCCCTAAATAAGACCAAAATATATCAAAGTACGAGTTTTTATTTTGTAATTTGGCTAGTTATATTTATCACACCATTCTTTGTTTTTTCGTTCTTAATTTCTGTTTTTACTATGTGTCTGCTCCGCTTTTACTGGAGTGAAGTCTAAGTATAAAAATAGCCCCAAAAAGTTCCTAAATAAAAAAATACTAGTGTTTTAAGAATCAGTGAGTAGATTTCCAGAGTTCAGGGCCGTTCTTGAGTGGAAAAAATGAGCGTTTGGTCTGAGGGCGGAGGTGCATTCCTGTCCACAACCCACTGCACAGACACCAGATATCAGTCCCACTGTGGAGCCTCAGACAATACTGGGAAAAGTGCAGGGGCTCGCGATTAAAGGTGCATTGCGGACATTTCCTGATGCACCTCTCTAGGCCTGTCACGATAATTATTACACGTGTACTACTTCCTTGAGAAAGTGGGGAGATTTGGAGTATATTTGTTGAAATACGATAAGGTTTGAGCTGTAGGGGATTGAAAAAGAGTGTGTCTAATTATTGCTTCATTCTGCTGTTTATTTGTTGTACTTATTTAGAATTTATATATTTATTTTTATTACTTATTTAGAATATATGCTGCTGCTCCTGCTACTGTGGATCAATAAAGTTTGTCTAAGTCTAAGTAGCTAATGATATTTAATGATATTGACTGCTACTACTACTACTAGTACTACTACTACTAGTACTACTACTACTACTACTACTACTACTACTACTACTACTACTCTAAGTAGCTCATAATATTTAATGATACTGTCTATTTAAACTGGTTTACTGGGATTATTTTGATTATTATTGTCTTAAAATGAACGTTATGGGTGATGTCACACTCCCTTAGTCCACTTCTTATTACAGTCTATGGAAAGCAATAACATCTCCATGGAAACAAGAAGATGTCATCCACCAGAAGTGTTACATAGTGCACTTTAATGAACAAAATGTGCATCTTTTTATACTTAAAAGGTTTGAAGGGAAAATCCATATTCATTCCCTGATGCTTGCTCCGCCCCTCTGGCTCTTCCCATCTCCTCACTTTGCGTCGTGTGTCACCTCCTCTGGCTGTGGGGAGCTGGGAGCAGATGGGAGCGCTTGTTGTTTGTTGGGGCCCAATGGGAGCGCTTGTTTTGTGCCGAGGTGTGTGCCTGTTTGTGAGCTGATTACAGGGCAGGGCTGTTGTGGTGTGGAGACGCAGGAGACTGAGTCACTCTCTATCATTGACTGTGCTCCTCTGATGAGGAAATTATATGAAACGCACACAGACCACAGCACAACAACACGTCATGTAAAGTAAAGAGCCGCTCTGGGTCATTATATGGTCTAAGCACTGACTGAGCATTTCTGTGGACTACTACTCCTGCTACTACTCCTACTACTGCTACTACTGCTACTGCTACTGGATCAGTTTTCTATAGTGCTTTTTGGACACTAAAGACGGTTTACAGAGCATTATTCATTCCCTCCACACTCAGTGATGGTAAACTACTGTAGTCTGCCAATCTGCAATCGGCCGCTCCACCAACACCATCACTTATGTTCAAACCGCATTCATAGTAGGCAATATATGTGAAGTGCCTTGCCTAAGGACACAACAAACATTGTTTTTGCGACTGGCGCCCCCCTGTGGTACTTGATTTTCCCAGTGGTCTCTCATCCAAGTACTAACCACCAGACCCGGCCCTGCTGAGCTTCTGAGATCTGATGAGATCAGGCTTTGACAAGGAGGTTTGGCTACTACTACTACTACTTACTAGTACTGCAGCTACACCTACTACTACTTACTACTACTTACTCCTTCTACAACTATTAGAATTGTTAGCATGATATAATGCATGCTCCTCCATTCTTTATCATTGGTCAGATAGATATGGAGATGTTTATTATAAAAAAAGTTACGTCAGTAAGTGAATGGATTTAGTACTATTCTATTTTGCTGATACTGCTATTACTTGTACTGCAATGGGCTGCATTTAGAGTTGTGTGAGACCTGACACACAAATCAACTCACCTGTTGTAGTTCCAACCAAGTCAGTTCATTCACTGTGTTCAAACAAAGCTCAGATTAAGTCTAACTGGAATAACAGAGCTTCAGACAGAGCGGTGCTTTCAGTTAGCTTCACACCCATTTTTAACCAGATATAGATAAAAAATATAGTGACTGAAGAAATTATTTAGATAAACTCTTCAAAAATAGTTTATATAAAATGTTTTATTTTCCTACCATTATGCTTTAATAATACCAGCTCTGTCTCTGTTATGCCTCAGGATGTGTCTGTATAGTCCAAATGATGATTAACTATTATTTTCAATTGTCAACTATTATTTGAATAGTCACTTAGTCATAATGATTATAATTAGCCTTTGCGGCCCTATACTACATTGTGTGCATTTAAAATTACTAATATTACATTTAAGCTTGCATTGCGTAACATTTCTGATGGAGAGATTGTCAGATTTTCTTTTCTCTACTGCTCCTTTTATGGTATTAACATCTGTTTTAATGTGGATTATTGCGCCTTACTTGTCACCACTTGTACTGCATATCTCATTCATAAAACTTGTAGAAGATTGTAATTTACTTGCGTCACACTGTTTCCGGTGCGTTAGATCAGATCAGACATCAGCTCAAATTTAGTTTCACTGACATGGCGTTGTTAAATGTATTGCAAAGCAGATGGTCTTTACTAAACTAATATCGAAACCAGAAGAAATAACAAGATTCAAAAAACCCAAAAGAACAATTTCCCCCTCCCACAGTTTTAGAGTGATCTTGAACTTGATCAGAATGAGTTTTGGATTATAAAACACACCGGATTATAAGGGACATTAAAGGGACAGTTCGGAATTTTGGACATAGGGCCTCATGTCTGTGTCAATAGAATAATATTTGAAATAAAACCAACCTTGCATCGCATGAATCGTCCCATGTTGAGGGACTATTTTCTCATATATCAGTCCGCCGCTGCCGAGCTTTCTATCAGGAAGTACAACTCACTGCTGCTGCTCAGACATAAATCCTTCAAATGCAACGTTGGTTTTACTTCTAAAATTATTCTATCGACACAGACGTTCACATGGACAGTCTGGCGTTATCAATGTTTTGCCTCGGGTGTTTTGTGGAGTGGATAAAACTGTTTTTAATGGCCACTGACATGCACTAGCCTAGCACCAACAACCTCTCCAAGTTTTTAAAAAGTGTCTGCACATGACTTCAACACTCTGGCTCACTAGGAAATGGGGCCCTATTCCCAAAATTCTGAATTGCCCCTTTAAGACTGAGACTGATACCTTAGCCCAGCAGATCGTGGTGTAACTCGCCCGGCATTGCCTCTCTGTCTTGGTGAATGTGTGTTCGCCTTCCGTCATCCAATACTCCCACACATCTCGCAATTTAACTTGAACGACCTGTTGATAACAATATCTAGCCGTTGGAAATTGGTTAATCCACCCAGAATGATGACAGCGCTGAATTAGTTTGCTTCACTTGGACGTGAGTCAGCACGTCTCTGAGCAGGGGCCATTTTGGGGTTCTTATAGACACACCATAATATGATGTTGAAGCAGTTTCTGAGCACCGTGCACCACATAAAATCGGTTCAAGATCAGTAAGCACCACCAGAATTAATACAGAAGGTGCACTGACGATGTTTGAGAAAATGAAAGGATTTTAAGTGCACCTTATACAGGATATCCCCAGGTTTGACTACCCCAAATTTAAAACTTTATTAAGACCTTTTAAAGACCACTTAAATGAAAATCAAGACAACATCGCCCCCATTATACAGGCGAAAAACACCAGATCCAATTCTAATCATGACCATTACTCACTTCTTTAAATTACAAAAATACTTTTATTATAAAATGTCATTCAGAACTCATATGCATTGCTTGTAAAATGGCCAAAAATCATTTATAACATTCTAACAAGACAGACTAAACTTTCACATTGTCTTGTCTCACATTGCACTGCAGCCCGGTTGAGTATACAAAAAAATAGGCTAATGAAATTTAAGACGTTTGTGAAAAAAATAAGACGTGGACAACATAATTTAAGACTTAATTTAGGAACATGAAATTTAAAACCTTTTTAAGACTTTTAAGACCCCGAGATTACCCTGTTATAGTCCAAAAAATAAAATATAAGACCACATGGTAAGATTTACATTCTATTGTCAAAAGAAATAAGCCTTTTTTCATTATTGTTGTATTGAAATCTATTGGGTTACGAGTCCTAAGCTTCGATATCAAGCTTGCATTACATACTGACAGCACCTGAAGTATAGTAGTATTATAATCCCAAAAGGGGACTTGAATGAACCTCCAGCATTCGCAGCAGCTCCCGTGTTTTCCTATGTGCAAGTATAAAGCCTTGTTGTACATTGTGTGGCCCGTGTTGGAAGCCACAGTCCGCTTTTGTTCAGATGTTGTAATCTCCAAGTGACAGACAGTGGCTCCATGTTACGTGTTTGTGCAGAACTGAGCGGAGGGAGGGGCCAGCCGCTCCGAAACATGAACACACCATCTACTTCTCTATGTGGGCAAAGAAACTGCGCGCTCAGCTCAAGAGGGCAAAGCTGTAGTCTGTGGATAAGAGGGGAAAAGTATAGGTGGACGATAATAAAGGTATAGAGCCAAGATGGATGGCAAAGCAGTCCGGTTTCTCTACCTGCAGCGCTGTAAAGGTAGGAGTTAATGTGTAGTTATAGTTTTGTTCTGCAGTTTTCAGTCTGTCTGTGGAGTCAAATTGGATACCTTAGAATCAGGGTTTTTAAAAGTACTAATACTTTTGGATACTAATCGGTACAAAAACTACTAGTATTTGACATTTACTGTTCAGGGTTAGAATGATTTTTTATCAGAACTAGTATAAAACCACATGGTAAGATAAAAAAGTATTATTTTGTGTTGAAAATGTTAATGATTTTGGAATTGAGATTGGTATTACGTATCCGGTCTTTTCCTTAGTATCAAACCGAAAAATTTTGAATTGTAATATTGCAACAAAAGCATTCAATCGTGAAACCGCAGCATGTACACACTTCTCTAATGCTAATTTTGTTGTAATAATTCATCGAAAATCATCTACATTTTCTTGTATAAATCAAGAAATTAACATGAAAGAAAATGTAGATTTATAATACTTGGGGATAAATGTTACTTTTAATTAAGCAGTGAAGAGCAAGTGATATGTGGATGGAGCTTTTGTCCTCCAACCCAAAAGAAATTGGGAAACCTTGGGTAAAACATTCCATCTTCCCTGTGTTCGAATGTGGATTTCAGAAAATAAAATCACAATCTATTCACAATGACAACTTTTTCCAACTTGTATACTTTCTGTAGTTGTTCAACTCTTCTGTGCGTCATTATGCGCTCAGCAGACGGTTAAACATTGTTACTTTTAGACCAGTTTTGTTTTCAATTACAAGGATTTATATGGGACGACAGCAGAAAGGAGAAGTCAGTAAGGAAGTTAGATGATTTGTTTTTTTGATGTGAAAGGAAACTCAAGTTTCTCAAGTTTTCTTTAGAAATGATTCTCAGGTATTCTTTAGAAATGCGTTGTTTCCTCATTTTTTTTATGTGTAATAGTTTTTGCTTTTGCATTAATTCCCATGCGTGCAGTTTGGATCAGATATGTAATCATTTTGTAAGATTTTGCCACATCCCCTTTGTGGTCGACAATCGGCGCGACATGTTTTAGTCAGTCGTGTATTTCTTTAGTGGACTACAGCCCTCGATTGCAGTGCGGGACCTGGTATCTAACACGAGCCATTCAAGCCAGTCCATCCACAGACTCGCGCACTCACTGCTGCTCAGATTAGGAGACTCCTGGGGAATTTTGCGTATCCCGTTATTGAATATGGGGTTACTCAATGTGTCTGGCTGCTATTAATTTGAGCCCTGAGAGAAGAGGGGAGCACAGAGGAGGAGGAGGATGTGTGCCTCTGGAGGTCTATACATGAGGATCAGTTCACACTTAAATGGATGTGTTGATCCGACGCTAAATACAGTCTTACGAGTTATGATCAGACTCTGAATCGACACTTGCGGCTGGTCCGTGTAAAAGTCTTTCCACCACTCAACTCCATAGCTATTGCGATCATTGATTTAACAGCATAAAAAATATACCGAGGACAAGGGGAGGGTGTAGGATTTCAAGGTTGAAGATTGCCAGTAAGTTGCCTACTTTCCCAACATCAAAATGCATTTGTATATACCGTAAAATACCAAATATATTTTAATATAATTTTTTTGTTTCAGTCACTTAACGGACCAGGCGTTTATTTGAGACCAGGCGGCGATTTGGAGCAGGCGATTAATTACTTCCTCACAAAAATCTGGCTCAGCAAAACTGGGGAAATATGGAACTCAAATTCTTTTAACCTGTATGACTATAATTTAGGCGACTTTCTATACAGATGTAGGTGAGTCGAATTGAAATGTTACCACAAAATATCTACAGAGCGGAGAGTTTCCCCAAATTTGAAAGCGTTTATGCAAATGAGCCGTGTGGTTTTATGTTTGCTTTCTGTAGAGATGACGTGAGCATCAGTCCTGCGTAGGGTAACCAGACGTCCCTATTTACCCGGGACAGTCCCAATTTTGAGCCCTGTGTCTAATGTCCCAGCAGATTTATCCAAAACCAGTGATTTGTCCCAGTTTTATACAAGAAATGTCCCTATTTTTGACTAATCTGATCCCTGCCAACAGTAAGAGTTTAGGTAAAATACATAAAAGCTGCTTAAAAATGACAAAAACACAGAAAATGTGACTATACTGACTCCCATTAGTGCTAAGTGCAGAACAATTTTCTTTATTTATGGACTCATTTCACAATTTTATCATTACCAATCAACCCAAACCCAGGGATGTCCCCGTTTTTTATTTTAACAATCTGGTCACCCTAGTCCTGCGTCCTGTTGTTGCAGCATAACTTCTGTATTCCAGCAGCTACTTTAGACTCTGCGTTTATTTGGAATCGGCGGTTATTTATCAAAAAGTACACATGCACCCGGCGTTTAAAGGGGAACCAGCAGTTAACTGGAACCTGGCTCTTATTTGGTCTTTTACGATGTGTGCATAGTAGTGGTTCTAGGAAGTCCTGTGACCTCTGGATGATGTACATTGTTGATCTTGTAAGGGCTAAAATGTGCCCTCAAAACCTTTAACTTACTGGCTTCTATTGGTCAACCAACCCAAAAGTCAGACTGTTATTATACATATTTTAAGACACTTACTTCACTGACGGTTGATTAAGGAGCTGATGGTGCAGTTTACCAGCCTTATGTCTGTTTTCTTTTTCAGTTAATAAGATTCACAAAATAAAACAGTTTTTGTTTTTGTAGTTTTTTTTATTGATTCATTCATTTTTATGTTAAGTGTGTGCCAAGAAAGATAACACAAACAATCATACACATACTACATACACATTGTAAACAACAGAAAAGCACATTTGTAGAAAAGGAGTAGGAAGAAGGAAAAAAAAAAGTATATTAACCCACCCCTGTTCATGACAGTTTCAAAAATGATGTGGTTTCTTGTGTACATTGATCACGGATCTTTACAAATATCTACATATAGCAAAATGAATGACATATTATGGTCATACAAACTAATAATAATAACACTAAAGAAGGCACAGAAGTTTATCATTTAGGATCGTATGAAACTAAGCAAAATGAGAATGAAGAATGTAAAGATTTTTATTTTGTTTTAGTTCTTTTATCTGTTTAAGCAAACTAGTTTTATCCATTCATGCAAACTAGTAATAATGTTAACGAAGACGCAAAAGTTGATCGTTTATGGTTGTACAAAATAAACCATAATGAGAGTGAAAGAAATAAATGAGATGAAATTTAATTAAAATTTAAAAAAAAGTTTAGCATAATACATCTCAGCTGACCTCACGTCCTGTAATCTCTTTTTTACCACTTTTTCTTGCACCTGTAGCCATTGTGTGGTACTTCTGTTCACATTGTGCATCTGCTTAAATGTTGACAGTGCACTTTGAGCTTCTTCCACATGTTTCCTCTGCGTTTTCTCTTCCTCCAAAGTAACATGCCCTCATTTCTTTCCCTCAGAGATCCGCGCTCAGCTGGTGGAGCAGCTCAAGTGTCTGGACCAGCAGTGTGAACTCCGGGTGCAGCTGCTCCAGGACCTCCAGGACTTCTTCAGGAAAAAGGCCGAGATCGAGACGGATTACAGCCGCAACCTGGAGAAGCTCTCCGAGAGGTTCCTCACCAAGACCAGGAGCACCAAGGACCACCTGCTCAAGTGAGACGCTCTCTTTGTACTGTGGCTAGGAAATAGATCGAAAAATTAATAATATGGCTATTTTTGTTCTGAAAATCTGCAAAATTAGAAAATTGATTATTGTCTATAAATAACACTATTAAAAATCACAGCTAAAACTAAGTAAAAATCAAATGAGAAACTTCTAGTGTAAGTATATAAAGTGACATTTCTGTGCTTTTGTGTTTAATTACCGTATCTTTAGTATACCGTATAAGTTGCCAAAAAATGGATAATGAAGAAGAAAAAAATGTAGAAGTTGCACCAGACTATAAGGGGGAAATTTATTTTATAAAATCAGAAACAAGAACCGACATTTCATCTTGAAAGGCGAGTTATAGAAGCTATAGTACCAAAAACAACCCAATGGAGAAGAATCCATGTATCATTCATTTGTTTTTCAATATAGAGCCAAAAATAAGAAAACGAAAAAAACTACTCTTTTCTTTATTATTTGTCTCTAAAACAATTTGTTTTTTCATTCTTTGACTCATATGTAGGATTCATATATTTGGTCTATGGACTATCAGTGTGAAAAATGTAATATATAAGTCGCACCTGAGTATAAGTCGGTATAAGTATAAGTCAGGACCACCCAAACCCTGAAAAACAAAAAGATTTATACTCTGAAAAAATGGTATATGGTCCATTCACGTGTTGTACTTTTGACATCTTCCTGGGACGTCCTCATGCATGTCTATGAAGGAATGTTCAGCCGTTACCATAGTGACACAATGAGATTAATTCCTCGTAATGTCGCCCACCCGTACTGCTGGGTTCAGATTAAGGCCGTGAGATTAACCACAATCGAATCAAAATCACACTTTTAATGGCTGTAATTACCAGATCACGAAGGCTGGCGTTTTTGAAGTACCATAATTTCCTCCACAATCAAATGTTCTGTTTTTTTTCTGCATAAAAACGGCTAGCCCTGTAGTTTAAATCTGTACAAACATGTTATGAAATGGGATTCGTGTTTATTCATGTGTACTTCTCAATTATTCTGCGGTCACATTGCTCATCCAAAAAAATACAGTTGAGCTAGTTTTCCCCAAATGATTCAAGCCCTTTTATTTGGCATTAAAAAACAAAAACAAAACAAAAAAACTGCTAACCCTGTACTAGACATCTGCATAGACTGAAATGCTCTGAAATAGGATTCTTAAATTAATCTGTCAGTTTTCTTTCTCATTCTTATTTTATTTTGCTGCATATCTATTTATTCAATGAGGTTTCCTTAAAGAGAAGTGAGAAGTAGACTTGAGATGACACAGTGACCATAGAGATGAGCAGGAAACTCTTTGGTAACATTCAGATCGTCTTTATTGTCTTGCGATACTCATATTGGTTTAATTTGAGTTTTTTTTATTTTTTATGCAACAATATTGGTGATTGTTTCAGCTGTGGGTCTCAGAGGGTTAAAGTTTCCATTTTACTCTATTTTCTGATCTCTTATAATCGTATTTCCTTATTAAAAACATGCCTGGAGTTGTTATTTTGTTTCATTCACACATTTTTAGCACACAAATCCTGCATATTTAGGCTGTGTTCTTCTTTCATTCAGAAAACACTCTTTTGCTCCACAGTGTTTTTAAAACTCCACACACCTTCACTAGAATCATTTGGATCATTTCAGATCTGGAACTACAAATCTCTAGTGAGCAACTGGTAAAAGTAGCTGTTCACTTGAAAACTACCACTACATGACATCACAAGGTGGAACAGAGCATTTTGAGCTTTGGAGATGTAGACAAACTAACAATAAAGAGTTACTCAAACATGTGTGAATGAAACAAAGCACAACTCCAGGTCTGTCTGTCTAAAATGAAACTAATAGGACTATGACCGGGAACTGTCATAGGAACTGTGCCATAAACTCTTATGACTAACTCAGTCTGACTCATTTACTGCATCTCATTATAATAGAAACAGCTTACGGTCTTGGAGAAACTGGGCCGTTAGCTTTTATTTGATTGTATCGAATGTCTGTTGACGGTTGGATGAAGACTTAAAGGAGGAGCAGCCAGAGATTTATTGACACTGGGATCACTTTGATAACATGTTATTTCTTCTGTTATTATCAGTAGGAACATCTGACTAAGGAGATAGAAAGGTTTGGTTTGGCGTTGGAAGGCTTGAAAGTCCTGATTTAGTCTGGGTTTAGTGCTAGTTTAGTCCTAGTTTAGTCCAGATTTAGTCCTGGTTTAGTCCAGATTTAGACCAGATTTAGTGCCAATTTAGTGCTCATTTAGTCATGGTTTAGTCCTGATTTAGTCCCGGTTTAGTCCAGATTTAGGCCTGGTTTAGTACATATTTAGTCCTGTTTAGTCCTGGTTTAGTCCTGGTTTAGTGCTGACTTAGTCCTGGTTTAGTCCTGGTTTAGTGCTGACTTAGTCCTGGTGTAGTCCTGGTTTAGACCTGGAATGTCGGTCATACCACCTAGAGAATACCTGATCGTGTCTGCTGTGCCACAGTGGCTCTATCTTGTACTTTTGATATGTCCTTAGGCAAGACACTTCACGGATGGATGAATGTGGTGTGTGAGTGAATGACAGTGTAGGCATGGAAACTGAAATGGCAATTTGAGATGGCTGCAATTATGTAGTTAATAGATAGATTGTACTATAGCTAACAAAATATGCTGTGTTTTTACAGAAACATCTTGTTGTACCTGTAGTTTAGACCTTGTATTAGTTTGTCACTTCATATTTCAGTCTTCTCCTACGTGTTAACACCCCTGGAGTTGTTCAGCTGTGGCTGAATTCAATCCAGTGTGGATTGAATGGGTAATACGATGTAAAGTGCTTTGGGTGTCTGGAAAGATGCTATAGAAATCAGTGCATTATTAGTCCTCATTTAGGCCTGGTTTAGTCCTGGTTTAGTCCTAGTTTAGTCCTAGTTTAGTCCTGGTTTAGTCCTGGTTTAGTCCTGGTTTAGCCCTAGTTTAGTCTTGGTTTAGTCTTGGTTTAGACATAGTTTAGTCCTGGTTTAGTCCTGGTTTAATCCTAGTTTAGTCCTGGTTTAGTTCTGGTTTAGTCTTGGTTTAGTCCTAGTTTAGTCTTGGTTTAATCCTAGTTTAGTCCTAGTTTAGTCCTAGTTTAGTCCTAGTTTAATCCTGGTTTAGTCCTGGTTTCATCCTAGTTTAATCCTGGTTTAGTCCTGGTTTCGTCCTAGTTTAATCCTGGTTTAGTCCTGGTTCAGTGCAGCTCCTCAAGTTAACACATTTTCAAGTTCAATATATTGCCGAAAGAAATACAGACCATAATCGATAACACTGAAATGAATTCATGCCGCAAAATCCCAAGAGCCGATTTAAACCACAAAAACTATTCTAGAGCTACAACACTGTTAAACCAGAAGCTGCAACAAATAAATAGCAGAATAAAACACTTTAGTGGTTAGTTTCCATCTGTCGTGAGTCACAGAAGTCATTAATTCAACCGTTTACAGCTCAAATCTCTTCAAATCGACAAAAATAACCAACAAATTCCCAGTTGTCAAAAGAAAAAGCAGCCACGATAAATAGTGACCCCCTCCAAAAATAATTGTTTGCAAATATTGGATGTCTATATGGTAATTATCCTGACAGGCCTAGTGACATGGATCATTTAATATTACAGGGATATTAGCCTGGCCTATTACTTTTGCAGATTAACTATATTTTCACAGAAATCTGAGATCATACATCTTAAAACTGATCATGCTCTTTCTAAATTAGTTTTATCAGCTGCTGCCAAAAATGCCCCGTATTTCTCAACAGTTTTGGAATCTACTTTGTTCTCTGTGCTTATTTTAGTCAAACCTTCGTCTCCCTCTCCTTCCTCTTTCCTCTCTCTTCCTCTTTCGATCCTCTGGCCTTGTTTCGCTCATGCCTCGTTCATTTCGGTTTCCTGGTCATCGTGGAGGGGTAGAGGGGCTGGGGTGGGTGGGTGGGCTTGTTGTTCTTGCACAAAAACATTTACTTACAGTTACAGCAGGATCAATACGGCTGAATGAAAGCCTTTTTGAGTTAAGAGGATGCGCACAGATCAATATAAAGACCGCAGCTCAGTGGATGGCTTTGATTGGAGGTGGGGGAGGGAAAATGCGTGCAATAGGCAAAGTAAACTGTATCTATTGTAAAAGCGTAGAATTCCATGAAGATAAAACTGACTTTTAATTGTTTTAGCCATTTAACACAAAAAAATACTCCAGTTTCCTCTTCAAAGTCTGAACTCTGCTCCACACCACAGGCTTTTACTGGCTGTGGCCCACATAGATTAAAAGCCTCAAGCTGATTGATTATATAGTTTAGAAAATGATTGGATCTTGTAATTTAAAATTAGCTTAAAGTAATATTTTTCATATTCATTTTTTTTTTCGAATGATTGCCATGCTATTTACTGCTTAAGATGTGTTACAAGGGGTTGGGGCAGCTTTTTTCATCAAGGGCCACTTATTAAAACACAGAGCAGCGTGAGGACCGATTGAGGGTCATAGACTGAGGGTCAAAACAGTGAGTAATTAAAATCTGTGCATTTATAACAGGTTTGAATGAGCCTCCAGGCCTTTGCTCAGGCGTAGACCCTCAAAAGGACAAACTACATTTGCTTGATCAAGGTAGAGTTAAAAAACATGCAGTAAAAAGTACTACTTGCTATAGTTTGGGGGCCAAAACAATTGGTCTGAGGGCTGCATTTGGCTCCCGGGCCATAGTTTGGACATGCCTGCTTTAGGTTTACTATGTGTTCCGATATGAAAAGGTTGAATTCGTATTTTAAAATGATCCTAAAATGTACATTTTATTTAATTATTTTCTTTATTTCGTCGCTGTATTTTCACACAATTCTCTTTCCTGGCACCAATTCTGATATATAGATGAAGTCTATTCTAACAGCTCTGTGCTCTGGGATTCTCCATGATCTTTCTTTCTTTATTTATTTGGATGGGACAGTGCATATTAATGAACATACAATTTGTACAAAGCCACACAAATTGATGTAAATATGCCGGATTTAGCACAGTGCTAATTTCCAGCCGTAGTCCCAGACCTAAAATATAACAATCATGAGACAATATATTACAGTCACAGACATAAACCAAATGATTATATATATGCAATAGTGATACGTGATCTTGAGTCTTGGTCAGGAGGACCTTAGCTGGAGGGTTTGACCTATAGTGCATGTTTGGGGTTGATGGAGGAAACCAAAGTGCCCGGAGCAACCCACCCAGACACGGGGAGAACATGCAAACTCCACCCAGAAAGGCCCAGACGACGTAGGAATCAAATCAGTTGCAGCCAGTGGGAGCCACCTCATCAGATCCAAAAAAACCCAAATGAAAATTGGCTAAAAAAACGACATATCAGTCTCACCCTTTCATGCCTTTTATACACCCTGAAAATATTCATCATTTCATTTTCTAGCTTGAAACATGTCCATACGTTTGCTACTGCAGAAGCCTGTTATTTTTACTAGGCATCTGTAAAGAACAAAGAGCACATTCTCACTCCTCTCCTCCCTCTCTTCCCTCTCCTCTCATCCCTCTCCTCTCATCCCTCTCTCCCTCAACATCTGTGCTGCTGGTGCCATGCAGGAATTTCAGACATTTTCCGGTTCGTTGTGCGTTCCTAAGTGTGTGTTTTGTGCGTGCTCTGTGTGTGTATGGTAGGTATGTGCAGCCTGCATGTTTCTCTGTGCATAGCAATTGGTTCACGCTGCTTGGAGCAAAGAGGGTTGTGAGAGAGCACTGCAAAAATAACAAATTAGGAATTCAGAATTAAGATGGGACTAGTTTAGTTTAGGTGCATTTTCATACATTTTAAAAAAAACTTTTCAAGGCTGGAAAGCAGATGCACAGTGGTAAAAAAAAATTGTCCACAGCGTATTCATGTTTTTCAGCGTTTTTTTTTTTTTTTTGTGGACCATTCAAAAGGTAGGATTTTGTGTTTTAAATGATTATTTACTATGGCAACGGTGCAAAGATAGAGTAGGGTATAAATGGATCCAACACCACCTGAGTCTATACTGTTGATGTGTCCTTAAGCAAGACACTGCACTGCAATGAATTTAAAGGTCCACTTTCTGGTTTGAAATCCGTCACCGGGTTGTTTCTAGGGATACAGTATGTCACTGCTTTGTCTGGAATGTTCCCCAGTATGACATTAAACAGCTCTACCTTACATTTACTCAATTGTAGGTGTTTTTGTAGCTCAAAAATACCTAAAAAACACGTTCTGACTGTGAGCAGAGTCGTCTCTCCACAGATCTGACCTGTAACTTGGTCCGGTTTGGTCTCCAGGACGATAGAAAGGTTTAAGTATGGTATGGTAATACTGTGAAAACATGACTGACAAAAAATAAAAAATAACATCTCCATGAAGGAAATCATTTGACAGACACTCTACTAGGAAAGTTGCGCAATTTTAACAGAAAACAGTGCAGAAATTACACCAGATGTTTGTTTGAAAGATTACACAGCGTTTGTAAAAATTCTTTCTGATATCACTCATCTCAAATTCCAAGATGACATCACTTCAAAATATTATGCAAAGTTCTTTCTTCTGTCTTCTGCTTCTTCTCACTGTGAACTAGAGCTTAAAAAACTTGATTCAGGATTTGATTTGAGTCGACCATAAAGCAGCATCCAAAACTTGCACCATGTTATGAAAACCTCTCTTCTCCACCGAATAAATTGGAGCGTTTCATATGGTTCACAGTACAGATGGGCATTTGATTACATTTTCTTAATCGATCCCCGGGAGAATTAACATTTGATTATCAATTAATGATTAACATTTTTATGTTAACATTTTTATCATTGTTATTACTATTACTAATCTACATAAATAAATTCAACTTTACAACATATAAACCATCACCACTATAGAGCCACATCAGCCCGTTTGAGATTAGAATGTGTTTAATGCAGCTTTAGCACATTTGTTTACGTCTTACAGAAACTAAACTTAAAACTGCATGGCTCATTTGCATAAACTGTAAACGAAAAAAAGCAGCTCTTTTGTGCTGATGCGTCAGCTTCTGTCGGACTCAGTGGATCATATGAGCAAAGTTAGAGAGACACTGCAGGAAGTGCACTGCGGAAAGTCTATAAGAAGTCTTGGAGAATGCAAAATGTAAGCGCTGTATTAATAAAATTTTAAATATGGATTTCCCAAAAAACCAAATCAGTTTGACTTGCCAACTCAATTTTTATTTTAAATAGATTTTTACCCAGCCCTACTGTGAACTGAATCTTGATTTGAAAACGTGATACCCATTTTGTGATCTCGTGAAATCTGAAATCTAAACTCATCAAACGGCGACAAAGTGAAGGTCATTGGTCTGAATTACGGCGTCTACAGTTTTTTTTACAGTGTGTAGTGTGTGTCCATAGAGACCCCTGGTATTTCTGGTATTTGGCCTTGTGTGTGGAAGAGTGGTGGATAGAGAGAGGAAAAGAGAGGGGAGAGATGGTGAGGATGGTATGGGGAGGGAGTGCCTGGTTAAATGGTTTTCTGTGCGTCAGTGTGTGCGTTGTACAACTGCCAGTCAAAGCCCTCACAAGTTGATTTAAAGGGCCCATCTTACGCTATTTTCTGTCTATTTTAGAACGCTGTTACCTCAGAAACACACCTGGAGTTGTTTTGTTTCAGTCACACATTTAACACACAAATCCTGCATATTTAGGCTGAGTTCAAACTGAAAACACTTTGTTCCACTTTGTGATGTCATGTGGTAATAGAGGAAGTCAAGTAAAGTGCTCCACTGTATTTTTAAACTCCAGACACCTTCACTAGAATCATTTGGATAATTTCAGCCATTCCAGTCTCTACTGATAAACATAAAAGTAGCTGTTAACTTGAAAACTACCTCTTCATGACATCACAGTATGAAAGTGGTGTGTGCGTGAGTGTTGGTGGTGGTCGGAGGGGCCGATGGCGCAGATTGGCAGCCTCGCCTCCGTCAGTCTGCCCCAGGGCAGCTGTAGCTACAATAGTAGTTTACACCACCGGGTCTGGAGTGAATGAATAATGCTCTGTAAAGCGTCTTTGAGTGTCCAGAAAAGCGCTATATAAAACTGATGCATTATTATTTATTATTATTATTATCACAAGGTGGAACAGAGCATTTTGAGCTTTGGAGACGACCATATTTTTTGCACTATAAGACGCACGAATTATAAGGCACAATATAAATGAATGGGTGTATTTTCATATATAAGGTGCACTGGATTATAAGGTGCATTAAGCGAAACAAAACAGTCAGATAAGTCAAACTTTATACATTTTAATAGTTGGGCGATTTCGGATTGCTCTTGTCATTATCCGAGTCAGTCTTGTTGCTGTTCACTGATGATTCCAGCCTTTGTGAAAACTCGGACGACTCTTCAGACTGGTACCTTGGCCCAGGCATCCATGATCCATTGGCAGATCGTGGCGTAACTCGCCCGGCTTTGCCTCTTGGTGAATGTGCGTTTGCCTTCTGTCAGGGGTCCTTATACACACACCATAGTATTATGTTGAAGCACAGTATGTATTACTCATAGACCGTATATATATGAATGGTATAACTCTGCCTACAGTCGCCGTAATGTTCCGACAATCCATCCAGCGGCACAGCTTTCGTATCTTACCAAAGTCGTACTAAAACATTCTGACAGATTTTTGAGTGCCAAATACCACATAAAATTGGTTCAAGGTCAGTAAGCACAACCAGAATGAATACATAAGGCGGACTGTCGATTTTTGAGAAAATTAAGGGATTTTAAGTGTGCTTTATAGTCCGGAAAATACAGTAATAGATTAATAATAATAATAACTGACTACTCAAACATGTGTGAAGATGCAGGGTTTGTGGATTAAACATGTGTGAATAAATATACCTGCAGTTCTTTTATTTCATTCACACATGTTTAAGTAATCCTTCATCATCATTAGTCTGTTTCCAACGCTTAAAATGCTCTGTTCCACCTTGTGATGTCATGTAGTTTTCACGTTAACGGCTCTTTTTACCTTTTGTTCAGTAGAGATTGGAAAGTCTGAAATCTTCCAAATTACTCTAAATAATAAAGGAGTGTGGTTACAGTGAACACAGTGGAGCACTTCCTGTATCACCGTATGACATCACAAGGTGGAACAGAGGGTTTTCTGTTTGAGAGAAGAACTAAATCTGCAGGTTTTGTGTGTTAAACATGTGTGAATGAAACAAAACACAACTCCGGGTATGTTTTTGATGAGGCTTAAAGCTCAGAAGAATACATTTGGTGTAATATAGGTCCTTTTAAGATGTAACATTTTAGATTTTCAGTGTTTTATTTCACAGTAAATTCTCTTTGAATTACCAGAGACACTCGTCCAACACTCTTTTTCTACATTTTACCATTTGAGTCACCAGCGTCACACGACCTGAAGTCTGTCCCTGCTTCCTCTTTGAAACATATGACCTGTTTTATCTCGGCCAATGACATTTCAGCTTTGACCAACTTATCGTTCGGGGTCACGGCGACGTCGCTCACTTGGTGTTGCTCAGCCGTCGCCAGGGTAACCGCTGTGTAAAGGTGAAAGAGTAGAGGAACAAATACAGGAAGTGCAGTTTGGTTTGGTTTGGAAGATACCATGCACATTAACATTAGGGTGCTTCAGAACTGTTTAGAATGTTTATATTGATTTATTATTATTATTATTATTATTATTATTATTATTATTATTATTATTATTATTATTATTTATGTATTAAATTATTCTTATTTTCCCTTTTTTTTTTTTTTTTTTTTTTTTTTACATCCAAATATTCACATTTGAATCGGACAAAATAGGGTTACGTGTTGGTCAGTTACATCTCTTACAGGTCCAAAAAGCATTACTAGAATGGAAACAAAAATATGAACTCAAATAAAAAATTGCAGGGGCAAAATTGGAAACTGAATCGTGAAATTTGTATATTAAGAATTACGTTAAAATCTTGTCTTGTCTCGTTCTCGTGGAAAGTGTGTCTCGTCCCATCTCTCTTAGATTTGAAGCCACATGCCTAAAAACACGTCATATAGTATAAGTTTTATGGATGGACTATGATTTTTATACTTGCTGTCTGTCTGTGTCACTCTATATAGATGTTTTAGTTATTCAAACATTTCCAGTTACTGATGTGTATATTTCTTTGTAGAGTGACTTGATATTGACATAAATATTCTATGCGGAGTTCAGCTGATGTACTGTTTTCTTGACACTTGTGGATTACTCACGCTCATGTTTGACTCTGTGACAGTCTGTACCAGCTTATATCATCAGTCTGAGTCACTGCACTTTCCCATCATCCCCCACCAACCCACCAACCGCTCACTGCGCCTCGCTTCTAAAACAGGATCCGCTTAAAGAGCTGCGCTTCACTTCTTCTAGTTCAGTTTATAGCAAATGTATGTGAAAGTAACCGGGCTGAATTGCACTGCCTACATTTCAAAATGCCATAAATTGATGTATTAGGACTTTCTGGCTTTACAACCATGAAATAATGTTTGAATTTTGGTTTATTTGACGCTGTTCTGTAGTTACATGATAAATAAATCTACTTAAGATTCTGTTTTGTCTTATTTTATTCTTGTTTAAAGATGCACTATGCAACTTTTCCAGTAGGGTCAGCTGCCTAACTATCTCCGTGGAAACAATTAGGCCACATCACCAGGTCAAGTCAGGTTAGATCTGTGGAAAAGTGGGCACGCTCACAGTAAGAATGCATGTCTTTGCGGTAGTTTTGAGAAATAAATACACCTGTAAATGAATAAATACAAGATATATTTGTTTAATGCCATATTGTGGGACATTCTAGGCAATGGTTTGATATCGGGTATCTCTCAAACACTTCTCTGTCATGGTTCAACGTCAGAGTGAGTGAGGAGGGCACTTAGATTTATGTCTGTAACATGTTTTTAATTCATGATTCAAAACTGAGTATAGGCAGAATTTATTTCATTTCATTTTCTATAAACCTGTGGACCAAATGTGGCCCTAAGACCTTTTTCTCCTGTTGAATTTGTCCATTATCCAGAGAAAAAATAAGTAAACCCTCCACGATTCATGAGCTCCATAACAAACATTTTGATTTGAGGCAGACCTGATGTTAAGCTGCCTGAGCAGCCATTCCCTTTTACATTCTTTTTGAATCCAGAAGAGACTGGAATCAGACCAAAAAACTTCCATCCAAACTTGAAATGATCCATCCACAGATCCATCCACAGTTGTTAATTTGCATCACGTTCCTCTTTGTTATGGCCCTGGTTCGAAGGACTGTAACAAGGAAGGGAGGACACGACAACGACAAAGGTTTAAACCCTCTCCTGAAGCATGTATTAATAAATTACAATAAATATTATATGTAGATTTGTACAACTGGTGCTAAAGGGCGTAGTGGCAATCAAGTCAAGCCAGAGGAGCAGCAATGGGTGTAGGAGGCGGGTCCATTTTATTTTATAAGCAGCTGGATGCCCTGGACCCTAGTGCATTCGGGTTACCTCAAAATAGAACAATTATTACCAACACGGCACAACAGGGGTCCTTCTACATTCTTTTTGAATCCAGAAGGGCTGAAACCAGACCAAAGAGCGTGAAAAACCTCCATCCAAACAAGAGATGATCCAACCACAGCTGTTTGTATTTGTATCACGTGCTTCTCTAATCTCTCAAAAAAATTTTGTAACATTCGGAACAAAATATATCACTTTTTTGACCTGAAATATGACATAGTTTGGTGTTTCGATTCTGTCAAAATCCACACTAAATCTACAGGTTATGCAGATTTTTCTCAGAGCAGAGCATGTCTCTGATTGGCTAATCCGCCTGTCAATCACTCCCTCTGAAATCAGGGAGACATCTAAAGATCAACTCGTCTTTGTGAAGTTTTTTCAAAGCGTGTTTCTATAGGGCTAGGTAAGATATTAAGGTTTTGAGTTTGAGTTTGGCACTTTAATACTCGATATATATTCAGTTCATTTCAGATATCCACTTACCCCAGCCCCCCTCCTTACCCCCTCCGCCCCCGCTGACCCCTTCTACGCCGGGGTCACCTCTCTGCATTTCTGACCCCCGCAGACCGTGATGTAAATGTCCCGCGGCTCTGTGGGTTTCTATGGGGTTAAGCTCCCATTAACAGCACAAAGGAGCCTTTTCATTCCTGTATATGGACAGAGCAAATCCATTTTACTCGCTGCATCAGACATAACACGCACTGTATACACTGCAGTTACACATGCTGCGTAAGCCCAGGGCGGGATGGGTACGGTCACCTGTCAGATGATACTCACAACCACTGGGGCTTTTAAAGGTCCTATATTACGTAAAAAAGGACTCTTGGGAGCTTTAAGCCGTGTTAGAATGTTGTTACCGCCTTAAAAACAGACCTGGAGTTGTTTTGTTTCATTCACACGTGCTTGAGGAACCGTTTATTATTAGTCTGTCTGCATCTCCAAAGCTCAAAATGCTCTGTTCCACCTTGTGATGTCATGAAGAGGTAGTTTTCAAGTTACTTTTAACTTTAGTTTAATAAAGATGGGAAATTCCAGGGCAAAAATCATCTATCTAATTCTAGTGAAGGTGTATGATTTTTTTTTTTTATACAAGACATAACACAAAGATAAATAAATAGAAATTATTCAAAGAATAACAAACAATAAAATAGACAAAGGCAAAGACAAAGACAAAAAATAGGGCAGGGGGAGATGGAGGTAATGTCAAAAATCACACAAATTACAAATAAAAATGTCTAAATTAAATTGCTTAAGATTTATTCCAGGGTCTTAACAGCTTTGGATTTGGACAAGTAGATGGTTTTCTTATAATACTTCATTTCAGAAAGCAAAATTGGACAGGACATTTACGATTAGTGAATTTACTTTTATGGATAGGAAATTTTGCTAAGATAATTTCAAACACAGTGGAGCACTTCCTGTATTGCCACCTGGTATCACGAGTGTTTTATGTTTTGAGAGAAGAAATCAGCCTAAATTTGCAGGATTGTGTGTTCAACACTTTTGCATGAAACAAAGCACAACTCCAGGTATATTAGTGATGAGGAAACAACATTATAACAGATCAGAAAATAGTGCAATATGCGCCTTTTAAATTATACATGCATAGGGGTGGATAATATTTTGAACAGATCTATTGACTTTCTGTTCAAAATTGGATAATCCATCTCTCATAGTAGTATTTCAACATAGCAAGCAGGTTTTCATTGACACATTTTTAGATTTTTTTTTGCTACATGACATTGTTGTACCCCAGGGGTCTCCAACCTTTTGTCTCTGGTGAGCTCCTTTACAATATAAAAGGACCATCCTTAGATGGTGTACAGTTAGATGCAAAAACATAAAATCGTTATCCATTTATTAGAGCACAAAGCTCAAAATAACACATTTACAACGGTAATTAATCAAATTTGATATTCACTGCAATACATATAATTCAGAAATGTTGTACCCCGTTTGTATTATAACATGTCTAAAAGCTGGCAGAACACTAATCTTGGTTTGTTTGTGATGATGACCATTATAATTTGCTTAAATCCTAAAGGCACTGTGTCTGGGTTTCTTAAACAGTCTTAAAACATGAAAAACGGAACTAGTTTGTAGTGGTTAATTTACACATTCAGAGCATCCTACTTATTCTGCCCTTTTCTTAACTTTCTGAGACCAGAGTGGACTTCCCATCGAGCTAATACTAACAGCAACTAGCACGCTAACCAAGCACATCCGAATGCTCTGACAAAAAATAAATAAATAAATAAATAAATATGCTTTATAATTGGATGCTAGTACAGTACACAGCTGTATTATTTTGACCTGAAATGATGCTTATACCTGCTTAGATCTGTAGTGGAGACAGAATTTTCTCAAATACATGGGAAAAAGTCACGTACAGGGACTTTAATAGTGCTGCCACTAACGACTAATTTTCTAACGATTAATCTCTCGACTAATTTTTCGATTAGTCGACTAATCTAAACGACTAATAAAAAAAAAAGCGGTTCTAACACACACAAGTGTGTGTGTTAGATTTTACCTTGTGTGTGCTGTGCGTGCGAGTTGCAAAGGTTATTGCTGTTATGTCTGTTGTGTGTGCTCATTCAACAATGTTGAACAACGATATGCACACACAATTTAACGAGTTTGCACGAGCAGCATATGCAACGGTATGCTCAATACCTCATGCATCGTGGTCGTGGTCGAGAAAGAGAGAGACCAGCCAGCAGAGTGCGCACGGCAAATACTTCCTCAAGTTTGTTTTCTTTGGCGGTGCCATTATTTACCACTGCTGTTAGCCTTTGGTGAAGCCGAGGTTAGCCACCTCGGCGTCAACCCCGGATGTAGCCGCTGTCAGCAGCACCGGTGTCGGCCTCGGCGCAGTTGCTGCCCGCGCACCGTGTCCGCTTCGGGTGTAGCCGCTGTTAGCCGCGCCGGTGTCCGCCTCGGGTGTAGCCGCTGTTAGCTGCGCCGGTGTCCGCCTCGGGTGTAGCCGCTGTTAGCTGCGCCGGTGTCCGCCTCGGGTGTAGCCGCTGCCTGCCGCACCGGTGTCGGCCTCGAGTGTAGTACGACTAGTGGTGTGGAGGGGAAATACCTGATCTCAGGCAAGCAAAAGGTCTCTGGACGAGCCGTTTGAGACCAAAAATAAATAAAGGCGAATATTCGACCAAAAAAATTGTAGTCGACTCATTTTCATAATCGATTACGTCGACAACGTCGAATAATCGCGGCAGCACTAGACTTTAATTTCACAAATCACAAGTTTCAGCTGTTATTTTAACTTCTGCTGGCTTCTTGCGGTGTTAAAGTTTTTAGAAGAGCTCCAATTCTTAAATGTGAAAGGGAAGAAGCTTTACAGTTCCTCCCTAAATTATTTCGTAAAGGGCTTATTATTTTACCAATGAAGTCTGATGTCACAACTTGGAATTTCAATATTGTCTTTGGACCCGACCTCTTACACGTTAAAACCACGAGTGAACTCAGAGGGTTTTCCCCAGTAGTCCTTTTACAGTAAGTATGGCTTTGTTCCTGCCTCAGTGGGACAGCTGTGTGGGGGAGTCTGACCTCCTCCTGCTGGGACTGGACCCGAGCCCTGTTTTGGTCTGGGTTTGGTCCGGATTCTCTTTGGTCTCCCTTTGGTCTGGACTCTGTTTGGTCTCCTTTTGGTCTGGACTGCGGCTCTGTGTGTGTCTGTACGGCGCTTTCATGTGCAGCCTTTGTTCTCGCTAAAGGGAATAGTATAGTGCTCAGGTCAACCGTTTTAATCTACCAAAAAAACTTAGAGCAGTGATTTGTTTAACAGAACTGACGTGGAATATGTATTTGTGGATTGATATGGCTTTTATATCCTGGACTATAACTGCACATAAGCTGCTTTGTCTATAGTTTAGCTGTAGTTTTAACCTATAGCTCTAGATCTGGAGATGGAACTCGCTGCTTGTGTTGATCTGAAAGATGCAAATGCAGAGAATCAATTTCCCTCATCAGTGAAATATGCCTTAACTTTCAAGCCCGGCATGAAAAAAGAGTGAAGATTTGACCACGAGAGACAAGGGGAGATAGGGGATGGAAAGAGAGAAAGAGTGAAAGTAAAGCTGCTGTAGAAGTGTCAAAGAAAGGCAGAGAGAGGGCAAAAAAAGAGTGACGATTTGATCACACAAGGGACGACAAGACAAGGGGAGAGAAATATAAAAAAAAGTGAAACAGAAAAGAGGAGAGGAGAGAAATAAAAGCTACTCTAGAGGAGCTGAGGAGACAGGAGAGATACTTGAGAGAAGGTGAAGGCAGAGTGAAGATTTGGCCACAAGAGACAAGGGGAAAGAGAAGATGAGGGGAAAAGGAGATGGAGAGAGAGAGACAAAGAAGAGAAAGAGAGAAAATAAAGCTACTGCAGAAGAGGCAAAGAAAGAGTGAAGATTTGATCAGACAAGAGCTGACAAGACAAGGGGAGAGAAATATAATAAAGATGAGAGAGAAAAGAGGTGAGGAGAGAAATGAAAGCGACTGTAGAAGAGACAGAGAGAATGAGGAGACAGGAGAGAGAGACTTGAGAGAAGAGTGAAGATTTGACCACAAGACGAGGGGAAAGAGGAGATGGAGAGAGAGGTCAGGTTAGGTTAGGTTAGGTCAGGTTGCTTTATTTGTAGGTAAATTTGTTTTGCAGATTTGAGGCTGGTCCCATATTTCATTCATCCACATTCTGCACAATAAACACCAATAAAAACACAAATACAAATAAAGTGTTGCATTTCTCCAGTGCAGAATGGTTTTGTTCCATAAATAAAAGAATTAATCTGACTGAGCTAAAAATCACATTACATATGGACTATATCAAAAACATGATAAATAAATAAATTACAATTTATTCATAAATACAACAGCGGCTGGAACGAAACTCATTTTAAAGCGATTTGTTCTCGATCTTGGGACTAAAAACTTCTGACCAGAGGGAAGTAGCTGAAACTGAATTTAGAGGATGTTGCAGGTCATGAAGAATATTCTGGGACATCTGCTGTAACTGTCCTGAGTACAGGGAGTCCAGGCTTTTCTGAGGATGGACGATCACCTTTACTCGCCCATTTAACCAACTGATTCAGGGAGTCCTTGTTTTTAGCAGAGATGCTCCCAAACCATGAGACCAGTGAAAAAGTCCAAACTGACTCCATAAACGTTTTATAGTTTCATCATGGTATTTCCTCAGACAATGAAGGCGTTGGTGCCTCTTTTACGCACAGCAGCACAATTATCATCAAAGCTCAATTTCGAATCAGTGAGTGTTCCAAGATACTTATAAGAGTCGACACACTCAACTGACTGCCCCTTTATGTACGTTACATCATTCTGAGGAGCACTTTTCTGAAGGTCAATAAGCATATCCTTCATTTTGGATACATTAAGGTGTAGATATGACTCTTCACAGCATTTTACAAAGTCCTCGAACAACTGGCCCATGTTGGTTTTCATTTTTCTGACGCAAGCTCACAATAACAGAATCATCCGCATACTTTATGATTGTTCTGTACTCTGACGCTTGTTAGTGTACAGTATGAACAAAGGAGAGACAAAGGAGAGGAAGAGAGAAAATAAAGCGATTGCAGAAGAAAGGCAGAGAGAGGGCAAAGAAAGAGTGACGATTTGATCACACAAGAGATGACAAGACAAGGGGAGAGAAATATTTAAAAAATGAGAGAGAAAAGAGGAGAGAAATAAAAGCTACTCTAGAGGAGCTGAGAGAGAAAGATGAGGGGAAAGAGGAGATGGAGACAGGAGAGGAAGAGAGAAAATAAAGCGACTGCAGAAGAGCCAAAGAAAGGCAGAGGGAGAACGAGAGGAGAGAGGGATTTAAAGATTTGATGACACGAGAGGCGACAAGACAAGGCGAGAGAGAGATAAAAGAAAGATGAGATGAAAAAGAGGAGATAAGAGAAAGAAAAGCTACTGTTAAAGAGCCTAGGAGACAGCGAGCGATTGAGGAGACAGAAGAGAGAGACTTGAGAGAGGGCAAAGAATGAGTGACAAAGTCTTTAGCGTTTAGTCCCACTTCGAGGTTGCGTCACTTCGAGTTTTGGATCCCCGTGTGACAAACCTTTTCTTCTTTCTCTGTTGCGTTCAGGAAGGAGCAGAGCATCCTGTCTCCTCAGAACTGCTGGAACCTTCTTCTGCTGCAGGTGAAGAGAGAGAGCAGAGACCACGCCACGCTGTCCGACCTCTACCTGAACAACATCATCCCCCGATTCGCACAGATCAGCGAAGACTCAGGACGCCTCTTTAAGAAGGTAACGCCCCCTGCTGTACAAAATGTGGCACAATAGACTTATCACAACAACAGGCAGTGCCACGATGTTGAGTATATGGAAAAATACATGTTGAAAAGTGTTGCATATTTTTGACCAGCTTCATAAATCTGTCTGCCCCAACACCAAATCTTCATCCAACAAGGTCGACAAAGAACAGATTCTGTCCTTGAAGAATTTATCTACAACGATCAAGGGAAGAAAGACGAAAACTTAAGGCAAACAACGACGAGCATTAGTGAAATACTCCTGAGCTAAACTAATATTATCATCATGAATAAAACATGAATAAACTTGTTCACTCAGACTGATTCGTGCAGTTTAAATGCTACAGATTAAATGTCGACCATTTAAACTGCATAAATCTCTCAGTCTATGCTAATATATCTACATCACAAAATCGATTTTTAATTTTAACTGTAGAATCAGTCTGAGTGAACAAGTTATTTATGTTTTATTCACTCGTTTAGCTCAGGAGTAGTTCACTAAAGCTCGTCGGTGTTAGTCTTAGCTTTTCGTCATTCTTACCCTGACAGTTGTGGATAAATTCTTCATGGACAGAAAATGTTCTTCGTCGACCTTACTGGATGAAGATTTGGTGTTGGGGTAGGCAGATTTATGAAGCTGGTCAAAAATACGCGACTTTTCCGCAGTTATTTTGCCGTAGAAAAGCAGTGACCGGAAGTTGCGCGACTCAACATTGCGGCACTTCTATTGTTGTGATAATAGCCTATTGCTTTAGGGTTGTCACGTCATTCAAATTTCACTTATTTCAATGCAAAATTAAAGACTCAGTAGCTATTTCAGTACCACAATGATGCATAAAAAGGCCTGCGGAATACACTGTGAAAATATCGATGTCGCAAGAAAAAAAAACCCACAATATAATGAACAAAAACTCAGGTTTTATTCATTGAGAGGGAGTTGAGAGGAGGTGAAGACAGAGTGAAGATCTGACCATGAGAGGAAAGAGAGAAAGAGGAGAGGGAGAGAAAGAGAGAAAGTAAAGGCAGGTTTATAGTTTTGCATCGGGCTCCTCTAGCTGACGTCTTGACGCAGACCTGAACCATAAGAGCTTCTGCAGAGCTCATCAGGGTCCAGGTGCATTGTGGGAATCCAAACTATTCATTTGAATTATTTTATTTTTTAAATTTACTGTGACAATAAGCAAATATATTAGGCTCAGATGCAAACATTTCTGTGCCAAACCTTTGCTGTTCCAAGCTGTTTTAATCAGTTGTCTGTGTAGTCTTTGTGGAGCAGCCCATCACAGCCCTTGCATTTGGCGGAAGGTCGATGCGTGGTAACGTTTTGGCCGAGATGCACCTACACTGCAAATTTCTCTGGTCTGGCCAAGATTTTAAAACATATATCAGGTTATTCATCTTGTTTTCAGATTTATGATCTACTTATTAGTTCTGCATTGCTTGTATAATCTTAAAAATGGTCACATACAGTACTGTGCAAAGGTTATAGGCACGAGTGGAAAAAAATGTCTTCAAAGATGGAAGTGTAAATCATTTATTTTCATCAATCAACAAAATGCAGTGAATGAACAAAAGAGAAATCTCAATATTTGGTGTGAGCTTTGCTTTTAGAAGAGCATCAGTTCTTCTAGGTTTACTTCATACAGTTTGTGAAGGAACTGGGCTGGTCGCTGTTCCAAACATGTTGATCTTGTGTGGATGGAGCTTCCTCACAACCTTCTGTCTCTTCATGTTAATCCCAGACACACTCCATGATGTTGAGGTCAGGGCTCTGTGGGGCCAGACCAATTCTTCGTCTTCTTCTCCTTCTCCTTCTCCTCCTTCTTCTCCTTCTTCTCCTTCTTCTTCTTCTCCTTCTTCTTCTTCTTCTTCTTCACGCTAAAGATAGTTCTGAATGACTTTGGCTTTTTCTTTTGCCAAAAACTTTTGCACAGTACTGTATGTTTCTTCTTAGGCAATAAATGTTTAAAAGAAGCTACAGTCCATTAGCCAGTATTTCTATCTAGAATTTAGCATATTTGAATTTATTATCAGGCCATTCATACTAATCATAAACTGGTTTTAAGTATGTTTATCTCAAACTTTGCATCCATAAACTTATTTCCAGCCCGTGACACTTACAGAGACTGTTTCAAATGATCTCGCTGCATGGACAGATCATTTCATTACTTTTAAGTCATTTTCTGATAGATTTAAGTGTTTTTAGTTTGGTTTGACGAGTAAATGAAAGCATGTGCAGTTTTGTTTTAATTTAACTGATCTTACCCTAATGAAAAACATTATACATGCAAATGAAACGATTAATATCCTGTTAATATCGATGTATTTTATTTTTTGTGGTGTATACGAATTAGAAGAAAACCGTGCTAAAGAGATTCACAAACGCTCCTACTTTTAACTTTTCAAATGTTGATTCTAGTTCTAATACGCAGTTTTGATACTAACCAATCCTTGAACTAACTCATTTAAATCCTAATACAATTGTCCTCTAGGCTTTGAAAAAACATACCATATTCATTTTATGGTTTATCAATAATATTATAACAGCAGACTCCTTAAAGCTTTAAAAACAGATCTGCTCTCCGTCTGTTCCTCCCACACGTTTCACTGAAGCCAAACACACTTGTGGATGGTTGGATGAGTGGATCAGATCAGAGAGAAAGAGAGGAGAGTCTGGGAAAGAGAGGGAGGGAGAAAGAGGGGAATGAAAAAGAGACAGAGAGGGTGGAGAGATGAGAGAGAAGGATAAATAATAGTTAGATCGCAAGGGAGAGGCGAGGTGGAGAGAGGCAGAAAGGCAGAGGAGAAAAAAAGGAGGTGGAAGAGAAAAAGGAGGAAGAGAAGAAGGGGAAAAGGAGCGAGAGAGACAGATGAAAAGTTACTGTAGAGAGGAGGAGAAAAGAGGGAAGAGGTAGTTCCAGAGATCACACTAAAGACAACAAGAAAGAAAGAAGGAAGAGCTCATGTGAGAGATGAGAAAAAAGAGAGGAGGAGATGGAGAGAGAGATGAGAAAAAGGATGGTAGAAAAGCTACTGGACTGTAGATGAGCCAGAAAGGTGGAAAAAGAGAGAGGTTAAGAAGACAGAAGAGAGAGAGTTGAGAGGATGTGACGAAAGAGTGAAGATTTGACCATGAGAGACGAGTGGAAAGAGAGAAAATTATGAGAGGGGAAAGAAAAAAATGGAGAGAGAGAGAGTGAGAAAGAAAAGAAACTGTAGAAGAGTCAGAAAGAGAAAGAGAGAGAATAAGGAGAGAGGAAGAGAGAGTTAAGAGAAAGTGAAGATGCAGAGAGATAAAAAGGAAGGAAAAAGGAAAAGGGGAGAGGAGGGAAAGAAAAGATAGTGTAGTAGAGCCAAAGTGGGAGAGAGAGAATAAGGAGACAGGAGAGAGGGAGCGACAGAGTTGAGAGAGGGCAAAGAAAGTGAAGATTTGATCAACAGGGGGAGAGAGAGATAAAAAAAGAAGAGAGGAGAGAAAGAAAAGCTAGTGTAGAAGAGCCAAATAGAGGGAGAGAGAGAATGAGACGGAAGAGAGGTAGATTAGAGAGAAAAAAAGAAGAGGAGAGAGAGAAAGGAAAGCTACTTTAGAAGAAATGAATGGAGGGAGAATGAGGAGAGGGGAGAGAGAGCGAGAGAGGGCAAAGAATGTGAAGATTTAACCATACAAGAGAGAAAAAGAGGGAAGAGATGAGAGAGGGGGGTGAGAAGAGGAGATACAGAGAGAGCGAAAAAGAGAGACAGAAAGGTGACAGAGGAAAGAGTAGAGGACAGAAAGAAAAGCTAGTGTAGAAGAGCCAAAATTAGAGAGAGAATGAGGAAGAGAGGGCAAAGAAAGTAAAGATTTGATCACACAAGAGACAGTAAGGAGAGAGAGATAAAAAAACAGAGTAGAGGACAGAAAGAAAAGAGCCAAAAATAGAGAGAGAATGAGGAAGAGAGAGAGGGCAAAGAAAGTGAAGATTTGATCATATAAGAGACAAAAAGAGGAGAGAGGGGAGGAGATACAAAGAGAGAGACACAGACAGAAAGGCGAGAGAGGAAAGAATAGAAGAGAGAGAAAAAAGCTAGTGTAGAAGAGCCAAAGAAAGAGAGAGAGAATGAGGAGACGGGAGAGATGGAGGGAGAGAGTTGAGAGAGGGCAAAGAAAGTGAAGATTTGATCATATGAAAGACGACAAGGGGAGAGATAAAAAACAGAGGAGATGAAGAAAAGCTACTGTAGAAGAGCCAAAGAGAGGGATAGAGAGAGTTGATAGAAGGCAAAGAGTGAAGAGTTGATCATACGAGAGACAACAAGAAGCGAGAGAGGAAAGAGGGGGAAGAGGAGATACAAAGAGAGAAAGAGAGACAGAAAGGTGAGGGGGGAAAGAGTAGAGGAGAGAGAAAAAAGGAAGTGTAGAGGAGCCAAACAGAGGAAGAGAGAGAATGAGGAGACGGAAGAGAAGGAGTTGAGAGAGGGCAAAGTGAAGATTTGATCACACAAGAGAAAACAAGAGGTGAGAGAAAGAGACGACAAGATACAGAGAGAGAGAAAGATGAGAGGGGAAAGAGGAGAGGAGAGAAAGAAATGCTACGGCTGAAGACTCTCGCGGCCTAAGGATCTGTCAATAAATCAGAGCTGACGCAAAACAGATGCAGTGCTCGGAGAAATGTGGACAGGACAAAATGTGATATGGATTTAGTGGAAAAGACTCACGTAACAAATGGAATTAGGGGAAAGGATATTATACGGTCTGGACCTCAATATGATTTAGTCCATTGTTATGGTGAGGAAAGTGCACGGTTAGATTAGACTGGACACATTTCCATTGAACCGAAGAGGGTTTGCTAGCATCTTCGGCTTCTTGTTTCGGTTTTGCCTTTGTTAAAATGTTACCGGTTATTCATTATGGGAAATGTCAACGAAGAGTTCTGAAAAAAAGTTGTTGAAGGGTGTTGTATGATTGCAAGATCGGGCCAAAAATATCTATTACTACAGCAGTTCATACTTGACGGATGTACTAATGTCGTCAAAATTCCCTGTTAGTGTCCATATCTCGATGGAAACACCAGAAACGTTGCATTGTGCCTCTTTAACACACAGCATTTACTTTAATTTCTAACAAATTTCTCGTTTTGTCAAGTTTACGGGGCCCATATTAGGTTATTTTTTTCTGATCTTGTGTTTTGTTTCATTTAAATGTTTAACACAAACCTGCAAATTTAGGGTTCTAAATTTAGAGTTCTTCTCTCAAACAGAAACCTTGAGAGTTGCACTGATCCAGTTTTTTTTAGCACTGATATTGATATCGATACTTCCCCTGCGTTCTCTTGAACGTCGGTAGTCGATAAATCCGAGGCAGTTCTCCCAACATCCGTTGTAATTGCGTTCCATTGCAACAGTTCGGGGAAATATGGATGCTCGAGAAAGTTTAGTGCGACGTCTCTAGTTCCTGCTAATAAATAGTACGTTTTTGGAAGACACTTTCTCTACACATACACAACTTAACATATTAAAATGACGAAATTCTCCCCGTTTACTGTGAGCAACACCATTTTTGACTTGGCCTGCACCGAGCTAACCTGAGTTTGTGTGGCCATTCCATTGCACTTTCTCGAGGTGGAGGTTGATTTTCTTCATAATAGAACGCAGCATTAAGCTTTAAGTATCTGCCAATACACGATTTTACCCGATGCACGTGTAGAGACCGGCAATTTTCCCCAAAAAACACAGTTAACTTAAAACTATTTTTGATAAATTTGTGTTATGGAATTTATTTATCCTGCAAGTAACTACTGAACCGCTTTGTGTGAATAAAAGTTCAATCATTATGAGACGTCCTCAGTCGACATCAGCCTGTGAAGAGTCTTTTACATCAAATAGACTTAGACCTAGGCAAACTTTATTGATCCACAAGGGAAATTATTTGGACACAGTAGCTCAGACATCACATCATAGAGGGAAAAAATACGAAAGGTAATAAGAAATTCTAAATAAATAGCAAGAGACTGGGGTCGAATAAGACATAATAATGTAAATGTGTATGTACGATAATGTTAAAATGTAAGGCCCAACCAGGATATCAGCTTAACCGATACCAAGAGATCCAATTCTGCAAACTTTCCTGGATCGGCACAGATATCTAATACCGGTATCAGTATTTGTGCATCCCTGTCCACCTTGTGATGTCATGTGGTAATACAGGAAGTGCTCCACTGTGTTTTAAACTCCACACACCTTTACTAGAATCATTTGGATCGTTTCAGCCCTGGAATCTCTACTCAACAAAAAGTAAAAGGAGCAGTTCACTTGAAAACTACCACTACCTACGATTACAAGGAGGAACAGAACATTTTGATTTGATTTGTTACTCAGACAGGTATATTTTTGAGAAGGAAACAACATTCTAACATGGTTTAACGCTCACAAGAGTCCGTTTTCCATAATACAGAACCTTTACAGTAAACTAAGCTTGCACAATATCGGCCTTGAACTACTGTAAGTAAAAGCAGACAGTGAAAATCAAAACATTTCTGTCTCCTGCCCGAAGGTATGCGTTTAGTTATGGCTGCAGTGTGGAGAAAAAGGCAGCTCATTCTCAAAGACTCTTAGTGTCTGAGATGAGAGGCTCCTGATTGTAGAGGGAGATTAGCTTGTATCAGATCAGACCGTGAGGCGTTTAAAGACACCGCAGACTTTTACTTGAGCCCAAAGAGAAGTGTGATTTCTGTTTGACTCATGTCCGCTTGGCTCATAAACAGGAAGCACATGGACACTCGGGGGCTGGTGGGTAATTAAGGACCATTAGAACATGTTTGAATGTTTCCACTACACCGCGTAAAAAGTAAAAATACCACAAGCCATAAAATGAGGAAAAGATGGAACGCATTTGGAACGTAGAGATTAACCAATATGTGTTTGTTTATTTTTGTTTTTCTCTCTGCCAGTATCTAGGGGCAGGTTATCATCATTTACCCAAACTGTCATGAAATGAATGGCAAAATATCACAATAGTAGTTAACCCAAAATAGATCAATCAAGTAATGTGAAAAATCTTTGGAATTTGTCTTTATTTCTAATTTTCAGGTTTAAATTTGTCTATTACGTTAAATGACTTTGACTTAGTAGATGACAAAAAGTACCACGAGGTACCGGTCCGAACTGTGGAGGCACTGGAATTGCAGT
Organism: Odontamblyopus lacepedii; assembly: GCA_034769755.1. NCBI lineage: Eukaryota > Metazoa > Chordata > Actinopteri > Gobiiformes > Gobiidae > Odontamblyopus > Odontamblyopus lacepedii. The sequence goes on along the minus strand of CM068346.1, from coordinate 13,664,285 downwards.
TTGTTGTGAATATTGTGTTTTTGGAGTGTGTGTTTGTCCATTGTATCTTTTTAAACTCTGGACCAAGAGTCTGTAATGAAGTCTGATGATGATGAAAAAGTAAAAACAAAAACAAAAGGTAATAATAAATTCTAAATTTGTAGTTAAAAAAAAGCTAGAGTCTGGGGTCAAATAAGGTGTAATTATATAAATGTATGTGTACAAGTAAAAAATAAAGTAGAAAAATAAGATGGAAAACACTATTACTGATGATACTACTCTCTGTCTCTCGACATAAACATCACTGGTCCACTGACCCACAGGTACGATTCCAGCTCTCCACAGATGAATGCTGCTATTGTGTCCTTGGGTAAGACACTTAACCCACCTACCAGTGTCTGCGTACACTGGGGTTTGAATGTGTGTGTGAATGGGTGAGTGTATGTAAAGTTCCATGAAGGTGGAAAAGAGCTTAAATGTGACCAAATACTGTAATGATTTCAAAATTTAAATTTCAAAATTTAAATTTGATTTAAATTTCAAATTTCATTTTTTTTTTACACAGTTAGACAGTTAGTAAATTAAATTATATAATGTATGTGTGTGTTGTAGTTTGATTGAAAATAGGATCTACTGTAAGAGTTAAACTGAAATGCGCCAAAAACGTGCCAGCATTCTCCAACCGGAACCGGAAGTGTCTGTGATTTACATCCTATCTGTGACAAGAACCATAATAAAATATATTTCGTATTTAATATAGACACGCGCTTACCTTGCTGCTGCTCTTTTCAAACACCCGATATGTTTTAATGATGTTTGGATGGTTCACAGTCTTCATTATTTCCAGTTCTCTTGGCAGAAACCTCTCCAGATAACCGGGGCCTGTCTTTTCCCCGTCGATGATCTTTACAGCAAAGTTCTGATTCATTTGCGTTGAATAAGCTTTTACCACTTTGCCAAAACCTCCCTCCCCAAGGCTCTTCTGGAAGGTTAATCCATTTTTCTCTAAAAACAGTTTATCCGTCGCTCCTAACTCCATGGCGAATGACATCCAGTGTTGATGAAAAATTTGTGGCACTTTTATTATTTTGTTTTTAAAGAATAACACAATTGCCTGGCAACACTCATTCCAGATGTTTTCATTCAACTTTGAATATGGCAGTTCCAGCGCCATCAAGTCCTTTTGGTCCCTGGCCCATCACCCGCGGAGACACACGGGACGACGCGCGGACTCCTCAGCGCTAACTCCTGTCCCGAAGTCGGCTAACGTGGCTAGCGCGGCTCCCCGGCTCAATAGCACACCGGTCAAAGTCGGGCTTCTGAATGTCCGCTCCCTCACGGGCAAGGGCCAGCTTATCCAGGACCTCCTCACGGACCTCCGGATGGACTGTTTGGCGCTGACGGAGACCTGGCAGCAGCCAAACGACTACACCGCTCTCAACGAGGCCAGTCCACGAGGGTTTGTTTACCAGGCCAGTCCACGAGGGTTTGTTTATCAGGCTGAATCGCGTGTGTCTGGCAGAGGGGGCGGGGTCGCGCTCATCCACCGTGATGACTGGAGGGTGGTGCCTGTGAGTGTGCCTACCTGCCAAACGTTCGAGACAACTGTCTGTCAACTCTCTGGACCTATCCCCACCATCATAGCCACAGTTTACCGACCACCAAAACAGCACAAGGATTTTATCACGGACATCGCAGCATTTTTATCTCACCTCATCACACTGTCACCACACGTCATACTCCTGGGAGATTTCAATATCCACATGGACAATTACAACAACCCACTCACCAAAGAATTCACCACCTGTCTGGACAGTTCTGGTTTTAAACAATACGTCAATTTCCCCACACATAACAAAAAACACTCCCTGGACTTAATATGCTGCACTGGAATAACCCCACTGGACCTGCAAACCCACTACATCCCCTTCTCTGACCACCTGCTAATTTCATTCAACTTCAACCTGTGTTTCAAAAAATCCAACCCACCCCGCACTATACAGTTCCATAACATCAAGGACATTAACCCGGACCATTTTTCATCACTCATCAATAACCTCCCCAGTGCTGAAGGCCTTTCTACAACAGATGAGTTTCTCACACACTACAACACACACCTCCACCACATACTCAACCTCATAGCCCCACTCAAAACCCGCTCCGTCTCGTTCACTCGCTCTGCACCCTGGTACACCCCCGCCCTCAGACACCTCAAAACACAAGGCCGCAGACTGGAGAGACTGTACAGGAAAACTGGACTCATCATACACAAAAACATGTTCACCTCACACATCCTCCATTACAAACAGTCCATATCCATGGCAAGATCCACATACTACTCTAATTTAATCAGTTCACATGAAGGGAACTCAAAAACACTATTCTCACTCCCAGGGCCGGCCGCCCCATTAGGCAACATAGGCAAATGCTAAGGGCGCCGCTCCACTAGGGGGCGCCGAGCGCAAAAATCGGCGATGGGGGATAAAATCCTCCACTGTCTAAAACAGGGGTGGGCAAACTACGGCCCGGGGGCCACATACAGCCCGTTAACCTTTTTAATCCGGCCCGCCAAACATGAATGAACTGCAATAAAATTTATTAGTTTTATTTTCCCTGCAATTCTGGCGTTTCCCAATAGATGGCGCACTCTAGATACAGTGATACATAAAACCAAATTATCCACATGGGCAGGGCTCTACAGTGCGCCCATTTCACTCGCATTTGCGAGTAAATATTTCGTCGTGCGAACGAGGAAAATAAAACAGTCGCACCAGTGCGAGTGCTTCTGCAGCACAATAAGGAGCTGCGCACAGACGTAACGTGACAAGTTAAACGTTCTAAATGTGTCAAACATTAGGGGCGCAGTCACATTAGGACTTTAGAATCGTGCCCAAGCCTGGATCGCCCCTAAAGCGCCTCACGCCTGCCCAGCGCGATCGCAACCGAACCGAGCCCGGGCACAACACCTCCGACCGCACACGACCCCAGCATACGAGCTCCGCGTGTGGCCGATATCACTCATACGAACAAACTCCGCTTCAAAACACACCCACGCCCCCTTAAACGAGGAGCGCACCGCAGCAGGACCCACACCTGTCCCACCACTCATTAGACAGCCCCACGCCGCTAGACTTCCAGCTCCGCTAAAGCGAGAGCTTTGTCTTGGTCTTGTCTCGGACTCGAGCGCATTTGGACTCGGTCTTGTCACGGACTCAAGGTCTGAATACTGAGTGCGGTAATTTTTCATTACGGCCGCTACTGTCCGCAATAAACTTGTACAGTGTGCGGGACCGGTGCACTGGAGCCAGCGGACACGCTGCGCGGCACCGCCAGCGCGGCTTGCACATAGCGCGCACCCTCATGTACCAGTGTGTATCACAGGGCAGGTGAAACATCCCACCTGTCCATCCACCTCGTCAAATACGCCAATACTAATTTTATGTCCGTGTCCGCACAGAGCAGACCTACAGCACAGAGCAGGCGATATGTGGGCAGAAGTTTGCCTAAGAAAATGCCAAATAAATCTGTTTGTCACAATGTGCGTTTTGGTAAATGTGCAGAGGCTAAAAAACACTTTAAAACCAGTAGGAGAATGTAACTCCAGTTATGAATTTGAAAATACAGGTTTAAAAATCCTGCACACTTTTTACACTTTGAAGCAGTTTTGTGCCAGTGGAAGTTTTCTTAAAGAAGAGGTTCTTAAACTGTGGGGGAAGGTCCAAAAAGGGCCACAGAGTGTTTCAGTGCAGTACAGTTTGTTTGGTTTATTTTAAGTCTAAATAATAATCAGATAAAATGAAGATATATTTATAAAAACATTGCGATCATGCAGGAAAAGTACAGTCATAATGCTTTTGTTTTTTGTATTAAATTTATTCAGTGTTAGTGTTGGTGTATGCAAGTTCTGCACTGTAATAATCGTTCAAAACGAAAACCTATTTGTGCCCCCATATTTTTTTCTGTGCTCCTAAAATTTTTAACTTAGGGGCACGTGTGCTCCTGAAAAAAAAAGTTAGCGTAGAGCCCTGCACATGGGCCAGGTGTACAGTGCCCGGGGGTAGAACTATATCTTGAACACGACTTCCTCACTCATGGTCCGAAAACCTTCCCATAAAGCACTGCGGCCAAGTATATATCTAGTGTGCCGCGTACACTGCACCTGCTCCCGCATGGCGCGTGCCACATTTCCTCTTGTTCGGTGTGGACACCGCGCGTGGACTGTGTCTTGTTGCATACGCTGCGTGGACCTCGCATTCTCCTGTGCACCTCTAAACCAGAACTAACACCAGGACTAAGCCAGGTCTAAAGCAGGTCTACACCATGTGTAAACAAGCATTAAATCAGGACTAAAACCAGGTCTAAACCAGGATTAAAACCAGGTCTAAACCAGGACTAAAACCAGATCTAAACCAGGTCTAATCAAGGTCTAAAACCAGGTCTAAACCAGGACTAAAACCTGGTCTAAAACCAAACAAGAATTTGCAGGAGGTGGTTGCTACATTCATGTAGTTTTAAAAAACATGACAATATCAAGTAATCCAGTTACTTTTTTAAGTAATTTAATGGATTACATTACAAACTACATTTTGGGGTATGTAATCTGTAATCTGTAGGGAATACAGTTTAAAGTAACCTTCCCAACACTGTCAACAGAATTATCAAATGTGTCACAATCAAACGGAAGTCAAAACTTCTGAAACGAAAAATGTTAATTTTTGAAGTGGAAAATCATCGGCCCTATATATGGTGCACATGTTGAATTGAGATGTTTGAATATGTCACATGTAAATTGTTGGATCCTGCAAGTTATTTTCGTCTTATTTGCTGGGTTGACGTAGTCAGACTAGAACACTCCATCCATCTGCTCCTGGTCCGGCCCTTCCATCAAATTTTAGAACCCTTTGTGGCCCTCGAGCCAAAAAGTTTGCCCACCCCTGGTCTAAAACATCGTCACTATGAACTGTTTGATTTCTTGTGAGTATCTGTACTCTGGCAGTATTTTATTTTATTTTTTTGCAATCCAAGGGGCGCCACCTGAAATCTTGCCTAGGGTGTCAAAATGGTTAGGGCCGGGCCTGCTCACTCCTCTCACAGATCACAAAACCCCCAGACTCACTTCCACCTCACTTCTATTCCTCCGATTTCTGCAATAACTTGGCTGCTTTCTTTACCACCAAAATTCAACTGATCCACCAGCAACTTAACCCCTCCGTTTCATCTTCCGTATCCCCGACGCACCTGCTTTCTTCTTTCACACTGCCCTCTGTCACCCAAATCTCCACTTTCATTCAGAACTCCAAATCCTCCACCTGTCAACTAGGTCCTCTCCCTACTGTCCTCATCAAAACCTCCATCCCTGCACTGTCCCCCCTCATAACTGATATCATTCACTCCTCTCTCACCTCCGGTACTGTTCCCTCCGCTCTCAAAACTGCTGCCGTCACTCCGATACTCAAAAAACCCGGTTCTGATCCCTCTGACCTCAATAACTTAACTCAATAACACCCCATTTCAAACCTACCCTTCATTTCCAAACTCCTTGAGAAAACTGTTGCTGCCCAACTCCACACCCATCTTTCCTCCAATGACATCTACGAACAATTTCAATCTGGCTTCCGTCCCCTCCATAGCACTGAAACTGCCCTTCTGAAAATCACTAACGACCTCCTCCTCTCTGCTGACTCTGGCTCACTCTCCATCCTCCTCCTGTTAGACCTCAGTGCAGCATTTGACACCATTTCACACTCCATCCTCCTCGACAGACTTTCCACCATTGGCATCTCTGGTCCTCCCCTCTCCTGGTTCCACTCCTACCTCTCAGACCGCTCCCAGTTTATTCAGCTCAAGTCATTCACCTCACACCCTTTCCCTGTCACGTCAGGTGTTCCTCAGGGTTCTGTCCTCGGTCTTTTTAATCTATCTTCTCCCCCTTGGTTCCATCTTTAGAAAACACCACATTCACTTTCACTGTTACGCGGATGACACCCAGCTCTACATCTCCAGTAAACCCAACTCCACACTTCCACCCTCCTCCCTGACTGACTGTCTCACAGAAATACAAACCTGGTTCACCTCAAACTTCCTCAAACTTAACGGCAATAAAACAGAACTCCTTCTCATCGGCACCAAATTCACCCTAAGCAAAATAAATCCTTTTTCCATATCCATCGATGGCTCCTCTATCTCCCCCTCCCCTCAGGTAAAGAGTCTGGGTGTCATCCTCGACAGCACACTTTCCTTCACCTCCCATATCAATAACATCACCCAGTCCGCCTACTTCCACCTCAGAAACATCCACCGCCTCCGTCCCTCACTCACCCCACACACCACCGCCATCCTCATCCATAGCCTGGTCACTTCCCGTATAGACTACTGCAACTCTCTCCTGTTCGGACTCCCACAAAAATCACTCCATAAACTCCAACTGGTCCAAAACTCAGCCGCCCGCACTATCACACACACACCCTCCCATCACCACATCACACCTGTCCTGCAACAGCTCCACTGGCTCCCATCACACACCGCATACACTACAAAATCATACTCACATACAAAGCTATCCACAACCTGGCCCCTCCATACCTGTCTGACCTCATCCACATCTCCACACCTGCCCGCTCCCTCCGCTCCTCCCTGCACCTCACTGTCCCTCCTGCCCGTCTCGTCACTATGGGGAGCAGGGCCTTCAGCCGCTCTGCTCCCCAGCTCTGGAACTCCCTCCCCCATGACCTCCGCAACACACACTCACTCTCACACTTCAAATCTAAACTCAAAACTCATCTGTTTAGAAAGGCCTTCTCACTCTCACTCTGACCACTCTGACCATAACTGCACTGTCTTTTCATCTGGATTTGATTTTTAAATGTATTTTTAATCTTTTTACACTGTTTTATTTGTATTGTACCATTTTTATGTTCCTTGATGTACGGTGACCTTGAGAGCCTTGAAAGGCGCCTAACAAATAAAATGTATTATTATTATTATTATTATGCTGTAATAACTGAAGAATATTTCTTCAGCATATACAGCATATTGTAGACCGTTGTACACAGCTCACCTCTGGATTAATAACAAAACACCCAGTTTGCAAAGACTACAAGTGGCCTACAGTGACTCTTTGCGGGTCCTTTTGAGGAGGCCATGAACGAGTGTGACTGAGATGTTTGTTATGCACGAGTGAACACCCTGCAATCTGTACTTAGAACTGTAATGTACAGTTTTATCTGCAGACCGGTCAAATCAGACAATAAAATAATAATATAAATACAAATATGAGATCAAGTGCAATATGATATCAGTCCAGTATGTGAGGACACTGGTATTGCTGTCTTTAAAAACATACATGTTGAGTGTGTTGTATTGTCACTGTCCTTGTTTGTTTTAAAATGGACCATGAGTCCGGAATAAAGATGATTGAACTGAATTAACCACACACAATACCAAAGCCACAGTGAACGGCAGCAGAGCTAATGAAGCATACTTTAGTGAGTCTGGCTTTGTGGTTAAGATGAATGAACCACAGGAAACACGAGGAGGTCAAAGTTCACAGCCCTCGATTGATAAATGGGCGGGGTCTGTCACGGATGATTGAGTTTTGATTGGCTGCACAATCCTAATCTGACACCCAATCCCTGCCTCCTGTTGTGTTTAGAGGCACGAGAGGGGATCCGGTTACAAAGTTTCTCTGAACAAATATGGTCAGTCTCCCCCTTGGTCCTTGGTTTAGAAATTAAATTGTTTTCAAATTGAAATCAGATTTAAATAGGCTGTTGGCAGGGTCAGTTAAAGATGGGGTACCACATTTTTAAATAATGAAATGATGAATAGGGTTAACGTAGTATAAGTAAGTATAGGTATATAAGTATAAGAGCACACAGACTAGTATACGCCCATGGAGCACTATGGAACCTACCTGGACCACTGAGGCACACGAATACAAGACCACATGGTAATATTAAAGCAAATACTATTATTTAATGTTGAAAATCACTGTTTATTGTCTAAAAAAGTGCTTTATTATCATTGTGGCATCAGAATCCGTGTTGAGTATCAAGTCTATTCCTTAGTTTTGAAATCTATTTTGAAATGTATCGTGACAACACTAGGAAGAAGTAGGTGTTTAAATCTGTCGAGCCCTCATCCTAAAGAGTCGTATAGTGATTCCATAGAACTCTAATAAAATCTGAAGGTGAACCCAAGAGGCCGTCGTATTGTTTTCAGTGGCCTGTGCGCATTGGCACATGGGCCCAAAAATTATTTTCTCTTCCGCATTTACTTCCTCAATACGGGCGAGCTTCTCCCACCCGTGTGATGTCTGTATTGTGCACGACATGGAGAGTTTGGACCAGTCAGAGCGAGAGCAGCTAGAGCGGAGCGAGAGTAGGCTCAGAGTTAACTTTTAGGCTCTTTGAGGATTTAAAATTAAAAAAAAAAGTTTATGTTGTGAAAATGATAAAGAATACTACAAAATCTGACCTTGGTGAAAGTTGTCGATCCTCTGTCAGCCGAACTCTGTGGAAGAATTCTGTCTGTGCCCAAGCCTCTGGGAGTTGCAGTACCTGGAGCAGCCACTAGTCAGTCTCGAGTCGGGGCGGAGGGGGAAAGTCTTACCCAATTTTTTATTATCGATCCATGAGTGACTCACATGGCTCTTTCTTACAGTCAATCAATCAAACTTTATTTATAGAGCACTTTTCATACAAAAAATGTGACGCAAGTTTGCAAAAAATTTTCTAATTTGATAAAGACGGGGTTTTGCCGTAGGGATATCGGCGGGAAAAAAGTGCTTCATCGACTATCAGCTTCCAAATTGTCAGTTCAAACAATACTCTGGTTGGACATCGATGTAATAAGCTGCATAACACATTTGGATCAATTTCTTTATTTTATTTTTTTTTTAAGAATGAGTAAATGCTGTTTTCAGTCTCTACTCTGGCATTGGTTGATATCGGTATTGGCAGATACTTAAAGCTATAGTATCGGAAATTAAAAAGCTGTATTACTGCATCCCTATTTCCGATTTTTTCATAACTTCTGCCAAGAAAAGGCTGTGTGCTTCAGCATCAGGTGAAGAAGCGTCTCATTGGGAAGCTCGCTCTGCTTTCTAATGAGATAATGAGCCGCAGAACCAAAACACAATTAGAACAGAATAGGCCACATCAGTCGGCACAATTAATGGCATTAATAAAAGTAAATTGTAATTACAATTTCTGACACATTGTTCTGACACTTAATTTCACGTGCATCACTCCCTCTGTAATAGAACGCCACATTAAAGGAAAGCACGCTAATGTGGAATATGACACGTGTTTGATGGTTGTTTGCTCTGTTCCCTTAGCTGTGTGTGTGTGTATATGTGTGTGTGTGTGTGTATATGTGTGTGTGTGTGTGTATATGTGTGTGTGTGTGTATGTAGGTGTGTGTGTGTGTGTGTGTCACGTGGTCATCATGCTCTCTCGGCCTTTAGCTCCTGCCTGCTCCTGTCGGTCGCCCCTGTCGGCTCCTGATCACTGCTCCTCCATTAAACTCCATTACCCACAGATCATTTATCTTAGCCCGTCCTCCATCTCTCCAATTACTCACTCACTCAGTCACTCCCTCTGTCTCTTTCGCTTCTCCTCCTCTTTCTCTCTCTCCTCCCTCATCCTCAGTCCTCCCTCTCTCTCTCTTTCCCTTCCTTTATTCCTTCCTGACTCTCATCCTCCTTTCCTATCGCCATTTCCTCAGCCTTTCCCTCTCTTCCTTTGGCAGATCCCCCTCTACTCACACTTTTTCTCTCTCTGTCTTTTCATCTCTCTCTTTCTCTCCATCCCTCTCTCCCTCCTCCTCCTCCTCCTCCTCCCTCTGTCGTTCTGATGGATGAGGTGACAGTTTGTTGACTACACACTTCAATGGATACAGATGATGGAGCCCTGATGGACACATGTGTAATGAGAGTACACACTAAATGGATACACGCGCAATGAGAGAAATGACGGCCTCACGACCAGGACGAAATCAGGACTAAACCAGGACTAAGACAGGACTAAACCAGGACTAAACCAGGACTAAACCAGGACTAAACCAGGACTAAACCAGGACTAAACCAGGACTAAGACAGGACTAAACCAGGACTAAGACAGGACTAAACCAGGACTAAACCAGGACTAAGACAGGACTAAGACAGGACTAAGACAGGACTAAAACAGGACTAAGACCGTTCTAAACCAGAACTAAGACAGGACTACACCAGGACTAAACCAGGACTACACCAGGACTACACCAGGACTACACCAGTACTACACCAGGACTAAACCAGGACTAAGACAAGACCAAACTAGGACTAAACAACAGCTCAATCAGGACTAAACCAGGTATACTTCAGGACTAAACCAGACCTAAACAAGGACTAGATAAGGACTAAACAAGAATTATACAAGGACCAAACAAAGACTAAACAAGGACTAAACAAGGACTAAACAAGGACTAGACAAGGACTAGACAAGGACTAGACAAGGACTAGACCAGGATTAAACCAGGTCTACATCAGGACTAAACCAAAACTAAACCAGACAATACCCAGTATAAAACTTCAACAAAACCAGGATAAAATGAGAACAGGACAAACGGGACTCAGATGGGACTCAGATGGGACTCAGATGGGACACAGAGGGGACTCAGAGGGGACTCAAACAGGACTCAGACAGGGCTCAAACAGGACTAAACCAGAACTAAACCTGGACTAGACCAGGACTAAACCAGGAGTCAACAAGGGCTAAAACAGGACTAAACCAGTTATTCATCAGGACTAAATTAGAACTAACCAAGTAATACCCAGGATGAAGCCACAACAAAACCTGGACTCGACCTGGACTCGACCTGGACTCGACCTGGACTCGACCTGGACTCGACCTGGACTCGACCTGGACTCGACCTGGACTCAGTAAAGATTTCATTCATTTCATTATATCCACTTCTATTACAGATTTGTTCAGAGAAATCTAAAATCCAAATACACCCTCTTCATTTAAAGTTGCATACTACTCAACTAACCTTTACATTTTGTGTTTTCCAGAGCAAAGAAGTGGGCATCCAGCTTCAAGAGGACCTCATGAAAGTTATGAATGAACTGTACACGGTAAGACCTCCTTTCTATTTACTACAATTCTCCAAAAAAACAAAAAAAAATCTCGTAAACTTCACCGGCATTTCCCTCAACCACGAACCAACATTTTCTTACCTTTTAATAAGCGATTCATTTTCTTTACTCTTGTCTCGCTTTGGGCCTCGTAGTATCGCGTTGCGTATTTCAAATCCTGCCAAGTTCTGAGGTAATCGCAGTCTGCAGAAGTGGGTTAAGTTTCCTACTATGTAATGATTCAACACAGCCCCAGAGTCGTAAAAGCGAAACCCTGTAATTATAGCATATAGAGATAGAAATAGAATTGGTTTTTAAGCTTATACTTGTTCAAACGCCTTAGATTTGCAGTATTTTAAAAGGGGGGAATTGGGTAAAGCGAGGGTTAATGATAGATGTGAAAGTTGGGGTTGCAAAATAAGGCTGAGTGAGCAAATACATTTACACTACTAGTCAAAAGTCGGGACAGTTTATTTTCATGACTTTGTACATTGTAGATTAACTCTGAAAGCATCAAAACTACGAATGACGCACATATGAAAGGTAGTAAACAAAAAATAAATAACTCCTCTGCTTTGGACATGCTTTAGACCAGCTTTAGTCCTGCTTTCAGATTTAAGATTGAAAATAGCCACCCTTTGCTTTGATCGCCGCAGTGCGTTTTTGGCATTTCTCAACCCTGACGCAGCACAGATGTGAAGGGAAAACTATTTCGGGAGATTTTGCAGAGCTGCTTTGAGGAATTTGAAACTAAAATTTTAAAAAAGTTATTATTTAATTAGCATTTTTAATTTCACTTTTTTTCTTTGCTACATAATTCCATAAATCTTGCCTGTATAAAAAGGAAAAGTGCTTCATAGGTCCATAGAAATATAAAAGATCAAAAACAGGTGCTCAAATGAGGATGTAGGGGTGGTTCTTTGCAAGAGAGAAGCACTCTGTCTTTTGGGTCTAACATGGAGCAAAAAAGTCTTTATTACAGCATGACTTTTGACAAACTTACATTTTTGTGAGCCTCCTTTTCTAGGAAGGAGCTATGGGTAAAATGTCAATCGTCCAGGTAGAATCCATGGCAAAAGGAGAAATTCATAGGATAAGGGAGAAGCTAGCTAATATGATATTACTCTGAAACTAATACACCTACTTGTTTACAGTTTGTTAGCTATTGAACTTGCCCTGAGTGTGGGGTCATATTAGCAGAATCATTCAGGGCCATAATGGCGCTTTCACACCTCTGTTCCTGACTTCTCTACTCCTATTGTTTTCTTAGTTTGTTTTGATTCAGGTTTGAGGATGGAGTTAGAAATGGAAGACAGATGGTGTCTGTAAATCAGACTCTTTCAGGCAGATATAAGGCAGGGTCCTCCAGCGTCTGACCAGATCTGAAGAAGGACCTTGGATGAGCTGAGAAATGTGTTCAATTAAATAAACTTTTGTCCCGCTGACAAATTTAATTTCTCCTTTTCTAGGAAGGGGCCACTTAACATAAAAAAATGCTACACATTATACCCAGTAGATATCATGCATAAAATATTTGATGTCTGTATGTATGTAAAATGTAGAAAGTAGTGAATGAGCTGGTGTGTCCAAACTCTTGACTGATGTGTATAATGAGGGATCTAAAGGCTGTGGTTATAAAATCAAGCTGAATAAGCAAATGGAGAGAGAGGAGAGAGTTGAATGTTTGGGCTGTACTGAGTAAGTGACATAAGGATACACAAGTGCTCAAAGTGTGTTTAGGTTTGAGGAAGCTCAACTTGAGCTTGAGATTAAGAGGTTGTTTGTGTAATAGACCAGAGGCCATGTTGTGGTCCAGAATGACTTCATGTTTATTTAAACGTTCAATTCATGCTCCAGTTTGACACAGTTAAGTATAAACTCTGGATGTAATGACTAAATGTATTAAACAAAACCTTTTGGCCATATGTCTAATTCACGATGGTAGTGCCTCAAACTTACTAAAGCCTTCGTTCATTTACAGCTCCTAATACTGTACTTTACTTTACTACATTTTTTGCTCAAATTGTGAAATGAAGTGTCACTTAAGACATGAGAACATGCACTGTAAATGATCAGATGCAGTTCTCTTCTGCTGAAATGCACTTTTATTGTATGGATTGAATGTAATAATTGTTACAAATTAAAATAATAATCAACAGTAGGCGATTAATAATATAATTATTAAGGATCCAGTGAACCACAATTTAACTAAGATGAGACGAGATACGAGATTGGATCCACGAGAACAAGACAAGTTTTCCACTTTGGCCCCACAATTTTTGATTTTCTTGACTTAATAATTTTGTTTCCATTCTAATCTTGCTTTTTGGAACTGTAAGAGATGTAACTTACAACATGTAACCCTTTTTTGTCCAGTGCAAAGATCTTATGGCACGAGATCTTGTACCATTCCTAATAGTTATCTTTTAGTACAAACTCATAGTGTGTCAAAAGACTTTCTATTTTTAATCACCATAAGAAGGCAGATTTATTCTTTATTAAACCGGGATATTCCCACAAATAGGTAATGGGTAAATAAATTGGTTTACTGTAGAAAATTGTAAATTATTTCTGTTTGTATTCTCTTGTTTAAAATCTTTGAGATGAAAAGTCGACATATTTACAGTCAAAACAATTCAATTTCTCATTCTTCTTGTTTTAAACCTGAGACACTAGTACAGAGCAATAAACTGTAAGGGTTTAAATGAACTCGATGTAAAGTGTCTTGTTTGTGTTTGCAGGTGATGAAGACCTACCACATGTACAACACGGACAGCATGAACGCAGAGTCGAAGCTGAAGGAGGCGGAGAAGCAGGAGGAGAAGCAGATGGGCCGATCAGAGAGACAAACCCCGCGCTCTCCAGACACTCTGTCCTCCATCAAGTCTGAGGACAAACCAGTGAGACGCTCCAGTGTCAAGAAGATCGAGAAGATGAAGGAGAAGGTCAGGAAACAGTAGTAGTACATTACAGTACAGTAGGGCCGCACCATTTGGGGCGGAAATTCAAATTGTGTTTTTGTTTTTTACAATTTTGAATTGCAGTTCAATTTGCAATTTGTGTTTTAGGATTCTGTTCAAAATTCACGTTTTAAACATATCCAGAAGATTTGACCAAAAGACTGAAATATGAACTTACATTTGTTTGTGCAGATCTAAATTACAGAGTTTTTATACAGAATAAGACGGGATATTTTGAAGTTTTTGGAGTCTTGTGTAGTTGTCATTGATCATCTTGAGTCTTTTCAATGTCCAATACAATCCACTATATTTCTATAGCAGATTTCATACAGTTTCTAAAGTGCTGCACAATACAGTTAAGGTAAGGTAAGGTTTATTTATATAGTGCAGACGCATGTCCCCAAAGCACTTTACACAGCATTTTACAGAGTATTCTTCATTCACTCCAGACCCGGTGGTGGTAAACTAATGTTGTAGCTACAGTTGTCCTGGGGGAGACTGACGGAGGCGCGGCTGCCAAGCCAAGCAGCGCCAATGGTCCCTCTGACCACCACCATCACTCACTCATACCACTTTCACACCTACAGTGCATGTTTTGAGTTTATGGGGGGAAACCGGAGTGCCCGGAGGAAACCCATCCAGACACGGGGAGAACATGCAAACTCCCAAATCTTGGGCACCACGAGCTGGAGTTGGCCCTCAGACCTCCAGTCGCGTGTCTGATAATCCATTTTTTATACTATTAAAAGTAACAGGAAATATTTCAGAAACTAATGCACATTTATTTTTGAGGAGCACGGTGGCAAACGGGTAGCAGACCCCCCACCAAAAATGTCACACAGTGTATCTTTAGTTCACGTCCGAACAGCCCCCACAGTGGAGTGTTTTACGTCGCGTTTAAGACCCACTTTTACTCTCTGGCTTTTAACACCGTGTGAGTGGTGTGATCCTTTGTGTCTTTTATTTCATTTTATTTATTTCATTTTATTCATTTTTTTTAGCTTTATGCATTTTAACACTTTTTATTTATTGGTTTTATTTATGATTTACTTTGGGATTTTATTGTAGGAATTTGCCTGTGCAGCAGATGTTTATAAAATGCGCTATAGAAATAAAGTGGACTGGATTGAATCTTTAAAAGGATAAGGCAGTTCTCCAAAATGAGGTTTTACGTGCCCCACCTGTTGTCACGGCGACCTGCTCTTGCCTTGTGTCTCATTGACTGATTCGAGGCGAGCGCCGGGTCAGCCCTGAGACCTGATCCTCCACAGTCTATTATCCTAAATCAATACTGCTGTTATCCCAATACATCACTCTGTTTTTCCCTCTTTAAGTATGTTCGATTGTGGTTTTACAACATAGAGCGCATAATGGGAGAAGTAATAGTGAAACATGCTCCTTTTGATTCATGGATTTTATGATTTGAACTAATCTGGGCAAAAACAAAACAGAAAAAAAATTATATACGTTTGTCACGGTTGTTTATGCCGTGTTATTTTATTACAATGTTTCTCATCATAAACCTGGAGTTGTGTTTTGTTTCATTCACACGTTTAACACACAAACTCTGCATAGTTAAGCTATTTGAGATCTTCTCTCAAACAGAAAACACTCTGTTCCACCTTGTGATGTCATTTGGCAATACAGGAAGTCCCTACACTTCCAGCAGAATCATTTGAATCATTTCAGCCTTGGAATTTCCCATTTCTACTGAACTAAAGGTAAAAAGAGCTGTTAACATGAACACTACAGTTTCATGACATCACAAGGTGGAAGTGAGCATTTTGTGCTTTGGAGATGTAGACAGATGATAATGCAGAGTTATTCAAACATGTGTGGAACAAAACACAACTCTAGGTATGTTTTGAATGTGGTAACAACATTATAACACGGCTAAAAGCTCACACAAGTAAATGTTGCATAATATAGGATTTTAAGCCAAGTTTTTGAAATGTTATGTTCTTTTCCAAGTGTTCTTTGATAATTCTATCCATTTCCTGGGTCTTATTAAACAAAATCTTGCCGTACCAGTAGTTTAAGACCTCTACAAAAATTCCTGGGATTCTTGTATTAGTGTTGCAGTTCAGTCTTCTGTCAATTGTTAATGCTTCTTTTATAATGTGCACTCTGAACAGAATCCTCCTTCAGGTATTGTGATTGTGATTAGATCTGTGATGTTTAAAATATCTCACAAATCACAATCACAATACTATATAAAGTGTTAGGTTTTTTTTTTTGTTGTAAGTAAGTACATAGCTCATATTTCCGTATTTTTCGGACTATAAGTTGCAAAATGCGTAATGAAGAAGAAAAAAGCATGTATAAGTCGCACCGGACTATAACTACACTTTTTGGGGGAAATTTAGTTAATAAAATCAGAAACCAAGAACCAACATTTCATCTTGAAAGGGAAGTTATAGTAATAAAAACAAACCAATAGAGATGAATCCATGTATCATTCATTTGTTCATTTTTCAATATAGAACCAAAAATAAGAAAACGAAAAACCAACTCTTTTCTTTATTATTTGTCTCTAAAACCAAAATGAAAAAGCGGACAATGATTTGTTTTTTTTTGTTTTTTTTTTCTTCATTTTTGATTCATATATACGGTTCATATATTTGGTCTACGGGCTGTCGGTGTGAAAAATTTAATATATAAGTCGCACCTGAATATACCCAAACCCTGAAAAGACGTGCGACTTGTAGTCCGAAAAATACGGTACACTATTTCTGATCTATGTTCTAATGTTGTTTCCTCCTCACAAACAGACCTGGAGTTGTGTTTTGTTTCATTCACACATGTTTAACACACAAACTCTGCAGATTTAAGATGAATTCTTCTCGCAAACTGAAAACACCTCCTTTGTCCCTGTGGTTTTAAACTCAAAACATCCTCACTGGAAGCATTCAGATCATTTTATTCCTGGACTTTCCCATTTCTGCTGAACTAAAGGTAAAATTTAGCTGTTAACTTGAAAACTACCACTGCATGTGCCTGAAACAAAACACAACTCAGGTCTGTTTGTGTGGAGGTACCAGCGTTATAACATGGCTTAAAGCTCACAGGAGTCAATTTTGTGGAATATAGAACCTTTTAAATAATTTCTTCTCTGTCTTTTTCCCCATAACAGAGACAGGCCAAATACACGGAGAACAAACTGAAGGCGATCAAAGCGCGGAATGAGTATCTCCTGGCTCTGGAGGCCACCAACAGCTGTGTGTTTAAGTACTACATCCACGACCTCTCAGACATCATCGACGTGAGTGGAAATATCTACTGATAGAAAGTCAAGATTATGGGATCGTTTATGCATTTTTAAATTTCTTTTACCAGGAAAATCCCATTGAAAGTAAAATAATTATGTAATTTAGTATAATTGAAGTCACAAAACTATATTGAGCTGGTCTATTTACTCCTACGATATAGCAACAATAATACAGGGTGTCCCAAAAAAATGACATCATTTTAAAAGCAATTATCTTGAAAACTAAATCTAGCTCAGTCATGATGTTGATGTTGGCCTACCAGATCCATCAGCCTGCCTTCCGTCCCAAGTCCAAATTTGTTTTCCAAATTTTGCACTGGAGGCTGCACAGTTTTGGGTGAGTGTGTGCGAGCAGATTCTAAAAAGCAAAATGACTTCTCTTTGGGAGCGAACGCCATTTCTCAACCTGAAAACACAACAAAAATAAAACATTAAATATAAAATTTGAGGTTAATTGAACAAGAATTGACAAAATTATTGACCTGTGAAATGTCACATTTTTTTGGACACCCTTTATATATTTTCACAATAGTAGAAACCAAGGTTACTTATAGCTTCAGTTTAGCCGAAGTTCATGTGAAATTTATCGGAAGACTGAATTGGATTATCACATTTAGTTTGTTTTCTAAAGTAAATTTAACACGTCAGGAATTAAAATGTATTGGTTATTTTCTAATATTTTGATCTATTGCTGTCTAATTGTTGCATTGTAAATAGGAGTGGGACGAGACACAATTTTCACAAGACGAGCGAGATCAAGTTCACGAGAATAAAATAAGACAAGATTTTAACATAATTTGTCATCATTTCAGAATTTTGGCTTCACCATTTCTTTAGCGCTCATTGTAGTACTGTTTTTTTGGAACTACAGCTTCTCAAATTGTATAACTCACCAGCTCTTAACTCTTTTTTTTGTTTGGTAAAGGAGGAAAAAATCTCATCATATTTCTCTCGTGTGCACGATCTTGTGGCAATTTTGTTTCGCGAGATCTTATGGCAGGAGATCTTGTACCATCCCTGTTAACTAATGCTATTCTATCATTTGTGTTTGCTTGACATTTATAAATCTTTCATTATTTTCCATATTTCTGCGTTTCTGTTCCAGTGCTGTGACCTGGGATACCACGCCAGTCTGAACCGCGCTCTCAGGACGTACTTATCGGCCGAACAGAACGTGGAGGCGTCCAAACACATGGGCCTGGAGGCACTAGAGGGCGCCACCGAGAGCCTGGAGCCCAACGGAGACAAGCAGAAACTGATGGAGACGTACAACAACGTGTTCTGTCCACCGGCCAAGTTTGACTTCCAGTCCCACATGGGAGACTCGGTACTACTGCTACTGCTACTGCTACTGCTACTGCTACTATTACTGCAAAATACTACTATTACTACTACCACTACTACTGCTACTATTACTGCAAAATACTACTATTACTACTACCAGTACTTCTATTACTGCTTTTATTACTGCTACTGCTACTGTTACTACTACTACTACTACTACTACTGCTACTATTACTGCAAAATACTACTATTACTACTACCAGTACTACTGCTACTATTACTGCAAAATACTACTATTACTACTACCAGTACTACTGCTACTATTACTGCAAAATACTACTATTACTACCACGCTGCCACTACTGCTACTATTACGCAAAATACTACTGCTGTTACTGCTGCCACTGCTGCTACTATTACTGTGGAATATTGCTATTGCTACTACCACCACTACTGCTGCTACTATTACTGCAAAATACTACTATTACTACTACCACTACTACTGCTACTATTACTGCAAAATACTACTATTACTACTACCACTACTACTGCTACTATTACTGCAAAATACTACTATTACTACTACCACTACTACTGCTACTATTACTGCAAAATACTACTATTACTACTACCACTACTACTGCTACTATTACTGCAAAATACTACTATTACTACTACCAGTACTTCTATTACTGCTTTTATTACTGCTACTGCTACTGTTACTGTTACTACTACTACTACTACTACTACTACTACTACTACTACTACTACTACTACTACTGCTGCTGCTACTACTAAAAAACTAAAACACTTCCATAAAACAGAACTTTTTGAACTTTGAATTGCAGCTTTAGCTGGACGGTCCCACTGTGCATGTTTTCGTTTTATCATATGGAGGAAACGTGTTCTAGTTTCTTTTCTCCAAAATCCAAAGCCAAATCAAATAATTCAAAACTTAAATGCTTTACTGGCCCATAAGAAAATGTCTTTTCTCCATAAAAATACAGCAGAAATGATTTTTAAACAACAGATTTGCTTTGCCTTGAGAATCTTAAGAAAGTGAACTTCTTATTGCACGTTGTATGGCACTGTATTGTCCAATTCAGTTGAGTTTGTGTTTTTTAAAGCTCCGATTGTGTATTTTGTTCATTTTGTCTGTGATTTTCAAACAGGTGGGGGTGGTCTGTGCCCAGCAGCCTCTTGAAGGTGAACTGCTCCAGAGATGTCAGCAGCTCCAGTCTCGTCTCTCCACTCTCCAGATCGAGAACGATGAGGTACTGCAGTTTTGTCTTGGTTCTGGTGTTACACAAACAATGATGGTGCACTGTGTAACTGTTCTAATGGCGGTTCTACTTGTCTCCATGGAGATGTTCTTGCTTTGCCTGGAATGTGCCACAGTATACAGTAGTTTTAGACTTGGTACTGGTACTTTTAGGCCATTTCCATAAAAACAACCATGTGACGCCACCAGGCTAAAGCCGGGCGTACACTGATTTTTAGCCCTTTTTGAGCAGATTTTTAACTTGTTCGACTGTTTGTGGGATTGGACCGAGTTTTGGCTTAATCATGCATTGTGCTTCATACATGGGGTAACGAGAACGGATTAATACCTCGCGACCAGCTCCTGATGGGCAATCGTAGGTCACAAGAATATCAAAGCTGTTTGAAATCCAGTCGCCTCTCGTGAGGGTTTCACTCTTGAAGTAGTTTGCATAGTGTGAATTTTAAACCCTGCGATTTGGTCGTACAGAGTGAAATGATCGAAAATATCACACAGTGTACCCCTGGCTTTAGTTACAAGCCAGATCTATGGAGAGGTGATCCCGCTCGCAGTAAAGCCCAGTTTATAGTGGTGCATCTATGTTGACCAATGTGCACCTCAAAAATTTTGTATTACGCAGTGAACCAACGCAAACATCAAGGGAAAGCAACTCTGACAATAAGGGCTGTGATTGGTCCTCTCTACCACTGCCCTACTTACATTTCCAGTACTCCTGCTTCATCTGTCTCAGAAAGAACACATATATTCCTCTTTAGTCCAACAGAAGCTGACACATCAGGGCACAAGGAGCGAGCTGTTTTTACAATGCTTATAGTTTATGCAAATTAGCCATGTGGTTTTAAGTTTTGTTTCTGTAAAATGAGCCGCGGGTTATCAACCCCTGGTATACATGAATGCCTAGCATTGTGACAGTGAACTTCACAGCGCATAGACCTCAACGCAGATCCATAAATTGAAAACGACGGCAACAAGGCGTCAGCGGCAGTGTGCGTTAGAAGCAACTCAACTTGAATAAATGCAAGAAGGATAAGTTTAATGATGTATTATAAGAATATTCCAGACAAAGCAATAACATTATCACAGAGACAGGCAGGTGTTCGTCCATCCATCTTCTCCCGCTTAATCCGGCTGGGTCGCGGGGGCATTTTGCTGCCCAATACTCATAGCACCAGACCCCCCCATGAACCCCTCTGCAGGTGGTGAGCCCACAGGAGGGATTGCAGTTATTTCTCAAATAAATGGCAAATTTTTGCATCTTGCTCTGTGTAATTGCACATCCCTTGCTATTGTTATTTGAAAGGTTTATTTCCCTCAAAATGTACAAATCCAAATGTGATAAACACCATGGAAATGCAGGAAGTGCTGTGGCTCTGTTTCCATGACTGGCACCAGAAAAATAATGAAGCGATTGCACTTTTTTGTTTTGAGGCAATAAGGATATTTTTTGTTTAATTACAGACTTGATATTTTGCACTTTTGTAGCTAAGGCCCTAAATTAAGCATGTATTATTTCTAAAAAGTTGTTTATACATGTTTGCTGTGTGCTTAGTATGAAAGAGTGTGAATTTTATTTTTCTCATTTGTATTTCTGGTCCTTTTAGCTTTTATTACAGCCATATAACACAACTACCACAGCAGATTGTGAAATAACAGGTTGTACTGAAAAAAAAGCATGTGTAACACTTCATTAGGGGGTAAAAGGGGGAGTTTTAATCACAAAATTAAGAAAAAAAAGTCCAGGTCTGGAAGGGTTAATGCCCTAACATCTCCATGGAGACAAGCAGGTATCAGACCCTCCACCTCAGTTTTAGCCCTTTCTCTTGCCTACATTTGTTATTGGTCTTTTCAGTCTCCTGCACCTGACACCCATCTGCTTTTCTATCTTCTATTTTATTGACTTATTTTTGTTAGAAATGCCCGTGTATTGAAGGTTTTCTAGTAATACATTCCTCTTTTCTTTTTCCTCATACTATAATTGTCCGTGATCATGATTATACACATCTTTGTTGTAGTTTTTAGCTGTTCTTCTTAGTGTCTCCCTGTCCCTTGTTTCCAGGTGAAGAAGACGATGGAGGCCACTCTCTCCACCATCCAGGACATGGTGACAGTGGAGGACTACGACGTTTCCGAGTGTTTTCATCACAGCAACAGCATGGAGTCCGTCAAATCTTCTTTCAGCGAGTCCTACCTGAGCAAACCCAGCCTGGCCAAAAGGAGAGCCAACCAGCAGGAGACCGAGCAGTTCTACTTCACTGTACGTGGAATAATGTCTTAAGATTAGCATTGGGTTAGATCTTAGATAAATCCTGGTTAAGCTTTGAAACAGTCTAGTATGGGCTGTAACTGGCTTCATGAAAACAAACGGTGTACCTTTTGTTGTTGTAGAAGCTGAAAGAGTTTCTGGAGGGCAGGAACCTCATCACCAAACTCCAGGCCAAACACGACCTCATCAACAAAACCCTGGGAGAAAGTGAGTACAGAAGTTTGACCCAATCCCCTTCCTGTATTCTCCTGTTTAAGTGAAAGGGCCCCGGGTGGAACATGGCTGATGTCTACACACTATCTGATACAGCCTCAAGCGGACGGGGCGAAGCATCACAAATTTCATTGAAAGTTCCAAAACAAAATCATCTTCACATCAGCTGAAATAGTCAATAGCGTTGATGCTTTGACATTGTTTGTTTTGGTTTGGTTGAGTGACCGATCCGCTGGTGGATTTGAGCTCACACGCAACAGCAGGATCCGTTCAGAATGGACTTTAGATCGTTTTTAGATGAATATTGTGAGAAATCCTGTCAACATGCCTGCAGAAATAATATTCTGCTGTAGACAGTAGCCGTGTGTGTTCAGCTTTAGGGAATCACGTGGGACTCACAGGAAGCATATCCGATACACAGTGTGTTCAGATTAAGCAGGAAGTGTGGTTTCCACATTTATTTATATTTGGAAAACAATAAGTTATTCTTTCATATACAGCCTATGATTAAAGTTTATTTATTAATGTAACAATTATTTAGAGAAATCATATGTATCAACTTTGAAAATATGTAAAATATGTAAAATGGTAACTTTAGTTTTTGCGTTTACTGTAATTTTTCTTCTGCTAGTTTTAAGTGCAGTGTAATTTGACGTTTCCTCTTAATGTAATAACAGAGTACAGTCGAGTATGTGAATCTAGTGTAGGCATAAATGTGTATATATACAGTACTTTGTGTTATTAACATATAAGAGTGATTCAGAAATGTATTACTCAAACATGTTGCCCTCACATGTAAGTGGAAGTTGTTTCTTTATGATTCTCGCTCTAATCTTGTCACATCCTCTCTCCTGTCTCCTGTTTCCTGTCTCCTTCAGGTCAAAAGACTGACTGTTGCATTGCCAGGTAGGTGTGGCCAAAAAGGAAACCAGCTAAACTTAGAATTTTACTATGTATTTGAACACATGTGTTTACAATAAGTGCTTTGACAGACTCTAGTTTAGAAATAGTCTTACATGTCTTCTTAATGATGGAGTAATCATGTTTTTGTGTGTGTGTTTTTCAGTGGACGGAGGAACTCTGCTGTACGGAAGCAGGTATAGTTTTTATTGCTGCATTTGTGTACATGTTTTTGTCCCATAAAATCTGACTGTTAAAATCACTTCCTGATAAAAAATAGTGTTAAAAATAGTGATTATCAATATCAATACTAAATTCAGTTATATGGCGCTTATACAACAAAACCTAGGGTCATTACTAAGAGTAAACTAGTGCTGCATCTGGACTAAACCAGGCCAAACCAGGACAAAACTTAACTATCCAAAAAAAACTAATGACGTACAAACCTGCTACTGCAACCTTGATGACGATCTGTACCCACAAATACAAGTTCATGTTTTGTTCAATTTTTTATCTCTGACTAAATTGATCTAATTTATTTCCATAGTTCTACCCATCCTTTAAAGCCACAGTACATATTTTTAGCCAAAAATAAATAAAAGACATTTTTTGTGATATTTATTACGTTGAAAAAGTTAGAAAAACATGCATCCTTGCTGTGAGCTGGCTTCCATATCCACAAACCTGACTTCACCTGCTTGTTTCCATGGAAATATTATACTATTCCACTGTATTGTTACTGCTAATTATACTACTACTACTACTACTACTACTACTACTACTACTACTACTACATTAATCTCTAATGCTTTTGCTATTACTACCATTACTACTACTACTTTCTACTACTACTACTACTTACTGCTACTTTCTACTACCAGTAGTACTACAACTGTTGTTTACTTTGTACTGCTTTTAATCTATCTATGATCAACTTTGACAATAGTTACTACTACTACTACTACTACTACTACTACTGCTACTACTACTACTACTGCTACTACTACTGCTACTACTACTGCTGCTACTACTGCTGCTACTACTGCTGCTGCTACTACTACTACTACAACTACTTCTACTACTACTATATATGATCAACTTTGAAAATAATTACTACTACTACTACTACTACTACTACTACTACTTCTACATTAATCTCTAATGCTTTTGCTATTACTACCATTACTACTACTACTTTCTACTACTACTACTACTTACTGCTACTTTCTACTACCAGTAGTACTACAACTGTTGTTTACTTTGTACTGCTTTTAATCTATCTATGATCAACTTTGACAATAGTTACTACTACTACTACTACTACTACTACTACTACTAAAATAAAATAGCAAAAATGTTCCGAAGTATGGTTTTAACTTTCTATTTCCATGAAAGCAGAAAGTTACACACTGTAGCTTTAATTGACAGTTCACAATTGCCTGTCTCCCTCTGGTGGATATTAAGTTTAGTCGCTGTCAGCACTGATTTGAACAAAGGTTAGTTATTTGCTGTCGGTTTCTTCATATTAATCATGACTATCTAGGTCACTATCTCATTCATATTACATTACGAGTATGTATTATCCATGGCACGTGCTGATATGTTCGCTTTGATTCAGTTAGGACTAAAACCCAACAAACAAAGAGAAAACCCGTCTCATAGCAACAGAGCTCTCCCCCGAGTGCCTGCTGCCTCTGCCCTGTCCCTGTGAATCTGTGCGCCCAGGCACAGTGTGGAAATCCTCCCAACGTGCTCCGCTCATTCATGTATTTATTATTCAGTCGTTATTATTTTTGTATTCAGTCATTAGTGTCACGTTAAGGGACGAGGGCGAGGAATTGCAGGTGCCTCATAATTTTGGAAAAAGCGCAATACATGACTCACAGTGCAGCCGTATCACAGTTTTGATGAATATTTTTGATAAGATATTTACTATAAGAACCAAATTTAAAAACTGTCTTTGTTAAACCATCACCTGCACAAACGCAATGTGCAATACACACATTTTAATTCATTAATGAGTATGTTAAATGTATGTAATGTAACGTTCTAAGCAACAAAATAATTTGGTAAAATAGGCGATAAAAATACTCCTGAAGATTTATTGATAAAGTAACCAACAATATTGGCGCTTTGTCACCAAATGGATTCACAATGGGTCTTTTTTTTGGTCTTGTGATTAGTTTAATTGTGATTTGGACTAAATACTGACCCAGTTTATTGTCTGTATTTTGTCTTGGTCTGCACTTGCACTTAAAAGTAAGGTCTTCAAACTACGACTAAAATGATAAATAAATTTATTTTTTAAAACTTGTTTCTGGACAATTTAATTCATCAGTGAGTATGTTTTAAATGTATGTAATGTAATGTTGCATAAATAATGTTCTAAACAAGCAACAAAATCATAGCGCAGTCACAAAATAATTTGGTAAAATTGGCAATACAAATACTCATGACGATCTATTGATAAAGAAACCAACAATATTGACGCTTTATCACCAAATGGATTCACAATGGGTCTTTTTCTTCTGCTTGTGTCTGGTTTAATTGGGATTTAGTCCTGTTTTGGATGAAATACTGACCCAGTTTAGATTAGTTTATTGTCTGTATTTTGTTTTGGTCTAGTCCTGTGGCATTTTGAAATATTTGATCGTAATCCGAATTCTGATATTATAGTTTAACCCTTTACTTAAAACCCTACTATCTTGAATCTGTTTAAATTGTTTGGAATAAGCTGTATTTATTTTAGAAATATTAAAATAAGGCTTGGCAATGGCTATTTATTTTATTAAAAGAAAAAATTTACATTAAATTTGATGCACTTAAAAGTAAGGTTTTCAAAGGTCTACAACTAAAATGATAAATTACTGTATTTTTAAAATGTGTTTCTGGACCACTTCTATCGAGGTACCAGTCCGAACTGTGGAGGCACTGGTGCAGCCGTTTGTTGTGAATGTCGTGTTCTGGAGTGTGTTTGTTCGTTTTATCTTTTTAAAATCTGCACCAAAAGTCTGTAATAAAAGTGTGATGATGATGATATCTCCTTTTCTCTTTGCTGTCAGGACTCTGGAGAAGCCATTCCTCTGATGGTGGAGAGCTGCATCCGCTTCATCAGTCGTCATGGTGAGGAGATCACGTGGCTCTG
Source organism: Odontamblyopus lacepedii (assembly GCA_034769755.1). NCBI lineage: Eukaryota > Metazoa > Chordata > Actinopteri > Gobiiformes > Gobiidae > Odontamblyopus > Odontamblyopus lacepedii. Next base: position 13,637,875 of record CM068346.1, on the reverse strand, counting down.
GTTTCCTGTGTCTGATTGGTTCATTGTCATCTTCGGTTAAATGTTTCCGGGTTGGAGTAAACAACTTTAAACGTGTAATGTAAACCGCACATGTCTCTAACACCTGTATGTGTGGACTTTATAGGTTTACAGCACGAAGGCATTTTCAGAGTGTCCGGGTCCCAAGTGGAAGTCAACGACATCAAGAACGCCTTTGAGAGAGGTACCAGCATACTACATTTACACACATTTACATCGAGTTGGCCTGTCACGGTAATGCATAAACTTTAAAATAGAAACAAATTTATGCAACTGACACAATAACCTAAAAGCAGAATTAAATATATGGACCTAATTACTATATCAACTTATCGTTCAATATACTATGAAAGCTGGAACAATTATTTTTGGGGTCAGTATTTACCATGGGTACATTTTCTTTGTGCTTCAATTAGATTTAAGCTAAAACAGGTTGAATAAAAAACTTCTATGACTCATTATAGATGTATACTAACTGCTAAAGTATTTTATTCTGCTGTTTTGTTTTTTGCAGTTAATATTTTAATAATAATTTGTAATTATATTGTACATTTTTCATTCCTCTGCAGTATATATCGTATTTCAAAATGTGTTATCACGATAAGCCTAAAAAGATAGATAGATAGATAGATAGATAGAAAGATAGATAGATAGATAGATAGATAGATAGATAGTATAATGAAATACTTTAGTAGTTAGAATACATCTAGATTGAGTCATAGACGTTATTTACCCTCTGTAATCTAATTGTAATACAGGAAAAGAACAAAAATGTTGAAAAACTTCAAAAAAGTACACTGCAAATTCCTCTGATCTGGCCATGATTTTAAAACTTCTATCAGGTTCTTCATCTTGTTTTCAGATGTATTATCTACTACTAATTCTGGGACAGCTTCATTCTAGTGTAGAGGTAGTTTGTTTTAAGAGAACTTATCAAGTAAAATGATCTTGCTGCATGGACAGATCATTTCACTACTTTTAAGTCATTTTCTGATAGATTTAAGTGTTTATATCTTAACTTTTGGCCAAGCTTTCAGTGTACCCACAGTAAATATTGACCCCAAGAATAATTGTTCCTTCTTTCATATACTGAACGATAAGTAAATATAGTAGTTATTGGGACAGGCATAACGTCTACTATCTTATCTTTTATGTTAAAGGTCCTATGCATTCCTTATCCTTGTGTAATCATTGTTCTTAAACTAGTCTTGTGTATAAACAACATTTACAATACTTAACAAATGTATTAGCCCACCGCCCACTATAAGGTGTTTGCCACTGCTGCCATACATAATATAACAGTTTATCTTTTTATGCTTTTATAATGGTTAATCCGCCAGTAGATCTTTTTATCAAAACCATGTCTTTAATGTTAAAATATAACTATTGCTGCTATCCATAAATTTTCAAGTTTAATGTTTTCATTAAAGTCTCATCCAAAGCAAGTCTCTGGGAACAGCTAGAAACTATTTGGAAGTCAATAACAAAAGAGACTTTGCAAAACTCCATAAAAACAAAGCAGCAAGAGCACAGCTGTTATCTGCGCCAAAGGGGCTCACACAAAATATTCACATTTTTGGTTATTTGTCAACAAGGACTATTTTTGTTATTTCAATTGGTCAATGAATAACAATGAAATTGTTAATTTGAAACAAGTTTTTGATATACTATGAAGTTATTTATGTTATTTTTGTTTTCATGACAGGTGCTCTAATAAATCTGTTGAGCCCTGTATGTTTGGGTATACAAACACACAACACAACACAAACTGATGACTCAAACATGTGCAAATGAAATAACTGGATAAAACAAATGGATAAAACAACTGTGCATGATGACACGTAGAAGAAAATGTTTCTGTATTGCAGGACATGTTCTATTTTACCCCAACTGACCACCAGAGGGCAGTGCAAAGAGGTCCTTTCGCTTATGTGTCCTAAAAATGTGAATACTTGCGGTTTATCCTTTGTTACTCTTTTTATGGTCTTTTTTTTTTTTACTTATCTAGCGTCTAATGTCAGATATAGTCGTATGATGTGTGGTCCTCTGGTGGTCAGTTACAGTGAAACAGAATGAGAAGTATTGTTAGTAATTTTAGAATTTTAAGTCAACTTAAAGGTCCTATATTACACAAAATGGATTCTTGTGAGCGTTAAGCCATGTTAGAATTTTGTTACCTCACCAAACATGCAGTTGGTTTGTTTCATTCACACATGTCTGAGTAATCTTTTATTATTAATCTGTCTACAGCTCCCAAGCTCAAAATGCTCTGTTCCACCTTGTGATGTCACACTGCAAAAAACCTTGGCCAAAATTTAAGATATAAACACTTCAATCTATTAGACAATGACTTAAAAGTGGGGAAATTGTCCATGTAGCAAGATCATTTTACTTGACATGTTATCGTAAAATGAACTACCTCGAGACCAGAATGAAGCAGTCTCTGGTCAGTGTTCATGGGCTGGAAATAAGTTAATGGACGCTAAGTTGGAGATAAACGTACTTAAGTATCAAGCAAATCTCTATCCCTGAATCTAAAAACAAGTGAAATGTTGCAGGGGAAAACTATGGTAAATGGATTGTAGCTTCTTTTAAACATTTATTGCCTAAATTTAAGATTTTGTGACTAGTTGAGTCCTGGAAGAAATATGTGGGAACATTTTTTAAGATTATACAACCAATTCAGAACAAATAAGTCGATCATAAATCCAAAAACAAGATGAATAACCTGATAGAAGTTTTAAAATCTTGAAATTTATAGTGCATGAAGTTGTAGGTTTAATCTTAAAAGCTTTTTATCTTTTGTTCAGTAGAGAATGGAAATTCCAGGACTCCAAATGATTCTAGCAAAGGTGTAAGGAGTTCAAAAATGACAAAGCCAACATTATAACATAGATTAGAAAACATAGTCCTTTTAATATTCCTTTTACTGACTTTTTACTGCTCTGCTTGACTTCTTTCATATCTCCCTCTGTATCGTTTTTCCCTGTTAAAGGTGAGGATCCTTTGGCCGGGGACCAGAACGACCACGACATGGACTCTATTGCCGGAGTCCTGAAGCTGTATTTCCGAGGCCTGGACACGGCTCTGTTCCCAAAGGAAGTCTTCCATGACCTCATCTCCTGCGTTTGTACGTCTCCTCTGCGCCATCTGTCTCTGTGTGTTTCCTCTGCTCGGGACACCACTGATTAGGGCATAAGTCAAGTATACTGAAGCTGTAGTGCTGTTTGTCACCAGTAGGGGCGTGCGTACTTATTCGTATTATGAGTTTTCTGGGATATAGGCCAAATCTGTGACATGCATGGATCATAATATTATATTTTGTGCATTTTAAATTCCAGTAATCAATTAAAAACATATTAATAAAAGTAACAGGTCCAATTGATGACTAGTTCCAAACTGTACAGACGATTTATAGCTGCTGATGGTAGCAAATATTACATTTTTATTAAATCAGGGTTGCCGCGGGGTCTTAAAAAGGTCTTAAATAGGTCTTAAATTTCATGTTCCTAAATTAAGGCCTTAAAAAATCTTAAATTATGTTCTCAAAGTCTTATTATTTTCACAAAGGTCTAAATTTCATTAGCCGGTTTTTTGTATACTCAGCCAGGCTGCAGTGCCTGAGACAAGACAATGTGAAAGCTTAGTTTGTCTGTTAGAAGGTTATAAATGATTTATAAATGATTTTTTGACCATGATTTTATAGTCAAAGTTTGTTATTTAAAGCAGTGAGTAATGGTTATCAGAATTGGACCAGGTCTTTAAAAAGTCTTAAATTTGGGGTAGTCAAACCTAGGGATACCCTGTGAATATTTAAGGTCTATATTACTCTTGTGAGCTTTAAACCGTGTTAGAATGTTGTTAACTCATCAAAAACATACCTGGAGTTGTGTTTTGTTTCATTCGCACAAGTCTGAATAATCCGAGTAGTATTGTTTGTCTGCCTTCATGTCGAAAGCTCAAAATGCTCTGTTTCACCTTGTGATGTCAAGTAGTGCTACTTTTTAATTTTTGTTTAGTAAAGATGTGGTATTTTAGGGCTGAAATCATTCAAGTGACTCTGGTAGAGCATTTGTCCACTGAGCCGAAGGTTGACGGTTCAAATCCCATTAAAAAATGGTTGAGCAGTCAGATCCACTGACCAACAGGTTGGCTGGTGTTTTTCCAGCTCCCACAGATGAATGCTGTTGTTGTGCCCTTGGGCAAAACCCTTAAGTGTGTGTGAATGGGTGAGTGGTTCCTTGTTGTAAAGCGCTTTGAGTGCCTTGAAGGTGGAAAGATGTGTATAAAGATGTGACCATTTGCCAAAAATAATGTAATGTGTATCAGTTTTACATGGTATGTCTCCTTTAGTACTTCATTTGAATAGTTTTGTACTTTTTCACTTTGGTCTGCTGCAGCCTTCATGTCATCCAGATCAGCTTGAGAAAACTGGAGATTTGCTTTTAAGTCCTGTATGTCTTTTGTCATGCTTTGGACATCTTTGACCAAGTTGTCCATGCGAGCAAACAGTCCCCAATCACCTGAACACATGATCTGAAATGTTTTTGTCAAAGTACTTTTCAAGCAGCTCCTGAACCACAGGCAATGTAACAGAGTCATCCACACCCTTTCTTGGCATTTTGATGATGATTTGAATTGGCGCCTTTCTGGACGCCCAAGGTCGCCTTACAACAACATAAACAAATTAAGTATGATTTAAAACAGTTAAAAGCCGACAGTTAAAGTGGGACAGGATTTAACCGATGCTGACATCACAGAGGTGGAGTAGGCCTTTGTTTTCAATCTGCCAGATATCCCTTTAATCAGTGACCATCCACTTTTCTTTTATTCATAATTCAGAAATATCTTAGGTAATGTTTGTAAAAATATGGAAATTACAGAATTATAGAAGTGACTGCATAGTATAAAGATGTAAAAATGCAAGTTCAATGAGTCTTGCTAGTGCTCATGCTGCTGCCAGACAGGAAACACTTGACCCATCTTTCATTTAGAGCAACCTGTTATGAGTGCTTCATTTTCAAGAATACCAAGCTGAAGGAAAAGGAAATTCAGAAAGAACGAACCATATTCACCTGCAACACCAAATCCAGCAGAACTAAACAGTACTGTGCATGTGGAATTTCCAGTGGAGCCAAATGCACATAAAGCCACACCAAAACTATTAAGTGAAAATGTGATTTATACGGACCCCAAGGTAACTCTGTTTGTTGAAAAAATAAATGTCTGGTGTGTTTTTCAGCCATGGAGAGCCTTCAGGAGCGGGCGGTCCACATAAAGAAAGTGCTCCAGCCTCTGCCAAGCAAAACCCTGATCATCATGAGATACCTCTTCGCCTTCTTGAACCAGTGAGTCTCTCCTGACACCGGGGCGGGTTCAGACGGGGGATGGACCACTCACGCAGATTCTGGGTTCCATGGGCAGTTTGTGTTGTTACAAAGACCACAGAAATGATTAAGGCTCATTTGCAATAGCTGTGACTTGCCAAAAAACGGGTTAGAACTGTAATGTACACTTCTCAAACTATAGCACAAGTAACCGACTCCTCTTCTGTCTGCTATGGTACGGTCATTTAGAGATCAGGCTGTTATTGTTCAGATCTGACTCACTTTAGGCTTTAGACCTTTTCAGGAACTGCTTTTACGCCTTGTTCTTACTCTTTACGTCTTCCTATCTATATACTCCCTTTTTATTACTTCCCGACATAGATTAAGTGTCTTGCCCAATGACACAACCCCAGTTTCATGGAAGCGGAAACCTGCTACTTTTCAGACTATAAGTTTCAGACAAAAAATGCATAACAACGAAGAAAAAAACATGTATTTTGATTCATATATACGATTCATATATTTGGTCTATGGACTGTCACTGTGAAAAATGTAATATACAAGTTGCACCTGAGTATAAGTTGCAGGACCACCCAAACCCTGAAAAAAAGTGTGACTTATAGTCTGTAAAATATGGCCGACAAATGACATATTCATAGAAACAAGCAGTTGACGGACCTTCCATGGTGAAACTTAAAATTTTGATTTAAAGCCGGTTAAAACTAAATTTAGGGGTAATATTGCACCTTTAACTTCAACTTGTGAAACTTTTCTGATGATGTAACGCCACCTGCTGGTCTCCATAGAGATGCTATTGAATGGGGAAATTTTTTTTTTTACCTCTGCTTTGTTAATGCTCTGTTAATCATGCTGGGGACATGTGTCAGTGAAAAGTGCGATATAAATACAGTAAAGTTACCTTACCTTACCTATTTTTATGCATTTTTCCTATTACAGATGTTTTTCAATGCTTAAAATCGCTTTATTGCTCCTGCGGGGTAAAAGTCCGGCATCTTTGCTCACTGATACTGTGAAAAAGCTTCGGTCAAATGACTTTCAGTGACACTTTAGACCACGGAAGCCTGTACCAAGATGGCGGCGGTATTAACGCCAAGAGGCTGAACGTGAGATTTCTCTATATGTTATATCTATATTCTGTATTTATGTGACGTGATGACGTATTTTTGACAGTCGAGTCGCATCTGTGAATTCGTATTCGTACTGAAGAAAGCGTAATTGTGAATTTTTATTTTGTGATTGTAATTCTAATGTTGTAACTTTACAATTCATATTCTGGTGGATAAAATGCACACAATAGATTTTATGTACGGCTGGACTCATTCAAGAGTTTACGAATATTTATTTTATGCTCCACTACAGCAAAATATGCAAGGATTTCTGTCCAAATATTTCTGACAGCTTTCATACTCCATACACCTCTCCTCAGATCTGAGCCTGCGGGCATCACTTGCTGGTTTCCATGGAGATAGCAGATGGATAAATTTAATGTCATACTGTGAAACATTCCAGGCAAGGCGCTATTCTAGAGAAGTTGCTAACTCTGGTTGGGAGTTGTGTCCCAATTTAGACCTGGTTTAGACTCACTTTTGCTCTTGTTTAGTCCTACTTTAGTCCAAGTTTAGTTTTCTCAAATCTAGATAATCCCTCCCTGGTTTAGAGCTGTTTTCCTACTTGTCTAATCTAATCCTCCATATTCTTACTTCTGGATCTTAAATACTTTGAAGTTAATGTCATGTGATTTGTAAATACCAAACGGGTGACGATGTGTACCTAATAAACTGACCATAGCGCCTACGTCTTTTCACTCACCGTATTAGGAGAGGTAGAGCACAAATATTCATTCTTGAACCGAGCGTCGTCTCTAAGGAGTTCTTGAACTTTCCGTTTCTAGTCCTGCTTATTTGCACAGACGTTCACCTCCGCCACACTTCCCTGCGCGAACTTCATTTTGTGGAGGAATTTGTGGCACCAACCAACTCATCAGATAGACATATATACAAAACTGAAACTCATAAGACTTTTGTATATTTGAATTGGACAGTAATAAGCAAATGAATGTGAAAATAAATACACGCAGAAGAATGCAGCTCAGCTAATAGAGGGGGAAGGAGAATTTTGTGAATACACTAAATATTATTTTGTCTTGTTCTATTCTGCAATGAACTGAATTTAAATTAGATCAAGATTCAGTCATTTTGTCAATTGTCAATACACTTTGGGCTTTTTAGTGGCGAGGCTCCAGTTCTGCATGTGGTTTGGAGCGGAGTTCAGACTTTTGACTTTGTGCTAAATCATAATAATAAATCAGTATTGTTTCTGTTCATTAATTAATGAACTAGTTAACATTTAAGATCATTATAGATCATTTTTTATCAGACTACAAACTGGTTTTAATACTAAGATGGCAGGATCTAAATCACAATGTCTAGTAAGTAAATAAGCTCTATAACAAAGATTGTCAACACCAAAATGTGAATCTGAATCATATTTAAATAAAAATATCAAAAGCTCAATAGAACTTGTCTTTATAACTAGTAGACGAATGAAACTGAAATAAATGCAACTAAAATTCAGCTGTTTTTTATTGGTAGCGCTGATGTTTCTTTCATTTTACCCTGTGGTTATACTCATACTACTACTAAAAACTGTAACTGCAACTTTCTTTGTCATTGCTCTACCTGGAAGAATGTGCCACAGTTTGGCATTAAACTTGGGAAACAAGCAGGTACCACCGCCAGGCCAAGTTATAGATGAGATCTATGGAGAGGGCACCCCGTTCACGTCAACAATTAATAATTTTTCAACTGATTTTGGGAAAAAAATCAAGAAAAAAACACTTGCAAGACAGATTTATAAGACTCCTGACAAAGCAATAGCAAACTGTATAAATCCTGTAAGTGTTCTGTGTAAAGGCTTGTGTCCAAATCCCACTGGAACATTGTAAGCTGTTTTTACTCATCTTTTTCCCATGAGCCTTTGCCAAAGCCCTGCTCCAGTGCTGCAGTGTGTGGAGTTCATAAGGACGTGTAGTATGTGTTAGTGAAGTCTAGTCACAATGGAGAAATGGTGTGAGCAGGACACTTGTTTCCACCAGGAGCTTATGTCCTGCTCTAACAGATCTGTGGACCTGCAGCAGTGGAACATCACGAGTTATCGGGAGTTAACAGGAGGTTACAGGAGTAATCAGGAGTTACCAGGCGTTATCAGGAGTTATCAGGCGTTATCAGGAGTTATCAGAAGTTATCAGGCGTTATCAGGCGTTATCAGGAGTTATCAGGAGTTATCAGGCGTTATCAGGAGTTATCAGGAGTTATCAGGAGTTATCAGGGGTTATCAGGAGTTATCAGGAGTTATCAGGAGTTATCAGGCGTTATCAGGAGTTATCAGGCATTATCAGGCGTTATCAGGAGTTATCAGGCGTTATCAGGCGTTATCAGGCGTTATCAGGCGTTATCAGGCGTTATCAGGAGTTATCAGGAGTTATCAGGCGTTATCAGGCGTTATCAGGAGTTATCAGGCGTTATCAGGCGTTATCAGGAGTTATCAGGCGTTATCAGGAGTTATCAGGCGTTATCAGGCGTTATCAGGAGTTATCAGGCGTTGTCAGGAGTTATCACGCGTTATCAGGCGTTATCAGGAGTTATCAGGCGTTATCAGGAGTTATCAGGGGTTATCAGGAGTTATCAGGAGTTATCAGGCGTTATCAGGAGTTATCAGGAGTTATCAGGCGTTATCAGGAGTTATCAGGTGTTATCAGGCATTATCAGGAGTTATCAGGCGTTATCAGGCGTTATCAGGCGTTATCAGGAGTTATCAGGCGTTATCAGGCGTTATCAGGAGTTATCAGGAGTTATCAGGAGTTATCAGGAGTTATCAGGCGTTATCAGGCGTTATCAGGCGTTATCAGGAGTTATCAGGCGTTATCAGGCGTTATCAGGCGTTATCAGGAGTTATCAGGCGTTATCAGGCGTTATCAGGCGTTATCAGGCGTTATCAGGCGTTATCAGGAGTTATCAGGCGTTATCAGGAGTTATCAGGCGTTATCAGGCGTTATCAGGAGTTATCAGGCGTTATCAGGAGTTATCAGGCGTTATCAGGCGTTATCAGGAGTTATCAGGAGTTATCAGGCGTTATCAGGAGTTATCAGGCGTTATCAGGAGTTATCAGGCGTTATCAGGAGTTATCAGGCGTTATCAGGCGTTATCAGGCGTTATCAGGCGTTATCAGGCGTTATCAGGCGTTATCAGGCGTTATCAGGCGTTATCAGGAGTTATCAGGCGTTATCAGGCGTTATCAGGAGTTATCACGCGTTATCACGCGTTATCAGGCGTTATCAGGCGTTATCAGGAGTTATCAGGAGTTATCAGGCGTTATCAGGAGTTATCAGGCGTTATCAGGAGTTATCAGGCGTTATCAGGCGTTATCAGGCGTTATCAGGAGTTATTAGGCGTTATCAGGAGTTATCAGGAGTTATCAGGAGTTATCAGGCGTTATCAGGAGTTATCAGGCGTTATCAGGCATTATCAGGAGTTATCAGGAGTTATCAGGAGTTATCAGGAGTTATCAGGCGTTATCAGGAGTTATCAGGCGTTATCAGGAGTTATCAGGAGTTATTAGGCGTTATCAGGAGTTATCAGGAGTTATCAGGAGTTATCAGGCGTTATCAGGAGTTATTATGAGTTATCAGGAGTTATTAGGTGTTATCAGGTGTTATCAGGAGTTATCAGGCATCATCAGGAGTTATTATGAGTTATCAGGAGTTATTAGGTGTTATCAGGTGTTATTAAGAATGAAGTTGTACCCCTGGTGGAATGAAGGGACTATAATGCCATCTAGTGGGACATAGCTCTATGCACATGGCTCACAATTGTCAACTTGAACATATTTGTTGTCAGGTGCTACATGCAAATTTACTCTTGAAAACAAAATACGTTATGCTTGAGTATTATTAAAAACACATAATTCTTCACTCTTAAAGCCGCCATACACTACAGGAGAATTTGCCCGATTTGGCTGCGATTTCTTCCCGAGTTCGAGGAGGCGTGACCCGATTTTTTGTCTCCGTGTGCGATTTTGAAGCTGTTGCACTCCTCATGTGTCACGTGGTGTCAGTGTCAGATTAGAACCACCAACGATAACAGCCGATAAAACAGAGCGTGAGGGGCAGAGGAGTGACGGGCACAGAGATGCAACATACAAACTCAGGATATAGCAAAAATAAAGACTTTATTCCTCACCTAATGTAAAGTGGTACATTTAAAGTGCAGCTTCTCACCTACATTATCCATATAAATTGTCCTCTGCAAATTATGACATTCAGTCCACAAAACTGCGCTATTAATCCAGTTTGCGATGTTCTTTGAAAGTAAAAAGACAGTGTTTCCTCGTGTGTTTTACATAGACAGATCAGCGTTAGTGACTCTACTTCCTGTGGACTTTATCTCCAATCTTTTGTGCTTTTAAAAATCATGCATTTGAAGTATTGCACCACTTTTCACAAATAATAATAACACAGTTTGAACTTGTATCTAAACTAGAAGTGCAGAGCTCTGATCTTTTGAGCACTCTTAATGCATGTAGTTTTACTGTAGAGATTTTTAGTCTCATAAGGTTCTCCTCATGTCTGTGGTGTGCGCATTTTGTCGCACGTTTAAAAATTGTTTAAAACCGTAAAAATCCTGTCGTGTGTAGCGGCCTTAACTTTGTGGTGAATTTGTAGGCAGTTTATAACTGTACACCAGGTATGACTGCAGGATCAAAAGAATAAAAGCTCATAGGAAAACAACTGATATGATGATTGCTATTGAACAAAAGGTAGCCATTAATTTGAGAACTACAGCTTCATGACATCACAAGGTGGAATGACTTATGTTGAGCAAAGTCCTTGAAGTAACCATCCTGTATCTGTCCCCTGCCTCCAGCTTGTCCCAGTACAGTGAAGAGAACATGATGGACCCTTATAACCTGGCCATTTGCTTCGGTCCCACGCTCATGTCGGTCCCTGAAGGCAACGACCAGGTGTCATGTCAGGCTCACGTGAACGAGCTGATCAAAACCATCATCATCCACCACAGCGACATCTTCCCCTCCGCTCAGGACATGCAAGGGGCGGTATACACCATCCCGGGCACTGGAGATCACTTCTGGTGAGAGGGATTTCTTCTGTTGTATCCACGGGGTTCAAATTAATGAATGTTCAAAACACAATATTGTCTTTTGAATTATCTCCAAAATGGCGCCTAAAACAAGACACGGGATTGGACTTTTCTGAAAAATAACATACCCAGAATTGTGTTTTCATTTCTTGTATTTGGAAATTTGCATATTTTGTCTGCCTAAAGTGTGTCCCTTCAGAAAGCACAAAACTACTTGATGCTGTTGTAGAATTTAAGAAGAAATTTGGTTTGTATTCAGGCATTCTGGATTACAAAAAATATACAAAAAAGAATAATTGTTTGCTTAAAAAACTAGTTTGTGCTCAGCAGTATGGATGTGTCTGTTAATGTTGCATTTTAGAAACAAAATTTAGTCAAATAAAGAAGGAAATAATATATATAAAACCACTTTTTTTGTTTGTTCGTACGTATTTAACTCTTCCTCCCCTTTTTTGCCTCTCTTCCAGTGATAGTCCGCACTGTGAGCCCCCTCTAGTGGAAGAACCTGCTCCTGACATCTCAGCCGGCAACAGTGATGATGGTGAGTAAATCTTATTCCATCTTCTGTGCACAAAAACATGCACTATACTGTATGCACTGTTATCTTTGACCTGTTTATGTAACCTGACAATTATCGATTACAATTCAAGGCCGTTTTCACTGATTTTCAAACTGTTTAGAATGGACCGCTTCATTTTTAACCATTTCCTGCTGCTCAAATGTATTGATTCTGTCATGAACATTCCCTGGAGGTGTGGAGCTAAGTGGAAGCACTCTTCTGTTCACTCTGTTACTCAAGTTAGACTGTAATGTGAGCTTTATTTGAACACAATCTGACCATAAAGTGTTGGTTTGGATGGAACTACAATCGGGGAGCTGAATTGTGCGCTTAAACAAGTCTCTCACACGTAACATTACAGTCACAAGCTGCGAGTATTAAAGGGTGACCAGAATTTCAAAGTCAAAAACTGGGACACTCTCAGTTTGTCATGGTTGGTAATAATAAAATTGTGAGTGCGTTATTAAGGAGAATTGTTATGTACTCGGCCCATTTGTGACTAACATGTGACCGTATAGTTACATTTTCTTTGTGTTTTGGTGACTGTTATGCAACTTTTCTGTATTTTACCTCAACAAATGTCAATTTATGCCTCTTTTTACTGTTGGCAGGGATCAGATTAGTCAAAAATAGAGATGCCTGGGACAAAACTAGGACAAATCACTGGTTTTGGATAAATCTGCTAGGACAGGGGACACAGGGCTCAAAACTGGGACTGTCCCGGTAATAGGGACGTCTGGTCACCTTATAGTATTAGCCAAACGTTTTTCAGTTCGTCACACTTTTTTGTTCAAATCAAACCCCTAAATAACACCATGTACGCTTGTATTGATCACAGGCTCCTGAAAATGTGTCTAGAGGTCGTTTATTTTAAGATAATTTATTATTAACTTATTTTAAGTAAAATGATCTTGCTGAATGGACAGATCATTTCACTACTTTTAAGTCATTTTCTAATAGATTTAAGTGTTTATATCTTACATTTTGCCCAAGCTTTTTCCCAACGTATTCCAAATGTCTCTATTCTTCACCTAAATTAATGTAATATTTGATTATTTACTACACTATATTCTACATGAAATCACTGGGCACGGGGACTTTAAAAACTCTATACCACCACTATACCGTCTGACCCTGTTTCTTGCCAACTTTGCTGCTTTGCTTCTTGCTCAGCATTTGTCATACAGATTTTGCACTCACTCTAACCTGCTTTGCAATAACCTGGCTTTTTCCATCTCTTTCCTCGCCTTCCCGTTTCCTCTTCCCGTTTGTCCGTGTCCCTTCCCGTCCCCCGTCCGTCTCCTTAAACACAGGCTCGTTGGCTGTTTCAGACTGCGACCCGTTCGAAGCCGTGGCCCGGTTCGACTACACCGGACGGACCAATCAGGAGCTGTCGTTCAAGAAGGGGGCGGTGATTCTGCTCTACCGCCGCGCCTCCACAGACTGGTGGGAGGGACGCTACAACTGCACCAACGGACTCATACCGCACCAGTACATCGTCATACCCGACACGTAAGACACTGCAAATATTCACAGATAGGGGGCGCACCAACTGGATATTTTCACCTGTGTCCAATCCTCTTTATTTTTATAGCACATTTTTATAAACATGACGTTTCCAAAGTGCTGCACAGACAAATTGATACAATAAGAGACAGTAAATCATAAATAAAAACAATAAATAAAAAGTGTTAAAATCCACAAAGCTAAAATGATTAAAAAATTTATTAAAATAAAATAAAATTATGAAATAAAAAACACAGGACCACACAACTTGCACGGTGTTAAAAGCCAGAGAGTAAAAGTGGCTTTTAAACACCGCATGAGTTGTTTGGTCCTCTTATTGTTGATGATAAACAGTAATACTGTAAATACTTTTTGCCACAGTGTATTGATTCATAGAATTCTAACTATTCTAAATATTTTATAGAAGTTACTGATTCAAACCTGTAACTAAAATAACAAATCTCTCCATTAATGCAAAGAAAAATATACACACAGTGAATATTGAGTATCGTAAAGATGGATAATCCCAGAAAGTATAATATTATTCATAAATAGATAGATTTTATTTTAAATATTTTAGACTTTATTACTTATCTTTCTATTTTATTTTGACTTATTTAGAATTTATTATTACCATTTATATTTTTTACTCTTTGTTATTATATTATATCGTGATGTGTGAGCTACTGTGTCCAAATCATTTCCCTTGTGGATCAATAGTTTGTCTAAGTCTAAATGGTATGATTAAATACTTACATAGAAATGACTTATCCGATCCTTTAAAACTCAAATATTTTAGTACTACAACAAAACTAACAAAAATGTCTCCAATAGTTCAAAGTAAATGTACTGGTGATGCATATTGAGCTAAAAAAAATATCTAGATCGATTCCACTCACAATAATCTCTTCGTTAAATGGAAAAATGTCAAGAAATTTTCTCTTCAATTCACAGTTTTTGTTATTTATAATTCTCTTCCTGGTTGGAGATACAGTAGCAAGTATACTGTAAAGAAGGGCCAAAGCTGGTATACATTACAAAATAGTTTCACAATTAAATTATAAAATTAAGTTTTTGTCAGAGATCCATATTAACCATAGATGTTACACGCTTAAGAAGGTATAAAAGGTGGAAAGTGGTTCCCCTTTGTGTTTTACCAACTATACATACAATTTTACTTGTGCTTATCTTATTTAGTATTTTATTAAAATGTAGTTAGCAGGACTACATTTTACATTTCACAAAAAATCTTACCTAATTGTCCTTTCACTTGACTATTTTGATTATTTATAATTTTACTTTCTGGTTCTGGTTGAACTTTTTCAGCAGATAGAGGTCATTTTGTATTTGTAATTTTACCTACGATTGTAAAGAAGAGCCAACATTGTTAGAAGTTACATAATAGTTATGCTGAAGCATAGATGTTATGTTAAGTAAGTAGAGAAGAATGGTCCTTTTATTTGTGAGGGGTGTGGTTGGGAGGAATTTTGTATTTGTGTTCCTAGATTTTCTTGGTAATTCCCGGAGATTTTACTTCCCGGTGTGATTGTTTAGAAAAATACCATATGTGTATATTTTTAGGTCTGATGGAGGCAGGGGAAGTCCTAAACCTGATCCTGACATGAAAGAGCTGCTGGAAGAGCGAGTGGCCACCAGGGGGAGTGCTGCTTCCCCCACCGGACCACATGTGGCTGATATTTATCTCGCAAACCTCAACAAGTACGTTTATTACGGCGTGAATATTCAAAATCGCCTCCTTAATTCAGATCTCAACTTCATAGCAAGTCCTAGTCCTGATTTAATCCTGTGTTCTCCTCGACTAGCTGTACTTGCTTATTTACACCAAAATCTGATTGTAATCTGATTTGTGGAAATATCAGATTATTGAAACATCCGATAAATAGTGACATCTGAAGAGTAATCTGGTTTCTTTCTTGTTCATGTCTGTGCAAGTTTTGAGGAGAAAATTGTGCAAAAAGGGCAAAGTGAATGTGGCAAAGACAAAATTGAAATGTGTGTCCGTGTAATTTCTTTTTTGGATCTGTTTTATTTTTAAAATTAATATTTATTTAAAATTTGTGCCAGTCTAAATCAGTGGCTCTCAAACATTTCAAACTATATACCATCAAAGAAAAGATTTGGATTTCCAAGTACCACCAGATCAAAATCTATAACAGGACTAAACCAGGTCTAATATAGGACTAAATCAGGTCTATAACAGGACTATTGCAGGTCTAATCTAGGAGTAAACCAGGTCTAATCTAGGACTAAATCAGGTCCAGATCTAAATCAGGTCTGTAACAGGATTATTGCAGGTCTAAACTAGGACTAAACCAGGTCTAATCTAGGACTAAACCAAATCTAATCTATGACTAAACCAGGTCTAATCTAGGACATCATCTCCATCGTAGTTTTAAACAAAAAAAAAATATCCAAAGGACGACAAAAAAGTGGATGAACTGAATTAGACAAACCCACAAACTAAAGATCTGTCCAAGCTCTACCTGAAGGAGCTCGTGTACCACAGTTTGAGAAACACTGGTCTAAGTAATCCTTGTATCTGTAATACTGGTGTGTTGTTCAGGATGAGGAAGCGTCCGGAGTCCACCAATGTTAGAAGAACTTTCCGAGGCTCAGAGAGTGACAGCATGGCCCCCAGTGCAGGCGTCAGGACTGCCTCTCTGCCTGTGGGGGGCGCTCTGGTGAAGGAGAGTCCAGACAAGAGACCAGTCAGTGCCCACAGCATCCTCAACTCAGTCACCAGGCACGCCTCTCTCAAGAGCAAGGCAAGGCATCATGTTATCCATCATGTTATTTGTCTTGTCTCCATGGAGATGCTATTGCTTTGCTCTGGAACATCTCAGACAAAGCAATATAAAGTTACATATCTTTAATATCTGTCCCGTAATAAATGAATATTGTTCTGTGTATTTAGGTGGAAAGCCCGCAGTTGCGTAAATCAACCCCCGCAGGGCGCTCTAAAAGCTTCAGTAACCACAGACCGCTGGACCCAGAAGTCATCGCGCAAGTGGAGCACAGTTCACAGGTAAAACTGAAACTGCTCGGCCATAAATCTGTTCTACCAAAATGCTTCCCTTGGCCAGAAAGAGGAATTCTTGATTCTTTCCTGCTGTTGCATTTGGGCTCGAGTCACTGCATGAGCGTCCAATCACAGAGCAGCGTTCTGGTGCGGCTGGAAGCCAACGGTGAATCAAACGAACCAAAACAAACAGAGGAATTCATGTAGATGAAAGTAGACAAGTCTTAAGGACTTCTTGAAAAATATGCAGAGGGAAGCAATTTCTGCATCTGTTACGGGGAAAGATGTTTTTTCACTTCTCTGTTCACTTTCGTCAGTCCTTTTGAAGTACAGTACTTTACAGCCTGAATACTGAATGTTTTCAAGCTGATTATTTTAGGGCCGTCTAAGACTGATATATAGTATAGAACACAAATCAAGTGGCCTCTGCCAGGTCACCAGTGCATTTTGCCTGGATAAATTAGATCAAATATGGCTGTGTGCTGGACATTTTGTGCATCAGTGCACCGGCCTGTTGAATCTTCTTGGTGAATAATCTTCTGAATTGTATTTCAATATTGCGTACATCCTGTAATGGTTTCCTCTGATCATCTTTCCTCTATCACAGGACATAGAAGCAGCCATGAGCACAGCACTGAGTGAGCTCCGTGAGCTGGAGCGTCAGAGCTCGTCCAAACACACCCCGGACGTGGTGCTGGACACTCTGGAGCAGCTGAAGGGTGTGGGGGGAGGAGGAGGGGGGTCTGGGGGGGCATCTGAGCCCTCCAGCCCGCTCCACTCCAGACTGCTCCGGGACAGCGAGGGGCCCGGCTCTCACCACCCACACCCGCTCCAGCGCAGTGCCTCCTCTGCCAGCGATGTGCCCTCCTCCTTCAGACCCAAAAGTCAACCCCGGAGCCCCCTCCCCTCCGCTACCTCCCCCTCACTCTCCTCCTCCGCCCTCTCCACCTCTGTGCCCTCTTTCAGGGAGCTCAGACCTCCAGCCACCAGGCCCAAACCTGTGGTGTTTCCTAAAGGCACCGGGGGCAGTGGGAGTCCTGCCATGGGCTCTCCGACCTCCACTGTCCCCCCCACAGCGCCCCCTCCTGGGGGACACTCTCTGACCCATACCCCCCCTCCACCTCCTCCACCACAGGCCAATGACAAATCATGTCCTGCTTAGATGATAAACATGGAGTATCAGACATGAGAGGTGCTCTTGTCTTTGGAATCACAGCTCATTTTAACAGAGAACATGTGCACTTTCACTAGTGGCTGTATAATTATGAAATCCATCCTGATAAATTTGATCATTTACTCATCTAAGAAAGGCTTAATGTGCCAATGAAATTCTATCAGCATTTTCCACTGTGTGTGTTTTGGGTTACAAATGTTGAGCTTTTATAAAGCCTAAATATTTTATGAAATCTTCCAGGTGTAACACGATATTTAGTAAAAGCCTGGGTAACAATTTATAATCCGGGTGAGTTGAAATTAAGCGTTTAATTGCAAATTAGTTCATTACATTTTCTAAAACTAAACCTTTAATCTAAATGAGCTTTGGTTACAACAGCCAGACCACTTTATTATTCTCCTGTCAAAACCAGCTGCAAAATGACATGTAGCATTGATCTAAAAGTGTCCAAATGGACTTGTGCCAATCTGCCCCGAGTCCTCCCTGTTCCACCTTTAGGACTTCTGCCATCAGAGATTCTGGGAGCGTCACTGGATTTAACCTATTTTCTAAAGGGATCAGGACTCCGGATGGAAAACTGCAACTCGATGAATCCAAGTTTTAAATATTTGTATTGGAGTGTGCAAGAGAGGGCCTTGCCTTTACATATGAAAAGCACTATTTAAATGTGTAATATAGACATTTTTTCTTTCTTCAAATGGCCTATTGCAAGTGGAAAAAAGTGTTTGAATATTAAGACTGTGAAAAGCTACAAATACAACACTGACTTGCTGCTTGTATAAATAAAGTTGGACCTTTTTGAATCACTCAGACTTAAAAAAAAAATGGTCCAAATATGAGCAAAAGTCACGTGACCAAGAGCTTTATGTTTTATCACCTCTTCCATTATTTGTAGATGGTGATTTTGTTGTGCTTTGATTGTGTAGTATCAAAAAGAGACGTTTGAACAGCAGTGGATGAGAGTGCTTTGAAAGGGGCTGGCTACATGTACACAAATGAACTTTTAATACAATTTAAGCATTTAAACAACACATTTTGATTGGATTTGTAGGTATCAGAACTAAAATAACATGTTTTATGCTGCCCGAACCATGAAATTGTATGTTTAACTTGTAGCTTTTAGCTGATGTAGAACAAATTCCTGCTCAACTCGGGCTCTGCTCATTCATTAAAACAGTGAACACATCAAACTCACTTTTTTCAAATTTGCCATATTTAGTAGCACATTCTTTCCTCGATATTTTACTTGAAGGTAATGTATACAGGATTTTACTTTTTTCTTTTCTTTTTTAACCAAATTGAGCCACAGATTTGAAATAAACAGTCCAATATTTGTTTAACAGACACAGACTTTGAAGCTAATTTCGTAACAATTAATAGCGTTTGCATGTTTATTTTGTTGTTTTAAGCGTTCTAACCAATCAAAAACTGCAGTGCCAATTTTAGATCCATGTTGCGTACACTACTTTTAATACAATTATATTATAGAACCCTATAGGGGTGTGCAAAAATATCAATATATCGTGTCAGTATTGATAGCGTTAGCTGCTGTATCGATAATATCAAGTATTTTTTTAGGTATTTTACTAAAGTATTTTGTTACAGAGCTACGGTTTTGTTGCTTGTTTAGTGAAAGAAAACTCGTTCATGCAGCACATTTGATATTTTCACTGTTTTGATGATTAAAATCGGTGTTTCATTTTTCACTTTGCACAAGCAGTGGTTTAACAAAGACTTTAATATCACAAACCAAGATTTAGCCTTTATTTTTTTACTAAAGCGCATCAAATCTATTTGAAATATACCGTATCGAATCGAAAGTCCACTGTATCGACATATGTATCGTGGCCAGTGTGTCAGTGTATTGTATCGGCAACTTAACGATACCCAGCCCTAGAACCATATGTGCAGGAAGCCATGTTGGTACTCACAAACCATCAACTTTACTGTACATGGGTTTGAAGTAGTGCTGTCGATTCATTTTTTAAATCAGATTAATCACACTTCTGAATTATGATTAATCACAATTAATTATTCTTTAAAAAATTGCAATTTATTATCAAAAAATTATGTTATTGACATTTTTCTATCGCTGGCAGTTTTGTTGCACAAGTAGCGTCGTTGCTGCCGCTGAATCAAACCCGTGTTCTGCTTTAAGATGGTATTTTAAACTTGTGCTTCTGTAGAAAGAGCGTTCATCACTGCAATATCTGCAAACTACCTTAGTTTTACCTAAAGTCGCATGGACAGACCTGATCACTGACCTAATAACCTGCGCCGCCTTTCAGGTCACCATCGCACTTTGGATAGAGGAGCGTGTGCGGAATATCAGAATAAATTGTGTGATTAATCTGCGTAAAAAAAACCCCAAAAAACATTAGTGCGATATTTTTTGTGTATTTTTAGTTTGAAGTAATGGCAACTCTCCTCTGTTACCCTAGCGATTATGAATCTATTCAAATAAAAATATTATATCTTCTGAATGGGGGGAAAGTCCTCACCAAGTCCTCCAAATCAGGACGTAACCATCTGCCCGAAACATCACAACAAAAGTGTGTACGTGAAGCCAGCCCCTTCACATGTGTATAGCAATAAGCAAAAGAGCAAGCTCGCTGTTTGAAACCGTTTCATTTTCTCTTCGCTCGATGTAACGGACCAGTGAACACATTGATGATATTTTGGGACTGTGCACGTAGCTCCACCTAGCTGCGTGGAGGTTTTCTGTGGCAGCTAAAAACATCCCTTCAGGTTTTTCATGCATGCTGGGGCCATGGACAGCAGCAGCAGCAGCAGCAGTAGTAGTAGTAGAAGTAGAAGTTTTAGTAGTAGCCACAAAGGCAAACTAATAACAACTTGGAAATTAACTTTTGGACTAAAATTCAAAAGGGTTTTTACTATTTTAATGTTTGTTGTTTAATATTCATAACTGGAAACGTGACGCAGAGGATAATGGAGCACTGCAAAAAAACGGGAAATCTGCATCAGCTAAAATTACGAGAATGAGAATTTTGTTTTGAGTTTTTTCCCTTATGTTTTACTTTTTTTTTTATTATTACTTTTAGTTTTCAATATAACCACTTATTTTTCTCCATAGTGATCTTATTGCTTCTCTTAGAATGTCCCACAGTACAGCATTAAACTTAATTTTCTCCTTGGATCAAGCAAGTGATGCTAGAATGCCAAGCTACAGGTCAGATCTGTGGAGAGGCGATCCCGCTCACAGTAAAAATATGTGTTTTTTGATGTGATTTTGGCCGATAAAAACACCTGTAATTGTTTAATGCCATTTTGTGGAACATTCGAGGCAGAGCAATGTCATCTCCATGGAGACAAGCAGGTATTGGACCTTGCATCAGAAATGTTTTGCTACATTTTGGAACATTGGAATTAAAATATTGCTTTTAGAATAAGACAAAAATCCATAGTGGCAGATAATGTTGGAAAAATTAAATCAGAAAATATGATAAAATCAAAATAAAGCCTAATAAAATCAAAATTCCTATCCTGGATTCTTGTAAATTTGGGTTTTGCAGGATTTCCCTTTTTTGCAAAGAGTGAGATAAGCACAACCGCGACCACCTCATCCAATGCGTTTTTATATTAGCGTTTTTTTAATATAATTTCTCATGTTGATTGTTGATGCTATGGTGAAAATGTGGAGCCGTGTAGCAGGTTTAAACAGGTGTAAGTTCGCATGCATGAATGTCCAGTCCACCACAGTCTGAGAAGCACCAACTGGGATCACTGTTTGTTTGGCCAATCGAATGGACCATGTCGATAAATGAACGAATATGCACTCTACGTATGCGCTTAACGTGAATGCAGAGACGATATAGACCCTTTTAAGACAAACTGATACTTTGCAGCAGTGACATGACGCTGGGGTGTTCTACATGTACCTCTATGGTGGAATGTTAATAGTAGTTTATATATACTGCTTAACAAATCTATTAGTGCACCTGTCATGAAATAAATAACTTCATTGTATATCAAAAACTTGTTTCAGCAATTAACAGTTTTATTGTTATTTATTAAGAAAATGACCAATTGGAATAACAAAAATAGTCCTTGTTGACAAATAATAATCAAAAATATGAATATTTCGTGTGAGCTGCTTTGGCACAGATAACAGCTGTGTTCTTGCTGCTTTGTTTTTATGGAGTTTTTTGAAGTCTCTTTGTTATTGAGTCCAAATAGTTTGTAGCTGTTCCCAGAGACTTGATTTGGATGAGACTTTGGTGTCATTTTTGAAAAACATTCAACTTCAACATTTATGGATAGCAATAGTAGTTCTATTTTAACATTAACGTATGGCAGCAGTGGCAAACACCTTATACTGCACTGTACTTTGTTTATTCCGCGCCATGTCGCAGCAGAACAAACAAAAGTAGTTCAGAAATTAATGCAATCTGTACTATTTGAGTCTAAGATTGACATACAAATTGTTTGTTGCTTAAAATGAAGTGGGAAGAAGTAAGACTTATTTTTTAACCCACTCCGGTGTCAGAAAAATACCATGGTGAGAGAATGCAAACACTGTCAAAAAGTGTGTATAAACTCAAGAAAAAAGTACAAAATGGATTTAAACAACACATTTTCAGGAGCCTGTGATCGGTCTGAGCGTTCGTGGTCCTGTTTAGGTGTTTGATTTTGAACAAAAAGGCTCGTTTGAGACTGTAACTTTTGTTTAAGCGCATAAATCAGCTCAACTCTTTCTGCTCAGATTGTGTTCAAATAAAGCTCAGTATAAACCGTAATCAAAGCCTCAGACAGACCAATGCCTCCAGTTAGCACTACACCCCCAGGGAACGTTGATGACTTCAGCTGCAAAGTATCGGTACATCCACATTTTGGTTTAAACATTTTCTTTAAACATTTATTTTGATGCCGAACAAAATGGTGAACAGTTCAACACCTGGGTGATAGTTTGTTGACACAGTGGTCATGTGGTCACCTATTAAACCTGATAACCCTGGAGTTTAAGCCTCTGGGAATTCCCAAATGCATGTGAATCTTCCATTATTTTAGCAGTTTGAATTCCAGTCTTGCTCCTGTACTTGTTAAAAATATGCACTATGAACTGATTCTTGGTTTGACAACGAAAAATCTAATTGCCGTTGCAGTTGGACAAAAAAAAACATTGAAAATAAAGGATACAATCAGGTGCACATTTACTTTGAAAGGGTCTATCTTTGTCACCGCAATGGCAAACGAGCTTTATTTTGAAAAGACCAAAACGCGTTGTAGCTTGCTCAATTGTAGCTCCTGAATTTACTAGAAAAATCTCCACTTTATCAATAGTATTAATTCACATTTTTTACATTTGCCAAGAATGGAATGAGGCCTTTTTTTATCCTTGTTAAATAAGTATTAATATTAGCCTGTATAACCACTCACGTCCAATCAGAAGCATGTTTTTAAAAGGGGGCGGGGCTTATGCAACGTGACTTTTCTGTGATTGGCTGGTTGTATGGAGTTCAAATAACGCTCAACAGTGATCGCCCACTTCTTGTAAATTTCCTTTTTACGAAAAATACATGTAAGAGTTTGAAAGCTTCCTCAAGCGTAATTGGCTGTGTACTAAAGCTGCACTGTGTAACTTTTTGGTTGGGTGTCCGTCATCTGCTTGTTTCTATGGATATGTCATCGCTCTGCCCCGAATGTTCCACAGTGTGACATTAAACCGCTCTACCTTAGGTTTATTCAATTACAGGTGGTTTTAGCGCTCAAAAATACCTAGAAAATCAGGCATTCAGACTGTGAGCGGGCTCGCCTCTCCACAGATCGGACCTGTAACTTGGTCTGGTTTGCTCACAGTGACAATAGAAAGGTTTAATACCACACTATGAGAAAAGTTACACAATGCACCTTTCCCTACGACCACAATGTGTTTGTTTCGGAATTTTATAAACAACTACCTTATTAAAATCTTTCGCCAAATTTAAATTAAAAAAGTTTCTTCTGATTAAATTAGGATTAGATTCAACGGAGCTGCTTTAGCCTCTTTTGTGCTGTTTATTATTTGAACCTTGGGGGGAAAATTATGGAAAATTTACTTCCTGGACAGAAGTGGGCAGGACTGTTGAGCTCCTTTGCATTAACCGACTTGAATTTTCCTGTTTCCTTCTATTACTCATAGGTCTGTCATACAAATTGCCCAAGAGGGTATTTTAACGTACCCTGATTCCCCCGCCCCTTGAAACGACACTTTTCCCTTGTATACAGTAAAAAAACAATGAAATTCCAGTCTAACCACATTGAACTTTCCCCTATTCTCATTTCTATTCCCTAGAGCACAAAATGCATTCCTAACGGCAATTTCGTTCTAAAAATGTAAGATATATATCTATTTTTTTCCTAAATGCCAGATTCTGTGCATAGACGTTTCTCCATCTCAATCATTGTGCACTTGAACAACCTTTGGCCTGTGTGCAAACTGTGTGCGGATGATCTGAATATTGTGATATATGCATTTGTCGTGTCCGGTGGAAATTAAAACTAAAAAAGAGACTGTAATGTTAAATCTATTTATAGTTTTATCTGTATTTCTGGAAAATCCTGTGTCAGATGTACTTTGTATATACACATTTGTACATTTCAGAGGTACATTTTCTGTTTTCTTCTCTTTTTTGGTACAATATTAATGTACAGTAATAGCAATAGTGGTTTAATCAAATAGGCCTTATATAATTCTATGTGTAGTTCTTGTAGTAAATCTGTTTTTTTAATAAACATTGCTTGCTATAAAAAATGGCTGAATGCTTTGTTAAAATGTATTGGTTACATGTTTTACTTATTCTTTTTGGCACTGCACCATTATACAGGGTGTCCCCCCCAAAAATGACATAATTTTAGAAGCAATTATCTTAAAACTACTAATTCTAGCTAAATGAAATGAGAGTTTAGGTGAACATCAGCAATTTATTGTGGAACTTTGTTTTTCTGTTGAAGTTTTCTCAAATTTTGTACTGAAAGCTGCACAGTCTTGGGTGACTGTGAGCAGATTCCAAAACACAAAATGACTTCTCTGTGGGAGTGAACGGCCCAACCTGAAAACAGAACAAAAATAAAACATTAAATATAAAATCTTGATCTGTGTCTATACAGTCTGTGAAAATTTGAGGTTATTTCAACAAGAATTGCCAAAATTATTGGCTTGTGAAATGATGCCAAATTTTTTGCAACACCCTGTAGTTCAGACATGTTCAAACTATGACCCGGGAGCCAAATGTGGCCTTCAGACCAATTGTTTTGGCCCTCAGGCTTCCAGGTGAATTGGCCCATACTACCACAAGTAGTACTGTTAACTGCATTTTTTTTTTAATTTACCTCGATCAAGCAAATGTAGTGTGTTCTTTTGAGGGTCTAAGCGTGAACAAAGGTCTGGAGGGTCATTCAAACCTGTTATAAATGCACAGATTTGAATTACTCACAGTTTTGACCCTCAGTCTATGACCCTGGATCGGCCCTCACGCTGGTCTGTGTTTTAATGTGTCTCTTAATCAAAAAAATTTGGACATCCCAGTGTAGTTAATACTATTTCAGGCCTACTAATGAAAATGTGCTTTTATCTGTCTCCTTACACCTAAGCAAGTGGCAAAAATTTCCACCAGAAAAGTTGCACAGAGCAGCTTTAAAGGGACTGTATCATAATATACTGAAAAAGTTGTATTTCCTTCTATGGTAATGTAATGCCTTAGTCTTTCTAGTACTTTTCTAGATGCTCAAAGTCCAAAACAATCTCATGCCTTATTCCTTCACTCCACATGTTGCGCCTGCTGCACAGTTTGGGAGAGGTGCTTTTTGTGATGAATGAAGGACAGAGACGCAGCGCACCTCTTTACTCCATTATTTTATTTGAAAAAGAACAATGAACATTTACCATTAGCCAATAGAAATTACAGCTGTAAATATGTAAATAGTACAAGTTTTAGTATTTATACTTTTTGTACCAAATGAATTCTCTTTTCAAATTTAACAGAATAATATGAACTTTTTTAATCTGTCACACACACTCGGTGGTGATAAACAACTATTGTAGTAACAGTTGCCCTGGGACAAACTGACAGTGAGCGACATAAGTGAGGCCAGCAATCTGCACCATCATCCCTCCAACCACCGCCAACACTCACTTTCACAGCAGGAAATGTGGGCAAACTGCATTTTGCCAAAGGATACAACAGTGTATTCCCAGTGGTTTCCCATCCAAGTACTAACAGACCCTCCCAGCCCTGCTTAACCTCCGAGACCTTGTGCTTTATGTACTAAAAAACAGTCCACATTTCCCATTCTCGTGCCCATAACTGAAAGTAGTTTACGCACTGGTGTACAACAAATGTGCAACAGGGTGTGAGCTTATGTATTTATTTTTTATGTATTTATTTGTTTGTTTATTTCAGTATAAAAAGACAATAACAGTGTCACAGCATCAGACATACAAGAAATGAATGAAAAGGAGCAGAAAGAAGAGTCATCTTATGTTATCTGCCCCCTTTTCCCTTTTCCAATCAATACATTTACAACAGTCAGCCACAATTATTAATCCATTGCAAACAGAAAGCTTCACTTTTATCCACAACAGCTTAGTTTTTGTTTTCATACATACACGTTGCGCTGGATTTTATGTGTTTTTTAAATGCCGTCTTTGCACTTGATCTTTTGAATTCTTCGTGAAGACTATTCCATAAATGAACTTCTTTCACAACAACTAACCTTGGTTCTGTTTTTTATTTATCTATTTTTTTTTAAACATGTCGGTTCCTTTTAAATCATAGTGTCTTGTTCTCATCTCAAACAGTCTTTGAATATTTACAGGTAACACTCCACACTTTGCTTTAGACCTGACTTTGAGGATACTTAAGTCAACACGTTTAAGTTTAACAAATACTGGGTTGGATGGCTCTCTGTATAATGGCTGTTGGTGATCATTCTCAAGGCTTTTTTCTGTAAAATAAATAATGGATGTGCATAAGTTTTACATGTCCATCCCCAAATTTCCACACAGTACATCACATAAAACATAACATAAAAAACAAATTGTGTTTCAGCAATACATTTAAAAGCTTGAAAAGAAATCATAAATATTACAAAACATGGTGACTTCTTCTGCGGTGACCAGATTTTCAAAATAAAACACTGACATACCTGTTTTGTATGTTTGGTAATAACAAAATTGTGAAATGAGTGCGTAATTAAGGAAAACTTCTGCACTCGACCAATTCTTGACAAACATGAGTCAGTATAGTCAATTTTCTTTGTGTTTTTGTGATTTTTCAGCAGCTTTTCTGTATTTTACCGACACAAATGACAGTTTATGCCTCTTTTTACTATTGACAGGTGTTAAATTGGTCAAAAATAGGGACTTTTGGGACATTTCTTGTATAAAACTTGGACAAATCACTGGTTTTGGCCAAATCTGCTGAGACAGGAAACACAGGGCTCAAAACTGGGACTGTCCCGGGGAAATAGAGACGTCTGGTCACCCTCCAATGTGCATTCATAAAACCACATGTGTTTTGGTGAGAAACTTGATTCAGTTGTCTTCTCATTGATAAAGGGAAAACAACCGAACCTCTTTTGCCTAAATACATTGATATTATCTTTCACAGCGCGTATCTTACCTATAACGTGACGGGGGTGGATTTACGTGTCCTGCGTCAATAGTCTGTGTACATGCACCGGAATATACACGCAGCCTACGCGTATTTCCGCCTTTCTCGTCAGATTATGGGCGTAGAAAAAAGCAAAGAGCGATACTTCCTAAACAGCACGCCGCGAATGAGCCTCTAACTCGCGGGTGTGCGCCCTAAAACCACCCGGAGATCTTCACTCACCTGCGGCTGCGACGTGCGCCGTACCTGCCCCCGTCTGGAGCCGCCATCACAGGTGAGACTATGCGCTGCGTGGGTTTGGAGTTTAAATAAGTAGTTTGGCTGAAAATAAACCGATTTTCAAGTTGATCTGGTTCGTGGTTAGGGATAGGAACAGCCAAATAACACGTTAGTAACCACTTTCATCGATTGCCAGGTGAAAATGTAGGCTATTTAAACATATTTGGGCATGCTTAAACGCGTAAACCTTGTGCTAACTTGATCCAAGCTACTGCCCTGAGCAAATACTTTTAAAAGACAAACTATAGTGACATTTTCCTGCAGTGGTAGTGCCCTTCACGTTGGGTTGTGTGGCTATTTATACAGATATAAGATAGACTACTTTAATTATACATGTGAAATACAATACAAAGTGAAAAGGACTCTCTTCCCTGTGTTTACACTGTGGAGCCTCATCAGATACAAGTCATGTCAGTATGGAAACTTTGTGTTGCCTACAGTTTATGAATTGCAAATCAAGATCTGGTGGCAAACTAAACAGACAGTCATGTGTTTTGTTTGTTATTATAATTTTAAAGACTAAACAGTGGCGCTACTGTGTAATTCTTTATAATTCTCCATTCATGAAGGATTATAACAGATATTAGGACTAAAATGATCACTTTTGTCTCACGATTTTCAGCTTTAATTTGTTTACAATAACAGAAAAATTGGACGCAATCTTAAAGGTGCAATGTGTAACTATTTGTTGCGTGTTACTATGGAGATTTTTTTTTAACCTTTATTTACCCAGGAAAGTCCCATTGAGATTATTAATCTCTTTTTCAAGGGAGTCCTGCCATGCACACATCATTTTCACACTAGGCAATGTGGGTGAAGTGTCTTGCCTAAGGACACAACAACATTTTTTGCGACATTAAACAGCTCTACCTTACATTTATTCAATTACAGAAGGTTTTATAGCTCAAAAATACAGAGAAAAACAGGCATTCTGACTGTGAGCAGGGTCGCCTCTCCATGGATCTGACCTGTAACTTGGTCTGGTTTTGTCTCCATGAACATAGAAAGGTTTAATACCAAAGTGATAACATCTCCATGGAGAAAAGCATTTGACGGACCCTCCACCAGAAAAGTTATACAATGCACCTGTAGCCTCCTAGGACCTGACGTCCACATATGTAACACATTTTGGGTTGTTCAGGCACTTAATAAATAGTTTTTTTTCAAATCATTATTCAGTTGTGCCTTTATTGTGCTCCATCAAAACGATTAAAACATAAAATGAATTGTTTATATATATTATATAATTTTTCTCAGAAACTGCATCATGTAAAAATATATTCTTTGTTTCTTTGCACTCATCAGGTCTCATCAGCCCAAATAACAATGAGAAATCAAAAATAAAACCATGCAAGAGTTCGGGAGATTAGGAGGTTAATATTCTGATCACAGACAATTAGAAATGACTAAATTTCAATTAATATTTGACAAATTGCACAGCTCTAGTAGACTTTCTTCTATAGTGAGAAGTCTGTATTCTTGATTAAAAATAATAATAATCTGATTTCATTTATTTTTATCATTCTGATTTAAAAATGCCACTGTCTTTTTTTTCTCAACAATATATTTTGATTTTGAAAGTTTTAACATATAAGAACAAAATATCCTCTCCGACACATGTGTTCTCATAAAACAAAACAAAGAAAACAATCCGCCATCAAAATGCACACAGACCCAACATTGCCAAGAGTCTCAAGAGTCCTCGCTGTGATCCTCAGATATGTTCACACCCTCCACATAAGTGACAAACAGGTCCTCTTTTCCTCTTAGGAGATACGTTATTCATTCCAAAGGTAAGACTGTCAAAATGCCACTGTCTTTATGATGAAAGGTCTTTTGGGATATGTTTTCAGAATCAGAATCAGAATCAGAATTACTTTTATTCATCCCCGAAGGGAAATTTTCTTTGTTACAGATGCAACCGACCAAGAGCATGTAGATCAAACAAGTTACAAAATAAGCTAAATACAATAAGATAAAAGATAAAAATAGCTCTCTCTGGGAAATTATTTACATCATTGACCTATTTATGACTATACATAACGTTTTAGAGTCTGTATTGTCTCGATAACAATGATCACAGTATGATTATTTTAATAGATGACTAATCATTATTATTATTGCAGTCCTGTACATTTACTCATGTTTTATTTTTCTTTTGGTTTGCCTTGTTTCAGTGTTTTGAATTGCTGCTTCAAAGATGGCAGCGATGACGGCGAGTACAACCAACTACCTGTGGTCACTGCAGGACATCCTCGGACAGGGCGCTACGGCCAGTGTCTATAAGGCTCGCAACAAGGTAATACTGCAAATAACTGCTCTGTACTACAAATACTCACTTTGTTTTTGCTCAATACATGTTGGTAAGCATATTGGACATTTTATTACGTGCAACTGGATGTATAAATTGAAGTACTCTCCATTGATTTGGGCTCCAATTGACTTTACACTGAAAAATCATCACCTGTCTCTGTAACTGCTGCTGTGAGCCTCGTCATTGTCGTCTTAAAATGCTCATATTAACCCGCTCTGCATGATCCTGCTGTTTTTATTTCACTTTTTTATCCATAAATATTCCCATTCCTAATATGGAACTAGCTCCAAATTCGCTCCTATAACTGCTAGCCTTGGTGAGCTTCATTTGACTGGAGCTGAACGCTGTGGGTGATTTCACACTCTCTTAGTCCACGCCTTAATGCAGTCTACGGGGCGACCTTTCAACATTTTATTAATGCTGTCAGGATAATTGTGAAATCACCCCTTAGGATCGGATGTGCACCAACATCTGATTATTGTTTGATTTCTGGACAATTCAAATTATTTAAATGATTAATGTCAGAGTAACTTTAATGCCAGGTATAATGTCATTAGTCATTAGTCAAAAATCTGATCCTAATCTGATTTTGAGTGTGCCTGTAACCGCTGACACCAGAACATCATTTGGGGCAAAACAAACATGATGTAATAGTCATAGTACTTGTAAGAAGTTGCATGAGTAGTTGCAGTAGTAGTGGTAGTAGTAGTAGTTTTAATGGTTGAGTTAGCAGTAGTAGCTTTAATAATAGTTGCAGTTAGTAGCAGTAGTATCCATAGTAGTAGTAGTGTGGTATAAGTAGTTGCAGCAGCAGCAGTAATAGTAGTAGTACTAGTAGCAGCAGCATTAGTAGTAGTAGTAGTAGTAGCAGCAGTAGCAGCAGCAGTCGTACCAGCAGAATCAGTAGAAGTAACAGTAGTTCTAACATACTAACAATATTATGTTACTCCGAATCATTGTGACTCTTATCATTATCTTCTGGACGCTGTTTCAGCCTTTATTTGGTTCAAATCTATTTAAATCTCTATTTACAATGGAATAATGGATAATTTGACTAGTCGGCGTCATCAAATAATAGTAATCGTTAGTTGCAGCCCTATTATATTTAATTCAAAGTTCTCATTGCATTGAAAGCCAATTACATTTGTGTATACGCCTGTTACCACTGCACATGTTTAAGTAGGCTATATAAATGATAAACAATAATAGTGGAACCAAACTAAAGCAGAATCATCCAGCATCATCCACAAAAAAGTATTCTAAATCTACAATATTGTTAAAAACGCAAACTGCAGTACATAAAGTATGCAGCACAGTACTTTATTTGTTGTTATAATGTAATAGAAGTTCATAATTCAGTCCTCTACAGATCAAATCGTAGTCTGTATTGTAGCACAGAAAAAGAACCACATTTTTCCCTAAAAAGTCCCAAAAAGTATTGTTCCATGTGTCATTTGCTGATTGATAAGTCAATATAGTCATTTATTCTGACAGACCTACTTGTGTCTCTACAAATATGGCGTCTATAGTATCTAGATGTACATTTTGCTTCTAATCGTGGATATTAAATTGTTTGGAAACCCTTCTTTCCCCTGTGCTCAGCGGACCGGGGAGCTGGTGGCAGTGAAAGTGTTTAATATGGTCAGTTATAATCGCCCACACGAGGTCCAGATGAGAGAGTTTGAAATGCTGAGGAAGCTCAACCACAACAACATCATTAGACTGCACGCCGTGGAGGAGGTAGGTCAAAACGGAATAAGAGATCAAAATAGAAAATGGAATGGAAAATCATAGAGCCAAAGATTAAGCTGTTGTTATCAGATTGACTGCAGTCTGCACACACCACACCGCCTGGTAGAGAGATGAAACTTAACTAAGATGGAACTGGTGGTATCCTGTTCTACACTGATAGTTTTGATGACTTGTAGATTGTAATGAACTGTGGAAACTATGGTGGCCCCGTGTAGTTTTGTTTTCCCCATGAGATAAAATTATTCTGCACAAAAAACAGCTAAAACTAATTATTCTTTACGACGGGGAAAAGTACAGCAACAATCACACAAAAGTACATAACACCAACACACTCACTATATACTCACTATATACTCGCTATACACTCTCTATACACTCTCTATACACTCACTATACACTCACTATACACTCACTATACACTCTCTATACACTCACTATACACTCACTATACACTCACTATACACTCTCTATACACTCACTATACACTCACTATACACTCTCTATACACTATACACTCACTATACACTCGCTATACACTCACTATACACTCACTATACACTCACTATACACTCACTATACACTCACTATACACTCACTATACACTCGCTATACACTCACTATACACTATACACTCGCTATACACTCACTATACACTCTCTATACACTCACTATACACTATACACTCACTATACACTCTCTATACACTCACTATACACTCTCTATACACTCACTATACACTCACTATACACTCACTATACACTCACTATACACTATACACTCACTATACACTCACTATACACTCACTATACACTCACTATACACTCACTATACACTCACTATACACTCACTATACACTATACACTCTCTATACACTCACTATACACTCACTATACACTCACTATACACTCACTATACACTCACTATACACTCTCTATACACTCACTATACACTCTCTATACACTCACTATACACTCACTATACACTCACTATACACTCACTATACACTCACTATATACTCACTATACACTCACTATACACTCACTATACACTCACTATACACTCACTATACACTCACTATACACTCACTATACACTATACACTCACTATACACTATACACTCACTATACACTCACTATACACTCACTATACACTCACTATACACTCACTATACACTCACTATATACTCGCTATACACTCAATATACACTCACTATACACTCACTATACACTCACTATACACTCACTATACACTCTATACACTCACTATACACTATACACTCACTATACCCTCACTATACACTCACTATACACTCACTATACACTCACTATACACTCACTATACACTCACTATACACTCACTATACACTCACTATACACTCACTATACACTCACTATACACTCACTATACACTCACTATACACTCTCTATACACTCACTATACACTCGCTATACACTATACACTCACTATACACTCACTATACACTATACACTCACTATACACTCTCTATACACTCACTATACACTCACTATACACTCACTATACACTCACTATACACTCACTATACACTATACACTCACTATACACTCACTATACACTCACTATACACTCACTATACACTCTCTATACACTCACTATACACTCACTATACACTTGCTATACACTCACTATACACTATACACTCACTATACACTCGCTATACACTCACTATACACTCACTATACACTCACTATACACTCACTATACACTCACTATACACTCACTATACACTATACACTCACTATACACTCACTATACACTCACTATACACTCACTATACACTCACTATACACTCACTATACACTCACTATACACTCACTATACACTCACTATACACTCACTATACACTCACTATACACTCACTATACACTCACTATACACTCACTATACACTCACTATACACTCACTATACACTCACTATACACTCACTATACACTATACACTCACTATACACTCACTATACACTCACTATACACTCACTATACACTCACTATACACTCTCTATACACTCACTATACACTCACTATACACTCACTATACACTCACTATACACTCACTATACACTCACTATACACTCACTATACACTCTCTATACACTCACTATACACTCACTATACACTCTATACACTCACTATACACTCGCTATACACTCACTATACACTCACTATACACTCGCTATACACTCACTATACACTCACTATACACTCACTATACACTCACTATACACTCACTATACACTCACTAAACATTCAGTTCATGTCAGACAGTTCATTTAAAACCAAGAGTCAAACCAACAACCCCTCCATATAAATTTTGGTATACATTTTGGTGAAGTATTTGACCATTGAACTGCCACTGTGTTAAAGCTTTAGAAAATGCTGCAGCAGTGTTTCCCACAGACCAAGTAGCGTCATCAGTGTGTGGCACATAATGGTCACTGTGTGGGCAAGCTCTGGTATATGAGCAGCACTGTGTTCCATGTCTGACCTGCTTGTGCCACCATGGCTTCAGTACAAACGGGTATAAACACTGGTGGATCTGTCCCGGGGCAGTAGTTTGCCCCCCAAAGGTTGGCAGCTCAAACCCTGCTCAGACCAGTGCACTGTTGTGCTGTTTTTTGCTAAAGATGCCGTGCTTACTTTGGCAGTGTTTTGAAAATTAAGAGAAAATCTTTTCAAAATTTCAGAGGAGTACCAAAGATTACAGTGGTTTATTCTTCTATTACCGGTATTTAATATGTTTTACAGCCACATATTGTTTTAGTTTGTGTTTGCTTTGTATGTGTGGAGTTGTTGGTGCAGGTTTGTAGCCTCTTCCATCAGGTTTAAACTACTGTGACAGTTTCTAGTCCGATTAGATTCATGTGGTGTTCCCGGCTGCGCTGTGCTCAGAAGTATCACATGATGAGTAAGGCAGCACAGCGCACGGCAGAAAGGTCAAGGTCTGACACAAAAATACAGCTCAGACTATTCAGCTGCTGTTCTGAACTGCGACTTTGCATTTCAAAGCCTCCCAGAGAATCAGTTGTGTTGATTTGTTGGTGCACATCATTAACCACTGAAATGAATGGGATTCCCCCTTCCCACCACAAAGAAAGCACAGTTTGATTAGAAGCATTTAGAGGGATTTTGTGAACAGCTCTTAATAAGGTGAATAAGAAACTAAGTGACAGCTGTAACATCCCCCGGTGTGGAGTGAATGAGCAATGTAATGTAGAGTCTTAAAAAAGCTCTAAAGTATTATCATATTGTATTAAATGTGGCCTATAGAACAGAAGAAATTAAGTAATATTTGCATATTGCTGCATTGTTGCTGAAATGTTTGTATTAACCAAATATCCCTGCTGTATGTTGACAGTTGCCGTCCAAGCAGAAGGTTCTGGTGATGGAGTACTGTCCTGGGGGCAGTCTGCTGAGTTTACTGGAGGATCCGGAGAACGCCTTTGGTTTGGCCGAGGCTGAGTTCCTCACAGTGCTGCAGTGTGTAGGTCAGTGCATCTTATTACTGTAGGTGAACAGTGTTTCCTTTTCTCTGGGACCTTGGTACTTGAACAGCTCTTCAGTTTGTGGTGTGTCTTATTTAGAGTTCATTTTATCCACTGTTTGTCTTCCTTTGGATAATTTCTTGTTCAGAACTACAGTGGAAATGATATAGTCCACTTTTAGACCTGGTTTAGTCCTGTTATAGACTTGACTTAGATTTATTGGTCATAAGAAAACCAAATCTTTTCACTAAGCACTTAAAAGATTAGAGTCACAGCATTATAATACACGACACATATTGTACATGCTATAGTGCTTTTCAAGATACCCAAAGATGCTTTACATTCGAGGACAAACAGTCAAACAGAAGATAAAGATCTTTCTTCATATCTGCCCGTTCATATCTAGACCCCAAAGCCTTCAACTATTTTAAAATGTAAATGAAAGCCATTATTCATTCACTTTTCTGTGATGACCACTGCCAATCACAACATGAGTCCTCTTCAGTGTATTGGTGAGTGTCAGATGACAACACTACACTCTTTAGACCAATGCAAATATCAAACACATTTTAAAAAGCAGCTAAAATGAATTGCTAAAATGCAGTTTTTTGGTATAACATAAGAAGTTAATGGGTCTAGTCACAAATTTAAATAATCAGATTACATTTGTGAGTTTATTTTTAGATATTTCATGGCAACGTACAATGTAATCTATAGGGAAATCTGTCAAGTGCCCCCCATCTCAAAGTATGACATCACTATCTCTCTATTTATCTGTATATCTGTCTATCCATGTATCTTTTTATCTATCTTTCCATCTCCCCTTCAGTGCAGGGCATGAACCACCTGCGAGAGAACGGCGTGGTGCACAGGGACATTAAACCTGGGAACATCATTCGTCAGGTGGGGGAGGACGGTCGCTCCGTTTACAAACTCACCGACTTCGGAGCTGCGCGAGAACTGGAGGACGACGAGAAGTTCATGTCCATCTACGGCACAGAGGAGTACCTGGTGAGAGAAGTTTATCTGACCTACATCTGTGACCAAAAACATCCTGTCACACGTCATCAACTCTACACACCCAAAGTTTACCCTCCACTGAGCAGGTATCAATACTAAAACAGTCACATTCACAGGACAGAAATGAAGCTTTCCTGAAGAGCTTTAGAACGATCCTGAGCTGTACTTCACTTCATTTTGACATAGTTTAAGGTCTTATATGTAATTATGTGTCTTATATGTATTATGTGTATCTGTGATTTAAAGCAAACTATTCATAAATCCAGTACTGATTCTACTGAAAATTCTGGTGTTTATTAAAGTTCTCAAATCAGAAAGCTTGATGACTACTACATACAGTATGTTGCATTTAAGTCCTCACTAGAATTGTCTAAAATATTGATTCCCTGATACTGACTTATTGATACTGATCCAGTGTCGATGCTAGTTTTAGTATCGACATTTGAAATTTTTTTTAAATCTAAATCACTTAAACGGGACAAAAGTGGACCTTTCCTGAATAGTTTTAGGCCCATATTATTTGACTTTGACTCTATCGATTTTGTTTCTATTGTATTGTATTGTATTATATTGTTAAAGGGCCCATATTACATGATTTTCTGATCTATGTTGTAATGTTGTTTCCTCATCAAAAACATACCTGAAGTTGTGTTTTGTTTCATTTACACACAAACCCTGCATGTTTAGGCCGTGTTCATCAGAAAACATTTGTCATGCGACATACTTCATACACTTTGACTAGAATTATTTGGATAATTCCAGCCCTGGAATTGCCAATCTCTACTGCACAAGCTTTTGATCTTTGTAGATGTAGACAATATAGATTAATAATAAAATATAGATTAATAATTTAAAAAAATACTCAAATATTTGTGAATGAAACAAAGCACAAAACAATCCCGGTATGTTTTTAATGAAGTGACAGCATTCTAACATGGCTTAAAGCTCACAAGAGTCGGTTTTGCATAATGTAGGACCTTTTAATATCATGACCTATATTTGCATTGACAATAGCTATTTAATAGAAGATAATTCCAAAGGGAAATATCAGTTTATGTGATAATTACCATTGCAATTAAAAACCTGATGATCCAGATCATTATGCTGGATCATCAGGTTTCTATTTGCATGTAAACTGGCTAAAGTCAGATATAATTATTATAGGGATTCCTATTACACCCAGTGGACACCTATCAGAAGATACCTAATAATAAAACTGTTTATAGCTTATGCATGTTTCTCTAACTCCATTTAGATGAGAGTCAAGACCAATTCCGATACCAATATGATATGATGATAATTAAAAACGCAAATAGAATGTGATTTTCAACATTAAATGGCAGTACTTTCATTTCCTTTCCAATCTGATACATGGCAGCGTCCACCAGCATTCGGACCAAAATAAACTTTTATCCAGTTGACAAATTTAATTTCTCCGTTTGCCATGGATTCTAGCCAGCCAACAGAGGGATTTTACACACATTAAATGGTAGTACGGTACTTTCTTTTCTATTCCCATGTGCTCTTATATCTGTGTTCTCCCGCAATAGTCCAGGTAGGTTCCATAGTGGTCCATGGGCGTATACTAGTCCATGTGCTTTTATACTTGTTCTGATACAGCACAAAAACATTCAGGGAAGGTTTATTTCTGTCCTGTCAATGTGACTTTTTTTCAGTATTGATATCTGCTCAAAGTAGTAGTAGTAGTAGTAGTAGTAGTAGTAGTAGTAGTAGTAGTAGTAGTAGTAGTAGTAGTAGTAGTAGTAGTAGTAGTAGTTTCAGTATCGCTTAGTGTCAGATTTTTGACCCTTTTGACCCACTCTGCGCAGCACCCGGACATGTACGAGCGCGCCGTCCTGAGAAAGCCTCATCAGAAGGCGTACGGAGTGAACGTGGATCTGTGGAGCATCGGGGTGACGTTTCACCACGCGGCCACCGGGGCCCTCCCCTTTATGCCCTACGGAGGACCACGCAGAAACAAGCCCACTATGTAAGAGCAGCAACAGACCGGAATAAAGACTTTTCTAGCATTTTTCACTAGTATATAAAGTGGTGAGGAGCAAGTGAAATAGTTTGGAATGTTAATGAGTAAGAAATTAATTAGGACTGCAAATATGAATCTAGCCAGATACTAATTGTGTTTTTATATTTGTCAGTGTTACCTGGTTTACACAGAACACAAACCTTATATGACCATAGCTCAGTTGGTAAAAGCATTTTCATTAATAATACACTTTATTCATAAATATGCTCTAACTTAGGCATTTGAGTATGAGTTCAAAATGTATTTAAAAATATCAGCGTCCAATAGAAACAAACATTTGACCAGTTACTTTTAGCCCTTTAATTATTCTATTTCATATGCCACTTCTGGAGTAAACTATCAAAACGTTTGTGAACTAAATTTCACATCACAAAAAGAATAAGACGCATAATGCAGAGAAAAAAATCATAATTATCTTTCATGTAGTTTAATTTGTAATCTAGATTTGTACTTTTCTTTACCAAGTGTGGGGGGATTTTTCAAGAAACTCAGGCTTAGTCGGGATATGCGTTTGGGGTGATTTTATTGTGCGCTTCCACAGTGCCAAAAAAGTGCCAAACGTGCGTGATCGTATTTACAGTGGGACAGTGATTCAAAGTTCAATTTACAGGCAGACAAAAACATAGAGTAGACTTCCTCTTTAAGTCACTCGGTTTAGCACGTTACCTCTACTATAACCTATAACCTGTATAATACTATATATGGCAGAGCAGCAGAGCGCACCTTTATACCCCCATTCGCCCCTGCCACATTACATATCATCATATCAAACTATTATTTACACCGTTTCTCCTATTAAATGGGGAAATCTCATGGGCCCAAAAGATAGGCACAGACAATATCTTTATTACAACATAACTAAGCCACACGGAACACATCAAATATATAGAAAATAGGGATAATTGGCCATGCAAATTACTTGGGGCTCACATGACTCCTGGAGCGCATAACTGGGGCATTTAGACTCCCGGCGCGGATGTCTCCGGGTTTGCCAGTACGCCCACGGGCGGAGGGAGAAGGCGGCAGCACGAGGGTAAGGAAATGATCGATTCTGGTGTGATTTAAGGTGGACAAACTGATGCTGCTAAGTGTGCACCCTTAATGCAGCAGAACACACTGGCAAAGTTATTCACAATTATGTTTAATGTACGTGTGGGGATGAAAGGGTTTGGTGTACGGAGCGCAACAGACGAGGAAACAGGTGCATGCACGTCTTCACATACTGTCCCCCCGGGAAATGTGCTTAGGGACGGACCTGCTCCGTCACACCAACATGAAGCACTGACAGACCAAATGCCTTTATTATTATTGTGTGTTTTCAGGTACAAAATCACCACAGAGAAGCCCACAGGAGCCATCGCCGGAGTGCAGAGGGTGGAGGCAGGGCCCATCGAGTGGAGCTACCAGCTTCCTCACAGCTGCAGACTCTCACAGTAGGAACCAGAGATACTATTGTCTTTATTTATCACTGAAACATTCAGCTTCCTCCCGTTATAAATAGAAATGCATGTATTAGGCCAGTATTAAAGCTTGGAAATATGGCTATTTTTCTCATACTGACTTCCATTTAGAAATTTTAGTATCGTGACAACACTACTACAAATACACAATAAATACAATATACAGTATATCATCGTCTGGTAGATGTTACCACTAGCACTTCATTTAAATGTACCCAGGGAACTATTACTGGATAAATACATTTAGTCGCCCTCTTCTGGACAAACTGAGAAATGATAAAAATGTTTATAGCAGCTCTAACCTTGTTCCTCTGGTGAGCTATCTTTACAAAACAAAAAGAGCCAGAGAGCTACTCATTTTAGAGATGATTATAAGAAAGAGGGCAATCCTTGGGGTACAGTTAGATGCCTATAAAACATAAACTATCGTCCATTTATTAGTGCACACAGTTGGGCTTCAAAATGATAATAGGCATGTAATTAACCAGATGTGGGTTACTCGGCACAATGGTATAATTCTGACATCCTTAGGTGAGCTACTTGGAAGGGGGTGGAGAGCTATTGGTATCTCCCGAGCTGCAGGTTGGAGACCCCTGGTTTATAGCTCATAGTTTTCCTACACTAGTGTTGTCATGATACGAAAATGTCAAGTATTATTTCAGTACTAAAGAAACGACTCAATACTCAATCTCCATTCCGATACCACAATAAAAATAAGATAAAAAAATACTTTAAAACACTATTTAGACAATAGAATATGAATATCCCTCCTGTGGGCTCACCACCTGCAGAGGGGTTCATAGGGGGGGTCAGGTGCTATGAGTATTGGGCAGCACGCTGCCCCCGCGACCCAGCTGGATTAAGCGGGATGGATGGATGGATGGAATATGAATATCAACATTAAATTGTAATACTTTTACTATATCACTATTTTGAAATACTATTGTTTTTCTCCCACCACACATTGACATGCATATATAGGGCCAATATTAAGGCTGAAATATGGCTCTTATATTTTCTTTTAAGCCAAAAGTGCTTACAAATGCCTGAAACAGTGCTTTAAAGACATGTACCCTTGTTTATGATTTATTAGTCATAGTAAATAAGTAAGTAATATATAAGTAATGGTGGATAATTTTGTATACAAGCACCTGCAATAGGCCAATACCCACCCAAAGTAGTGGAGCTAGCCTCTCGTTTAACTTGAAACCAGTGTGTAAAGACGTGTGTTTTCTTGTTCGCCCACACGTCCGTTGTGTGTCCCTGCAGGGGTCTGAGGTTGCAGCTGGTCCCTGTCCTGGCTGGGGTCCTGGAGGCCGATCAGGACAAGTGTTGGGGGTTTGATCAGTTTTTCACGGCGACCACAAACATCCTGCAGAGACTCCCCGTGCACGTGTTCTGTCTGCAGCGGGCCTCGGAGCACTGCGTCTACATACACCACTACAGCACGTACGGACACACACTTTTCTGACCGCATTTTAGTCCGTCACTTACTGTCAGTAATTTTCCATTCGTCTGTGTGTAGTCATAGCTGTGAATGCAGTATAGGTAGATATGATCACACGGTCACATTTTTAGATAGCGCTTTTCTGCCTTCACTTTATAAAGTACTACAAAACAAGAACCCAAAAACAAAGATACTCAAACCACCACTCACTCATTCATACACTAGTGTACACAGACACTGGGGGCAAGTTGGGTTATGTGTGTTGCCCAAGGACACATCAACAGCATTTATCTGTGGGAGCTGGAATTGCACCATGATGTTTATGTTCAGAGAAGGATTCCAATGACTGACATTCGGTTGATAGATGTATTATATATATATATATATATAAAGCCTCCTTGGTCAAATCTAATCCAAATTATGTTCATTACTAGATCTGAAGAATATGGCAAAAATATATATTACAATATTACAGATACTAATTGATATTAAAACAAAAAAGTAAAAAGTAGATACTCATTTGAACTAGGATCAATACTGAAAAAATTATAAATTGGACAAAATTTGACTTTTCCGGAATACTTTTGTAATGGTCTTGATCTATATTAGAGAGTATATGGCCTTTCTTGAGTATTTTATTCAAGTTTGAGATGTTTAGTCAGCATTGTCCAACAGTATAACAAAAAGAAATACACTTTTCAACATATTTTCACAATTATATTATCAGTTGTTTTTTATAATAATAATAAGTCTCTTCAGCAACTGTACTATTCACTCATTTACCCGTACTTGAGCTATTGTGCAGAAGTTTGGGGAAATAATTATAAAATCAATATACATCCATTATTATTATTAGGATTATACACAATGTGGGAGCACACAAACAGTTTATTTTAGAATCAACACTCAATCAACACAAAATTTCCCGATTTAGTAGAATATTTGTCAGCACTTATTATGTTTAAAGCAAGAAATCATCAATTACCTGTAAATATTCAAAATGTATTTTATGAAAGAGAAGTGGGGTACAACCTAATAGGAACAGCAAAAATATAAACATGTTTGAGCACTGAGCACAAGGAAGAGTTTTTGTATTGGTCTGTGGGGTGAAAATATGGAACAGCCTGAGTGACGAACTTAAACACTGTTCAAACATTAAGCAGGTTAAAAAATTATACAAATCTAATATATGGAATCGTTATAGTGATGCAATGATGTAATGGTTAGTATAGTAAATGCCTGTAAACGGCTTTATCTGTAGATGATAACAAGTTGTGTTATCTTGTAAATGCAAGTTGTACAGGATGTAAAACCAGATAAATGTGACAAAGATGGTTCAGAGGAAACCGGACGTCAATAGTAATGCTTAAGTATATGTAAGCAGTCGGATTCAAAAAGTTAACACTTCTTCCCTTCAAGATATGTTTACATATGTAAAGGGAATTATATTATCATGTCTACACGTACATGTATACATGTAAGGTACTATATACTATATATTGACTCAATAAATTCACTTTGTTTGTTAAATAATCCATTTTCAGTCCCAGCGTCAGTTATTTATCAGAGCCATTGGAGTTCAGTCGTCTCTAACGTCACGCTCTAACCTCCCGTGTCCCTCTGCAGAGTGTCTGTGTTCCTGGAGGAGGTGAGCTCTCAGACCGCAGTGCCTCCTCAGCAGCAGCTCTTACTGCACCTGGGACACGAGCTGCCTCTAGAGGGCAGCATGAAGGCGGTCAATCTGCCCCACACGTCCCCACAGCGCCCCCTCCTGCTGCTCAGCTACAGCCCCATCAGCAACCCCAGCCTGCCCTTCAGAGAGCGTAAGACAAACATTAGAACCAAAGGATTATGTTTCAAATGCCATAAAGGAGCATAAGACAGATGTTCCTCACATAAATACTAACAGTACCTGGGAGGGCATCAGATACAGTGTGATGCTAGACATTAGGATGTTTTCACAGTTAATTGAAACGTGTGATTTTGAATTGAGAACAGGACAATGCAAACGCTCAAATTTGGACCAGATTTTGGCAAAAATATCAAAATACAATGAAATAAAATGCATATTGTAATAATTCACTGACTGTAAAACGTTCAGTAAGTTGTACTAGCGAGAGTATTAAATTGAAATACTTTTTTCCCTTTTGTTCTATAGCGGAGTCTCCAGTCATCCCATCGAAATTTGATGTTTTTGCAGACTACACTTTTACAAAGGTAATTCTCTTATTCAAATCTTCTCTTTTGACAAATAAACGTATAAACCATGAGCCCAAAAACACTTTCTTTTCTTCAGGTGATAGTCGGAGTTGTTCACCAGTATCTTCGAATAGTGAAAATGCTGCACTTACATCGAAACCTGCTATTACAAGGATATTACTGCTATATGTAAGAATCTAATACATTTAATTATTCACATGTTTTTTTTAATTGTCTGTATATACTTATTAATCTATATAATGTCTTTTTCAGTATGAAGTTACGTGGGGAGTGCAAAGAAGCCATGTACAGTATTTCAAAGATCACCTTAAGACTGCAGTCGTGTTTTAACGTTGAACAAAGAATACATGCGCTGTGAGTATCTGCTGTCAATAACGTAGGAATGTTTCTGTGGCTAAAAGGCCCATATTACGCTGTTTTCTGATCTATCTTATTTATAATGTTTCCTCATCACAAACATACCTAAAGTTGTGTTCTGTTTCATTCACACTTTTTCAACTCACAAATCCTGCATATTTACACTCTGTTTGTTCTTGTGTTGTCATGTGGTAATACAGGAAATGCTCCACTATGTTTTTAAACTCCATACACTTCAGCTTCAATAGAATCATTTGAATAATTTCACGCCTGGGATTTCCCATTTCTACAGAACAAAAGGTAAAAGGTCTGTCAGTCTGTCCCAGGGCAGCTGTGGCCACACTAGTAGTTTATCACCACTGAGTGTGGAGTGAATGAACAATGAACTGTGAAGTGATTTGCGGGTCTCGAAAGGTGCTGTATAAATGCAATGATTAA
Source organism: Odontamblyopus lacepedii (assembly GCA_034769755.1). Taxonomy (NCBI): domain Eukaryota; kingdom Metazoa; phylum Chordata; class Actinopteri; order Gobiiformes; family Gobiidae; genus Odontamblyopus; species Odontamblyopus lacepedii. The sequence goes on along the minus strand of CM068346.1, from coordinate 13,593,613 downwards.
TTAATTCATGAATTAAAAAGTTGTTAACTTGTAAACTACCACTTTATGACATCACAAGGTGGAGACTAATAATAGAAAGTTAGTCAAAACTGTGTGAATGAAACAAAACACAACTCGGGTCTGTTTTTGAGGACGTAACAACACTTTAATATGACTTAAAGCCAGTGTTGGGTGTAATGCATTATAAGTAACGTAATTCCTTTTTTGGGGTAAACATAGGGTAACATGCTACTAGGGAAAATTTGGTAACGAAACATAGTTCTTTTTTCAATTCAGTGCGACGTTACTTTTCTGTGTACGTGGGCTGGTCCCCGCTCTGGCGGCGCAACGCAGTTGGGACGCACTAAGGACAAAGTGCGCTTGGCCGGGGCTGGTAACGCCTGGGGTAGAGGTCCCTCGAGGGGATCCTCCTGCACTGAGCAACTGTCCCTTGCCCCCGAGTTGAATGCCCCGGGCAGACTGTGTGGACCCGTTTGCCTCTTAACGGTTTCACATCCTCTTGAACTCTCTCTTCAAAGTTCTCTTCAACTTTTCTTTACGGTACTTGGCGACTATCGGTCTCGTGCTGGTGTTTAGCCTTGGATGGAGTTTACCATCAAAAAGTAACCAAAGTAACGATTAACTTAAAAAAATACTTTCCACAGAGGATAACTAAGTAAAGTAAGGGATTACTTTTTAAAGAAGTAACAAGTAACAAGCAAACACTACTTTTTTTTAAAGTAACTTCCCCAACACTGCTTGAAGATCATAAGTCAATTTTGCCTTATATAGGACCTTTAGTTTTAACCCCATACTGTGGTGAAGGAATAACTCCCTGGAGACAAGCAGGTGGTGGACCTCATTGTTTTAGCACGATTATTATACATATGTTATAACACTTCATTTATTTTATTTTTAGTGGCTTCAATGTGGATTCTGCAGACACCAGTCAAAAGCTTCACCAGGTGAGTTCCAATGGTAAATAGTGTGAGTGCTTTTAATACTACCACAACAACTACTATTACTACTATTACTACTATTACTACTACTACGATTACTTCCTTATTGCTCAAATGAGTTACTTCAATCAAAATGTTCAGCTACTTTTCTCTTCATTGTAATTGTTGTTAACTTGTAACAGTTAGATGAGTTTCATTTTATGTCTTCCTAATCTTCAGGTCCATGAGCACTTGCCCATTTACTCGTCTGGGATCCGGGAGTTCCAGGACAGACTGGACCATCTCCTGATCGACCAGGCCAAACTCTCAGAGACTCTGGACAATGACAAGAGGTACAAGCAGTGACTATATGGACAAGTAAAAATACAGAACATTGAAAATAATTAACTGTTCTCTTTCTTTTTTCCTCTACCACTCTGCCCACTTTGTCTCCTTCACTCTCTCTCCTCTCTCTTCCCTTTCCTTTTCAGTGTTCAGAAAATGGAGATGCTGCTGCAGAAGATTGTGGCCATCCATCAACAGTACAGAAAAGACAGGATGATCGGAAGTACGTTTCAAAATAAAATATTCACTAGTGCTAACCACAAGTGATGGGGCAGATGGTAGTACAGAGTTTTTATATCACAGTACGACTTTACTTGAGTAATATTATTTTCTAGTGCTCTGTTGAACTGGGCTGACCCGTCGAAATGAGCTCCCCGCAGCCTAAATCGACACTGATGTCTATTGATTCACGCTACCCCGTTGAAGTGTTACGTTTTTCCATTTACAGTTGTCAAGTTTCAATAAAGTGAATCCCCAGTTTTACAACATGTTTCTTTGGATTAGAGACAGCGGGTTTTATGCCATTTGCACACGGTGATCACACTTTATACCTTAGTTATGTACAACTTCAACTCATTTGCATGAATATAATTAGGTAGTTCATTTCGACAGCCATATTATGCAATCAACTAGGGCTCCGACTAAAGGTAGTACATATCGATAGGCCAATTTAGCCATCGAATAAAGCTCCCACTGTAGAATCAACATTATTCACTCATTTATATGAATTTGGGTAGTGGTAGCTCATTTCGACAAGCTTATATCTTCTACCAAATAATGCATCCACTAGAGGGCGCATACCTCACTTTTGTGATACTGGGGACACTGAAGATGGGACAATTCCATACAGTTCAATTTAATTTATACAGCGCCTTTCTAAACAAAATTACAATGTTTTCTACACATGGAAACAAAATAAAATACAATGTAATGAAAATGATCAAATATATAAAATCAAATATTAAAACCAAATTATTCTGTCATCTAACGGTATTCTGCAGCAAAACTTCAATCGAAGCTCAAATCGAAAAGCTGTAACAGCTCTTGAAGCTAAGTAGCTCAAATTGACGGGTACGGTACTTTTACCTGAGTACTGATTTTGAGCGCCTCTTCACCTCTGTTGTTTCTTTCATTCCACAGAGCTGTCATATAACGACGAGCAGATCCACAAGTTTGAAAAGTGAGTCTTTTGTATAAGATTTCTCCGGTGTAATATCTGTGGTGTAATCAGCTCTACTCTGATTTCCCAGAATCCATCTGGCGTCCAACATAAAGAAAGTGAAGGTGCTGTTCCGGGAGGACTGTGTGCTGAAATACAGGGAGCTGCAGGCGGCCGCACAAACATGGAGCAGGTGAGGCCGTCTACCAACCTCAGGACTGTTAGTTTAAGAAGGATCCATATTGATACTTAATGATAATGATGATAAGTTATCATGGTGACACAATGTACCCACCAGCAAAAACCTGCTAAAGAAGTTTTAAGATGGTCTGAAAACTCAAGAAAAAGCACAAAGTGAATTTAAAAAGCACATTTTCAGAAGCCTGGGATCAAAACCAGTGCTCATGGTCTTTTTTAGGAATTTGATTTTCAACAAAAAAGGTGAGAATAATCCGTTTTCAGACAATCTTAAAACTTTTTGGCAGTGTTTGCTAATGCATTCTGTCACCATGGTAACTGCTGAACGTGCCCCCATAGTCATACACGTAGAACACCCCCAATGTGCCGTCACCGCAAATTATCAATACAAATACTTAAAGGTGCACTATGTGATTTTTTTGGCTTGGGGTCTGTCTCCTGCTTGTTTTTCTGTCATTGTTCTGCCTGGAATGTTCCACGGTATGGCATTAAACAGCTCTACCTCACATTTGCACTCCCTCGCTCCTCCACCTCTGAAGGACTTTATCAAATGTAAAGAAAACTCACAAAGAACCACACGAGCCTCGGCCAGAGGAGATGTGACCAGACCCCACAGGCGGACCACCTCCAGACAGACAGAACCGTCTGACCGAAGGGGGTCCGCCTGGGAACCTGTGTTAGTTTACCTTTAACACTGAGAGTGTTCTTTTAAAGCGTGACTGAAAAACTGGCTCTGGTCAAACCAAACCTGCACACACTAGAGTCCAGGCTGTGTTTACTGATACTGTGTGTCTCTAATGGACTTTTTAAGACTGACTGGAATATTTAGTGTTGTACATTGCCTCTGGAGGGTGGATACTGAGCTGAGTGAATGTTAATCGAGTTTTGTGTAAAATTGACTATGAATTGTGTGGTTATCTGTATGATTGTGCAGTTGGTGAGTATGGAAATTATATATAGGGTCTAATCATTGTTTAATGTAAATTTAATGTAAATTTTATTATTGTTACTGATATATATTTGACCCGTGTGACCCTGACCTGTGGAACTACAGATGGAAATGAGCCTTTTGGCTACAGTCAGGCGTGTTTACATTCATGCATTTTGTCATGTCTGTTCATTAACATGCATTGTCCCCATCAAATAAACAAATAAATAAATAAATGAACATTTATTCAATTACCGGTGTTTTATAGCTCAAAAAAAAGAAAAAGAAAGAAAAACGGGCCTTCTGACTGTGAGCGGGGTCGCCTCTCCACAGATCTGACCTGTAACTTGGTCTGGTTTTGTCTCCATGAAGATAGAAAGATTTAACACTGTACTGTGAAACATTCCAGTCAAAGCAAAAACATTTCCATGGAGAAACTTATTTGATGGACCCTTCACCAGAAAAGTTACAAAATGCACCTTTGCAAATGGTTGTAAAAAATAAACAGCAATGAGCTTTAAGTTTTTTATGAAATACTAGTTTCCCTGTGCCTTTACCCCCTCAGTGTTCTTCAGGAGATGCAGATCCGGCTGCAGGACTTCCACTCGTTCTCCTCTGGACTTTTGGCTGATCTGGAGATGTCGGAGAAGAAACAGTACAAGGTCCATATTCACACACACACGGGTCATTTAACAGTAGCATCTTTTAATACTTCATGTCTTTATATTTCCAGAGTTTAGACAGATCAATCTTCTCGCTCCACTCAGAGAAATCTTTGCATCTGTCGGGCATCACACCAAAAGACAAGGACCAAATGGTTTCCAGGTTTGTAACACTGTCTCTCCTGTGGATATAGATTTAAAATTCTGAACTCTTATACAGTGAAATAAAGTTTGCACTCAAATGGATTTCATTCATAAAGTCTTGTCTTCCTGACTGTAGTTTAAATGTGTTCTGGAAAAATGCAAGGGATTGTTGTATTAGTGTTGAGATTCATATTTCAATCTATTGTCACATGTTCGTCTTCTTGAATGTTTTTAAAGGATTATAGGATTACTCAAATGTGTGAGTAAAACAAAACACAACTCCGGATAGGTTTTGGAGGAAGTAACATTATAACATGACATAAAGCTCACAAGAGTCGATTTTGCGTAATATAGGACCTTTAAAATATGCTATGTGAGTCCCCTTGAAATACAAACTTATCAAAAACTGCCACGTACTGTTAGGGAAGGTTTGAATCAGGGCAGAACTGGTTTCTCTGCTACAATCTACGGAATAAAAAATGCTAAACTTGCAAAGTGTAGCTTCAGTTCTGCAAAAGAATTGTGGCGTAAATTGCGTCTGGGTCTTTCCAATCACTGCTCATGTTACTTGATTTCATACTATACTCACTATTCCCTTTGTGATGAAAAATCTCACTTTAAATCTTCACCTGTTTTTAGGATGCACCAGCTCAAGGACGAGATGGAGATTTTGGTGCGAGAACTGCAGTGCAACAACAACATCATCGAGAGGTCAGACACCTTTAAACTTTACATTTTCAACACTTTCTAGAACCACAAATGGACTGACTGATTAATTTGGGTCACAGGTAGATTCTGACGTTATTCAAGAAACTGAAAATGTGTAAGTGTCTGATAGGGCTGATCGATTTAAAGAAAAAAGTGAATTGTAATTTTTCAGGCAGATATTTCGAGCCAGGATTTTTTTCAAATCAAGTTTCAGAGCACATGAACATCTGCAAACATCACAGTAACTTACATCATATCATTCAAACACTATATTCCAAAACGACTCTACCACAGTCTTCATTTTAGATGTCAAGAGGGTTTTGTGGCTCTGGGTTTTTTTCTTTTCTGTGGGAGACGGTCCCCTGGTGTTGGTGGTTTTCACATTGTAGAATGTGATGATGTCATTTGCTCAGATGGGGCAAGAGACAGATTTCCCTATTAATAACAATGTGCTTTGTCATGACATATACAAAAAGTGTATATATAAGCCCATTCACTTGCTTTATTACAACAAAACCCCACATTTTAGCTGTATTTACTTTAGCTGCCCCCCATCTGTATTAAATATTATTGGCCTATAGAATGTTGTGATGTCCTTAAATCCTCACCTCCTCGCGTTGTGGCGGTGAATTACTTTGCGGCGCATAGACCTCAACGCAGATCCATAAATCCAAAATGACGGCGACAGTGTGCGTTGAGTCGCAGAACGATAATCCGGCCTTTAGCAGCAAAAAAACGTGGCTTTGACAATCCCCAAAATCGTGTTGTCTGAGATTTTGATTTTTGGTCCAAAACAATAGATTGTTCAGCCCTGGAGACTTAGCATCATTCACATTCATAAAGATAGCAAAAAGGAAACAATACAGTAACAGTACAGCCAAGTAGCACGGATATACACACATCACATGTTCATGTATCTGCCGAGAGTTAAATATTTAAATTTCTTTTTGAAGTGGAAGAGACCGGTGCACAATTTAAGTTCTTCTGTACAACTACTCCAAAAGTTCACCTCTTTAACAGATATTCTACATTTCATAATATTTGTTGATTTTCTTTTTTATAAACAAGGCCAAACCTCATATTTTCAGATTTTAAACATATTCTGTAGTAATTTTGACAAAAGAACATGTGCGGATGTCGACTAAATCATAAAATTTCAGGGTTTACAAGTTTATAAATTACGGATTGGTTGGTTCATTCTAAGTTGATAATGTGATTTCTCTTATTGTCCAATTACATTTCATCTAAATCTTTTCTTTCAGTCTGGGAGCCATGACCTCTGCAGGACCTGACGGCAGACCCTCCACACTCTGACCCGCACATCTGCGCTAATGTGGACAAAATAGTTTTACCGACTTTCTCCATCGCATCCTCTATAAGAAGAAGGAGCCTGGGATCATTTACAGACTATAACATTACCGCAGGAAGCCTCTACAGTCGATCGATGAAATGTGAGTTTGAAGACGCACAGAACATTGCAGGAGGAAGCGGTTAGTGGACTAAAGCAACTCAATACTAACCTCATTACAGCCTTATGCTTCTCTAATGGAAGTGTGGACGGATGGATTAAGGCGAAATGGAGTTTGAAGACTTTTACTGTGACTCAGCTCTTTTTTTGTGGCGTATATGTTTAGGGCCACGTTTACATGATGTTTTTTAATTCCAAACTAATTATTCTGAATTAAATATGTCGGAATTCGAGTTTACATGGAAATAAATCGCTTTTATTTAATCCCACTCAACGTCTAGAGGTCGGGAAGAGTTCTTTATTTACGTCGGCCGGAAGAAAACACACTTCAGCTGCTACTGGATTTTGTGTCATCTGTGTTTGTCGTTACGCCACGGACACAAACACGATCCAAACTTTTCCCGCAGTCGTTCCGATGATACTGAAGCAGCAGCTGGAGAATTCTCTCCTCACGCTTTACGTCTGTGAGCTGAGGAGGAGAAGGGAAGAGTGTCAGAGAAGGAGGAAGAAGACAAACTGAGTCTGAGGCTGCGACACCTCAGCCCACTCCCACATCCCGCTCACAAATCCAAATTTTGAAGAAGAATAAACGTTTACATGATCGAGGAATAAATTAATTAAGCTTTACAATCGTAATAAACCACCCACTTTCTTCGGAATTAAGTTTAATCATGTTCATTAGGAATTAACTATTTACATGGTCTTTTTTAAAGCGGGATTCATTTTTATTCAGAATTAAATTATTTTTATTCGGAATTAAAGCACTCGTGTAAACGTGGCAAATATATATCTACTTTGCAGTGTTGGGGGTGTTGTACGTGCATGTTTATGGCTGAATGTTCAGCGGTTATGATGTTACATGAGCAAACTGCCAAATATGTTTTAAATTGTCTGAAACTCAAGAAAAAATACAAAGTGGGTTTAAATAGCACATTTTCAGGAACCTGTGATCATTACAAATGTTCAGGATTTCTAGAAAAATACCTGAAAAACTTGACTTGAGGACAAAATCATCTCACCTCTTGCAGTTCCAGTTAAGACCGTTCTTTCTGGTTCAAACAAAGCTCAGATTAAAGTCTAACTTGAGTAACCGAGCTTCTGACAGAGCAGTGCCTACAGTTGGCACCACATCCCTAAGGAATGTTGATGACAAAGTATCAGTTACAATATTGGCTGAGGAAATAATCACAAGAAAATAAAAATAACACCGAGTTACACACATGTACTGTTTTTGGAAAGTAAAACAGACAAAAAGACAGATTGTATCCATAGTTTTCCTTATTACTTTCATTAGACTTGTGTTGGTTTTATCTTAATTAAGTTTTTATTTTTACCCAGTTATTAAATGGAGACATGTGCAGTTTTTGTTTTGTTTTAAATTCAGTTCAACTTATGGTGCCAAATTATTGTGTTAAAATATCACAATAATATCGCAATACTAAACAAAATTATCGAAAATCGCATCTTCTCATATTGTGCAGCCTGACTTACAAACTTTGTAGAGACATTTTGGTTTTCAGTGTATATTTTAGATCACATCATAAACTTTAAAGGCTGTTTTTTTTTTTTTTTTTTTTACCAAAGAGTGTATTTTAAAAGCAGAATTTGTGACTAAACCAGACCTCTGTACACTATTCTTATCCAAAAAAGTAAGAAAGTAAGTGAGAGTGCATTTGGAGGCGTCATTTTGTTGTCTGTAAAAGTCGTTAAATAGCTGTGAATACTAGAGACGTGCAACTGGTTTCTGAGAGCTGTAGGAATAAGTGAACCAAAACAAATCTTCCTCCTTTTGCTGTTTGAAAATCAGGTACTCCAGGTTTAACAGGCCAAAATCGAAAGTTCCACTCGCTTACGGTAAATGTGTCACTACCAGGTAATAGCACAAGATCCGTTCACTTTGTTTTTATAAAGGAGGCACCATGTTGTATGGAATAAAGTGATTTGTGTGTAAATGTACTGTATGTGTTTTCATATTGATGGACTTTATTTAAAAAAAATAAATCAGGTTCAACATTTGTGGATTTTTTTTTATGGTAAAATTCAATATAGGAAAATATGATCATTTAAAACAAGCTATTCACATTTTGACTAAATCTGACCTCTGCTCCATCTGACCCTCTCCTTTGCTCCATCTGATTCTCTCTTCTGCATCCTCTTCTTTATCTGACCCTCTGCCCTGCATCCTCTGCTTCTTCTGACCCTCTCCTCTGCATCATCTCCTTCATCTGACCCTCTGCTGCATCAGACCTTCTCCTTTGCTCCTCTGACCCTCTCCTTTTCACCATCTGATCCTCTCTGCTCCATCTGACCCTCTCCTCTGCTCCTCTGACCCTCTCCTCTGCTCCATCTGACCCTCTCCTCTGCTCCTCTGACCCTCTCTGCTCCTCTGACCCTCTGCTCCATCTGACTCTCTCGTCTGAATCATCTGACCCTCTCCTTTGCTCCATCTGGCCTTCTCCTCTGACCCTATCTGACCCTCTCCCCTGCTTCTCTGACCCTATCTGACCCTCCCCCCTTGCTCCTTTGACCCTCTGCTCTGCTCTGCTCCTCTCCTCCACTGACCTTTTCCTCTGCTCCATTTGACCTTCTCCTCTGACCCTATCTGACCCTCTCTTCTGCTTTCACTCCAACTTTTTGGCCCTGTCTTAGAGCTCAGATGGTCACAGTCAGTTTGCATTATGTCACTATTACCACTTTCGCTTTGCAGTTGAGGAACATGTAACGTTGGAAATCACAGTTCTTCTCACCTCATCACAACAAGTGTCAGAACCGCCCACAGAGGAGAGTAGCCAAAGTTCACACTCGGTGACAGTAACACGTGGGACGGGAAACCCCAGAGGACCATGATGCAGGCCTAACTATGATCAGATCAAATATTTATAGAACTCAAAACAATACTTTACGTTCAGACTGCACTTTAAGAACTTATGACTAATCATTTTAGTCTGAGCTTTGGTTCCGTCTTATAGTTTTGTCCTGGTTTAGGCCTGGGTCTGTATCATTTAGACATGTAATCCTGGTTAGTAAAATATTTAGGCTGTATAACTAAAAATTATATTCACATTCAGATTGCATTTTGAGCATTTAAAAGCGGATTATGTCACTTTTTGTTTGCGTGTCTGTCACCTGCTTGTTTCTATAGATACAAATGTAATTGCTCTGCGGGGAATGTTCCACAGTATGACATTAAATCTTCTTATACCAAGAGAAAAGAGCATTCTGACTGTGAGCAGGGTCGCTTCTCCACAGATCTGACCTGTAACTTGGTCTGGTTTGGTCTCCATGAAGACTGAAAGTACTCTATAATACTACACTGTGAAACATTCCAGACAAAGCAATAACATCTCCATGGAGAAAAGCATTTATGGACCCTCCACCAGAAAAGTTACACAATGCACCTTTTACTGCTGGTAGTTTTGGCCTGAGTTTTGGTTTAGTCTTAGTTTTAGCCGGGTTCAGTCCTGGTTCAATATACTTTTAATGTGGGTTATCCTAATTTGTCTTGTGGTAATAAAGGCCTCTAATAATTGTCAACTTTTTGAACGCCTTTGTATTTGAGATGGGTTAGACATGTTTTATTCCTGCTTTAGTCCCACGCTGAAAGTAAAATATTTAGGCTATATACTGCAAAAAACAATAACTTAAAATGATACACAAAAAATAATTTATTTTATGATGATTATGGTTATGATTATGATTATTTATTTATTTATTTATTTATTTATTTATTTATTTATTTATTTATTTATTTATTTATTTATTTATTTATTTATTTATTTATTTATTTATTTATTAGGGTGGTCCAATTTTTTTTTAGATTCTCTAGATTAGAACTCTGCATTTGGTTCTGGTCAAATTATTTGGGTCAAAATTTTATACAAATTAATTATTCATATTTAGAATTTGCTCAAGACAATTGTAAATTGCCCCATAAGGCCTATTGTAACCACTTAAATAAGGCGTATTTGAATAATTTATTTTATTCTACAAACACGAACTGAAACTTGGACAAAAATGACTTCCATAAAGTCCATACACCAGATGTGCCTGTGCTCTTTGACAGCTCACAGCAGATACTGTTTCTCATCTTCATTCTTTGTTAAGCTACAGTTAAAATCTTGAATAAACTTCATCCCATTTCAGCAACATCACTGACAACTTTCCAGGAATGCTCAGTTTCAGCAGCTTTCTGAAAGTCTGCATCATCTGTCTTGTCTGCAAACTGTCTCTTTATGTCTTCTGTCTTGTCACTTGAATTCGTATGTCTTGTTTTTACTGTTCTGGACCTACAGTCTTGATGTGTGTAAAATCCCTCAAACATCCAGGTAGAATGCATGGCAAAGGAGAAATTCAATCTGTCAACTGGACAAACGTTTATTTTGGTCGAAAATATTTCTCAGCTTGTCCAGAGTGCTTCTGCAGTTCACTAAATGTTTTCAACCAAAATAAACTACATATTGAATTTCTCCTTTTTCCTATAATCTTGTGTTTAAAAATGTATGTCAGCTTTAAATAAATAAATAAAAAATATATGACTTCATTTGAGTAGATTCAATCTGACAGGTAAACTGCTCTATCAAAGGAACAAGTGTGTTTTTCTTAATTCAAGCTACATTTATGTGTTATTTTAAGTGTAAAGGGTTTTTCTTATCTTAAGTGTAGCAAGATATGTTTCCATTTTTAAAGTACAAAATGTCTTGTTCCATTGGCAGATCATTTTAAATGTCAAGTGAAACTGACTCAAATCATGATAAAACTTTCTTAATTCAAGTCCTCTTTACTTGGCTAAGATTTTAGTTTTTGCAGCAATACTTCAAATTAGGATTTCACTGAGCCTTAGTTCAATTTTAGATTTGACGGGTTTAGTCGTGGTTCAGTATAATCATAACTTTAATTTTAATATAATTTACAAGTTACACGGGTTTTGTTCTGCTTTAGTTCCACTTTTGGTTGTTTGTTTATTTGAAAATGCGCATAAAAGGTTTCTGAAATGCAGTTGAGTGTCCTCTCTCTTTGTGGTTCCTCTTGTGACATGTTTTGGTCAAAAGTGGAAAGTTTTTAAACTCCTGACTCACTATGACGCACTATAGTGAAAGGTGTGACTTTTACCGGTTGAACAACAGCTCAGGTACATAAAAACTGAAGAATACACAACAAACTTCTATAACTGCAATTTATTTATTTTAAAGGGCTTATAATCGACCATTTTCTGATCCTTAAAGGTCACAAGAGTCAGTTTTGTGTAATAAAAGACCTTTAAAGATGCTTGTATATTGCTTTGACTTGAAGGTTATTCAACTTATAATTTAATGAAGCGTTTTTATAGCAAAAAATATATACAGTACTTGGCCCTGTGGCATCATCTGCTTGTCTCCATGGTGATAGCTGTGTAAGTTTAATGTTCTACTGTGGATTATTCAATATATCCAGCCTATTTATTCAATTTATGTAAGAAATACTAACATGAATCACATAAATATTAACTTCTCTATAGAGGATCGAGTACATTAACATATGGTTCATTTGCATTTGCATTTGCATTTCTCAAAGCTGCACTATGTAACTTTTTGGCTGGGGGTTCATCATCTGCTTGTTTCTATGGATATGTCATTGCTCTGCCCGGAATGTTCCACAGTGTGACCTTAAACAGCTCTACTTTACATTTATTCAAGCATAGGTGGTTTTATAGCTCAAAAATACCTATAAAAACATTCATTCTGACTGTGAGCGGGGTCGCCTCTCCACAGATCTGACCTGTAACTTGGCCTGGTTTGGTCTCCATGAAAATAAAAAGGGTTAATGCCATACTGTGTAACATTCCAGGTGAAGCAATAACATTGTCATGGAGAAAAGCAAAAGCGGTGAACTGACCCTACCCTGGAAAAGTTACACAATGCACCTTTAAAAAGCCTATGGCAATTGTTAATTAAAAAAAAAATCAACTTTTTTTTTCATATATACTGTGCACTCTGATCTGGCCAAGATTTCAAAACTTCTATCAGGTTATTCATCTTGTTTTCAGATTTATGATCTATTGACTCATTCTGAATGGGTTGTATAATCTTAAAAATGGTCACACATATTTCTTCCATGACTCAACTAGTCAGAAAATCTTAAATTTAGGCAATAAATGTTTAAAAGAAGCTACAATCCAGTTTTCCCCTGCGACACTTCACTTGTTTTTAGATTAGTATAAATGAACTAACTACGATCATGTAAGACTGATTTCAAGTACTTCTATCTAGAATATTCTATCTTTGAATTTATTATCAGGCCATTCATACTGACCATAAACTTGTTTTAAGTATGTTTATCTAGAATTTAGCAGAATTTAAAGCATTTTATCTAGAATTTGGCATCTTTGAACTTGTTATCAGGCCATGAACACTAATCATAAACTTTAAGTAGGCCTATGTTTATCTAAAACTTAGCATCCATAAACTTATTTCCACCCCATGAACACTTACAGACAGCTTCATTCTAGTCTAAAGGTAGCTTATTTTAAGATAACTTGTCAAGTAAAATGGTCTTGCTGCATGGACAGATCATTTCATTACTTCTAAGTCATTTTCTGGTAGATTTAAGTGTTTATATCTTAAATTTTGGACAAGCTTTTACGCAGTGTAGAAATGCGGTTCGCAATGGTCTATGGTCACGTTTTACGCATGTGCTCATTACAACGCGCAGACTTGGATCTGCGCACAATTCCGCAGCCACGGAGGGGATTAAAGCGCGCACTCGCTACTTTACCCACGCGCCCACATGTTTTAACGGTCTCTGCGTCAGATGCGTCACTCCCACTTCTCCACGAGGGCGCACGTAACAGCCTAAACACAAACACGGCACACGCTCCTCCGCTCTCTCCTTTTCTCCCTCCGCGCATCTTTTACGCACGATGACAATGGCTTCTGTGAGCGTGGTGGGACAGCAGCGGCACCCGGGCCCTCCTCACGCGTTAACCCAGGAACCGCAGCTCCATTTCGGTGTCAAGAAAACCGTGCTCCCGCGGAAGACGTCGTGGGAGAAGATGGTTTTCAGACGGAGCGACGGCGGCGCCAAAGCGGGGGTGAACGGGGTGGCGACGCCGTGTGAGGGATGCAAATCGCCGGACAGACTTGAGGAGAGCGCACGGCGAATCGTCCCCGGTGATCATGACTTGCAAAACGCTAAATCCGCGAAGCGACCTATGGAAGTAGTCGCCAATGGACACGCCGCCGGCACTAGCAGCGGGGGAGCTTGTAGGAAGACCTCCGCGGAAAAAGTGTCTTCAAACGGGCATGTGGAGAACCGCGGCGGGGGTGACAGTGGAACTTGTATGCCGATTTTGGAGAGGCTTACGCAGGGAAAGACGGGAGTTGTGAAGCTGGCACGTACGGAGCCGCATCGGAGACAGGCTTGGGCGATATTCCCTTCTCCTCCCCGGGGCGCGGAGGTGGACCCCAGGGTAAAGACGGAGCGGGGAGAGGGTCACCGGTTCGAAGCCAAAGCCGTGAGGCAGGACTGGTGCGACGCGTGCAACTGCCAAGTCAAGACGCAAGCGCTCAAGTGTCGAAGTAAGTTGGAGAAAAGTATTTGATTTAGGCATTTTGAAAGTAAAACCTATTGTCTAATCTATGTTATATTGTTCACAAACAGACCTGGAGTTGTGTTTTGTTTCATTCACACATGTTTAACGCACAAACTCTTCTTCTCTCAAACGGTGTGTGATGTTATTTCTAATATTGAGGGCCCGCCACCTGCCTGTGGCATTTAACCAACTATGAGTCTGTTTCTGTGGAGACAAGTATGTGACGCCACCGGGCCAAGCCACAAGTTAGATTTGAAGTGAAGAAACCTGCTCACAGTAACATTTTTTGGCAATTTTGAGCAATACAAACAGCTGGAATTCGCAAGATGTATAAAATAAACGCCATATTGCGGAACATTCCAGGTAAAGTAATAATATCTCCATAGAAACAAGCATAGTGCACCGTTAAAGGTCTGATATTACATTAGAACACTGTTACCTCATCCAAAACAGACCTGGAGTTGTGTTTGAGTGATAATTTTTTTTATATTAGTCTACGTGTCTACGTTTCCAAAGCTCCAAATGCTCTGTTCCACCTTGTGATGTCACAAAGCAATAGTTTTCAAGTTAACAGCTGCTTTTTACCTTTTAGCTCAGTAGAGATCAGTAATTCCAAGGCTGAAATGATCCAAATGGTTCTAGTGAAGGTGTATGGAATTTAAAAACACAGTGAAGAACTCATAGAACCGTGTTTTCAGTTTGAGAGAAGAACTTAGCCAAAATTTGCAGAGTTTGTGTGTTAAACATGAGTGAATGAAACAAAACACAACTTCAGGTCTGTTTGTGATGAGGAAACTACATTAGAACGTACAGTAGATCGGAAAATAGCCTAATACGGCCCAATAGGCAAAACATGGAGCATTTTGAAAGATAAATAACAAATACTTTATGTATTTTTACTTGTGACGGACGCTGTTCAGTTCAGTCCAAATGGGCACACTGCTTATCCTTTTGTTCATATATTTTTGTCTAGTAAGCTGTATTTTCACATTAAGCAATTGAAACCTTGCTATAGACCTTTTCTAAAGTCCGGAATGGAGGCAACTGGAGGCAGAAGTGGAACATAATGCGAATTTCATGGGAAAACTGGGATTCATTTCAGAATATCACAAATTATAAAAAATCAAGACTAAAACCGCTCAGATACATGTGAACGATATCAGAGCCCAGTTTAAAAACACTTACAATTGCGTTTTACATTAGTTGTTTATTTGACTGAGATTATGATAGACACTAAGCATTTTTACATTTTTAAGTCCACATTTTGACGTTTTACTGGACAAATCCTTACAAAAATGTTGAGCCCACAACAGTTTTTCCCTTCATCTACAGATATATTACACATTGCATCATAAATTACACTTTTTGTGAAGCCCAGACACTATTTATGGTTAGAAAACTCTATTTTTTCCATCATTCTTAACAGAGAAGCAAAGTAAATAAGATTTTCACCTTGAAAATTCAAAACTATTGCTTATTTTTTGCTATAATGTCATAAAACCATTAACATTTAGGTCTCCTCATCAGTTAATCGTTGTAAATATATTATGTTTGCTTCATTTTGCCTCCATTCCAGAATTCTGAACATTCGAACGTCCCGATAATTGAAAGGATCTATAGTATCTAGTATATAGTATCCTAATTAGATCACAACTCGCACACAATCTTATTTCTTACCTCTTTATTTTAAAACTGAATTATTTTTCATTTGAGTGGAACCAATTCATCCGTGATCCTATTACGATCGCTCTCAGCCGTGTTCCCCCGCCGTCTTATTTACATAACCTAATAACGGCGTGCATATTGGCTCTATTGATGTCTGGGGGCTTTTATAATGATGCCGTTTGCTGTGTGACATTCAAATCCCCTCTGGAAAAAGCAGGATCTTCTTGTCTTCTCGTCCTGGCAGATTTGTTCTCCCGTTGGCGCGGCATATCTGGCTGTTCTGACCTTTTGCGAACAGTGGTTGAACGGCGATATGGGGCGAGTGAACTGAAATGAACGCAATTAGCAAATGACAAAGGCTGCAGTTTTTGACGTACTGTAATTTCCTCCAAAGACAAAAAAAAAAAAAAACTGGTAACCCTGTAGTTTAGATCTGCACGAACCGGTTCCCAAATGTGATTCTTGTATTCGTTTCAGTTCAAATTTCAGTCTTTTTGCCACTTTGAACTTACCTGAAGTTGTGTTTTGTTTCATTCACGCACGTTTGACGCACAAACCCTGCAGATTTAAACCAGATTCTTCTCTCAAACTGAAAACACTTTATTCCCCTGTGTTTTTAAACTCCAAACACCTTCACTAGAATCACCTGCATAACTTCAGCTCTGAAATTTTGACATTCTACCTTTTATAAAAGAATAAGAACGTCGCACATCAATTCCTTGAAACTGGTGGAAAGGGAGCAGACCAAGAAAAAAATGTGAGATTTATTAGGACCTGCAATGTTTTGGCACTAAGTCTTCATCAGGCAAAACAAAAAAAAAACTTGGTGCCGAAACGTTGCAGGTCCTCATAAATCTCACATTTTGCAAGTAAGACGGTGTGCATGATTTTTTCTCAACATTCTACCTTTAAAACATGACACTAATCTGAACTGCAATGCCAGTCTGAAAAATGAAGAATTAGAATCGTTCAGCCCCACTTTTTATTCATTCATTCTACTTTCTCCTTTTATTCGCTTTCTTTTCTTTCTTCTTTTGCAGGAAAATAGAAATGATTTGTTTAAGTTGTGCCATTTTGTATTCACTGGTAGATGAAGGATTTACCCTGAACTATAGATCTTTCTAGTTCAAGTTCTCGTCTGAGCACGGATTGCTTTAGTGGAAGTCTGTTTGTGTTTTGTGAAAATAGTTGTTAAAGGTTCTATTTTACTCAAAACGGACTCTTGTGAGCCTTAAGCCGTGTTAGAATGTTATGTCCTCAAAAACATACCTGGAGTTGTGTTTTGTTTCATTCTCACACGTTTGACTAATCCTTTATTATTCGTCTGCGTACATCTCCAAAGCTCAAATGCTCTGTTCTACCTTGTGATGTCATGAGTTAACAGCTCCTTTTGCATTTAGTCCAATAAAGATGGACAATTCCAGGGCTGAAATGATCCTGAATGATTCTAAATATCATGGGCCTTTTAGTATTTGACATATTTGGTGGCGTACACAGAAAAAGTGGAGGGTTCAAATTGACTTTTTAACATTTTCTCAGGGTTTATATGAGTCCAATCTGTTCTAGAGTTAATCTAACATGTTTGGAAATGTTAATTAAGCCTAACACTGGACCAAAGCTTCTGTTTAACCCTGAAATCAAGAGTTATATTAACGTTTTGAGAGTAAAAGGATAACTCTTCGTAGGGTTATCCTGATTTAGCTAAACAGCACACAGAGGTGTTTTATTTTTACACTTTAAATGAGTTAATTTAAGATGAAATTATGTGCAAAACTGGTTCAAACTGGTTTTATATAGCGGGAGTTTGAAGTGGTGCGTGGAAGGTGCCAAATTAACACTAGTGGAAGTTGAATGAACACTAGAGAAAGTTCAATTTACTTATGAACTCAGCAAATAACCCCAACTCAAACCCCCATTTAACTTTCAAATCGTTAAAATGACACTTTTTGTGAGATATTTTACCCTGAAATTTTAACCCTCCAGTTTTTGTTGTGTAGTGAAGTGTCCAGTGCACTTCAGTCAAACAAGAAGATCCGAGGTTTGATTCCCGGACATAACGGTGGGGACTTTCCGTGTGGAGTTTTGCCTGTTCCCCCTGTGTCACCGGAGTACACTATAGTTCCTTTATTTCCTAATTTTTTCAACCCGTCTCTGGGAAAATGGAATGTCCCGAGCATACGTCCAATCTGAAAAAGAAAGCAATCAGCGTCGCCAAATTTACAGAACCAGATACAAAGATATGAAAAGTATTTGCTGCATGATTAGACTTCCACTTTCTCTTTGTAAATAGTGTGATTTGTTAATAGTAGCCTTATCAACTTATCTTGTGTGAAAACTGGAACTATAGGTTTTTGGGTTCAGTATTTATTTATTTTTTGGGCTTTATGATAATATTAGAACAAAAGAAAGTTGAATTCATAACTTCTGTGACTTATTACAAACACAAACTAAGTCCATATACTGGAGGTGCATTGTGTAATTTTTCTGCCAAAATACTTATGTTATTGTTATTGCTTTGTCTGGAATGTTTCGCAGTATAACATTAAACCTTTCTATCTTCATGGAGACCAAAACGGACCAAGTTAGAGGTCAGATCTGTGGAGAGGCGACCCCGCTCACAGTCAGAATGTTTTTCTAGGTATTTTTGAAGCTATAAAGTTACGCAACACAGTTTTAAATCCGCTCTTGGGTTATTGTATCAGTATTGTTTATCGTCTATATTTTCTTCAGCACTGTAGCACTTTCAAAATTTGTCATAGTAAGTACCTGCAGTTAAAAAAAATATGTTCTGACCTTTAGCTTTTTAAGTGCGTTTTTCCATTCAGTGAAGTATCAAAAACAACCACAGAAAATTTCAGGTCATTATCTGCACCCATTTTTGAGATACTGGGGTAGAGGTACTGCCCCCATCCAATACGCTCACCCAGATAGCATAAAAAGTGTTTTTTTTTTGCAGGCTAATACTCTTTGAATGAACTGACACCTGTTTATTATGAAATACTTGAAATATCAACCTAGCAGATTGCAAAACAGAGAAATCCACATGGTACATAGCTTATTTTTCAAATAAGGGCTGTTTTAAAACGTATTTTTCTTTCGAATTATGTGTTCCAAATTGCAAATATGGCATTTTTGGAGGTCCAAATTTTCAAAAATCTATCAAAACGAAGCCTCTAAAGCCATTTTCCCTGGCCTACTATCTAGTCTCAATGAGCCTCATTTTTTTGAGAGGTCAGGGTTGCTCCAATAAAAAAGGGACAGGTTTAGGTCATATTGAATTTTCAGTTCCAACCAAAAAGTGTGACATAACTAAAAGCAAAGGTTGAAAAAAAAAAAAACTGCTATTCTGGTTTCCCACATAAACCGAAACCTGCACAAGAGGCTAATCCACCAGCTCAGGTTGATTACATTAAAAACAGTGAAGTCTGATGCTCTTCTCTTATACATTTTGAAATTTGACATTTTATTTTATTTTTATGATATGACATTTTCGAGGAAGACGGTACAGACGACTGTGGGACTGTGGTTCAAACCTCCCCTGCCTTTGTGCCCATAGGCAAGGCCCTTCACTCACTTTTCACCACTCCCAGTACGCAGGCATCTGATTTGTGGCATACTGGCATAAAAGCCGTACTGTGTAACATTTCAGCCGATCAATAGACTAAAATAAGTGTTAAAATAAGTGCTCAAAAATATCTTGACAAACCTGACCAACCCCTGAGGATTTACACCCATAATTTAGTAGAAAGGCTTTTTTATAGTCTAATTATAGGCTGAAATGTTACGCAGTGAGGTTTTAACTATTCTTATGGGTGGTTTTCAGGTTCTAGAATATGATTATGTCATATTTAAACATTTTCTCATTGATTATGTTGTATTTTACTGTGAAATTTCCAAAAGTTACATGCACAAATGTGATGATTTCTATTAGTGACCCTAGAACTCAGTGTATTACAACAAAAATCGATTTGTGTGTTAAATGTGAATGTAACAAAACACAACTCCAGGTCTGTTTGTGATGAGGAAACAACATTCTAACACAGATCGGAAAACAGCGTCATGTGGGACTTTTAAATATTGGAGTTTGTTTTCTGATTTGTAGCTCTCCAAAACGCAGAGAGGAATAACAAAAGGATTTACAGTGGAGTGTGTATCTGCTGGCACATCTGAAAACACGACTAAAAGCTGGTGTTTAAAAATGCATAGAGATAAACAGCTTTGATAGATGATAGTTGAATTACCCTGGGCTCGTAATGGACGCTGCGTTAAAGCTTTTGGGTTTTGAGAGAGCTACAAATCAGAAAACAAACTCCAATATTTAAAAGTCCCACATGGCGCTGTTTTCCGATCTGTGTTATAATGTTGTTTCCTCATCACAAACAGAGCTGGAGTTGTGTTTTGTTTCATTCACACATGTTTAACACATAAACCCTTTCAGTAGAATCATCTGGATGATTTCAGACTTGGAATTGCCGATCTCTACTGAAAAAAAATGTAAAAAGGGGCGGTTAACTTGAAAAATATCGCTTTGTGACATCACAAGGTGGAACAGGGCATTTTGAGCTTTGGACATGTAGACAGACTAATGCTACAGGGTGTACACTGCTATTTTTGGCCCTTTTTGAGCCGATTTTTCACTTGTGCGATGGGCTGAGTTTTGGCTTAATCGTGTATTATACATGGGGTAACGAGAACCCATTAATACCTCATGACCAGCTCCTGATTGGCAATCGTAGGTCGCAAGAATATCGAACCTGTTTGAAATCCAGTCGCCTCTCATGAGGGTTTTGCACTGTTGAAGTAGTTCATGCTGCCATATGTAATTTAACAGGATTTCTGTTTACCTAAATATCTTTTTATGTTTCTGTAATGGTTAATCTGCCCGTATCTACAAGATCTTTTCATCAAAACCATATCTTTAATGCTAAAATAGAACTATTGTTGCTATCCATACATTTTCAAGTTTAATGTTTCCCAAAAATGACACCAAAGTCTCATCCAAAGCAAGTCTCTGGGAACAGCTAGAAACTATTTGGAACTCAATAACAAAAGAGACATAAAACGACATAAAAACAATGCGGCAAGAATGCAGCTGTTATCTGTGTCTATTTTGCGTAACATAGGACCTTTTTATACGTTTATTCCACTGTTTAAGCCACAGTGATATTATGGTGACGTCATTCACACCTGCACCCCACATGAGCTGAGTCTGAGTCACGGCGCTCACTAACCACATCTGGGACAGGCCAGAAAGCTGCACAACATAGGCCTGTCATGATAATACTATATCCACTACCTGACAGTACTTGGAAGAATACTTTTTAGAGGGTCAGTATTTATTGTAGGTACTTTTTCTTTGCACTGGGGGGAAATTTGTGGTTCTTTTTCTGTTTTTTCGATCAGATTTGGGCAGTAGAAGGTTAAATTGTGAACCACTGTGACTCATTTATAGATGCAAGCTAACTATGTAAGGGTTGTATTCAGCTTTTTATTTATTTCATTTCATGTTTTTAACAATATTGTGCATTTAGAACAGTTTTAGGGGATAATTCTGCTTTATGGTTTGCTTTCAGTATTGTTTATTGTCTATATTTACTACAGTGGCTTTTAGAATATTTGTGCCTACATATTTTTGGCTATTTTCTCTTTTATTATTTGCAATTTTAGCCTCTACAGGGTCCCGACATTATCAGTGTTTACTTGGGTCTGTATCTGGACTAAACCTGGACTAAACAAAGGCAAACTGAACAATGACATCAGTGCAGCGCCCCCTGTTCTATAAATGGATGACTTCAGTCTTAGGTCACAATACTGTCGTGCTACATACTACTACCAAACTTACTTGTAGGGGCGAGAAAGACTTATTATTACTTATTATTATTTATAGTTTCGTTCTCAAAATAAGTACAATATTAGGGCTTTAATATGGGACAAAACTAGGACTAGTCGTAAAAATATGGGATAAGATTCCTGTTACATGCTGTACTTATATGAATGTGGTGTGTGAGTGCTGGCAGTGTAGTCCTGGTCTAGTTCTGGTCTAGTCCTGGTCCTGGTTTAGTTCGGGTCTAGTCCTGGTCTTCTTTTTGTCAAATCTTGATGTACTTCCAGTTTAGTATAGGTCCAAGGCAGGATTATCCAGATGGGCCAGTGGCACTGTGCCCAGGGAGAAATATGTTTTTCACTTGAATTGAGGCATTTAAATATATCTACATTTCAAGATTAAGATTATATTATGTTTATTTGTTATGCAGGTTCAACACAAGGTCAACAATGCAATGAAATGCTTTCAAGAAGTACTAATAGCTGCAATAAATAGTACTGGTAAAGTGTTTGCAAATACAAGGGAAATAAGTAAACAATATAGTAAAAAATATAATAAAATACAAAGGTGCAGGTAAGATTAAATAAGGTGTAAGTAGAGTATTTCACAGATGAGTTCTGTATTGCACATACCATACCGGAGTATAAGTCGCACCAGCCAAAAAATGCATAACGAAGAAGAAAAAAACATGTATAAGTCGCACAGGACTATAAGAGGGAAACTTGTATAATAAAATCAGAGACCAAGAACCAATATTTCATCTTGAAAGGCAAGTTATAGAAGTTATAGTAATAAAAACAAACCAATAGGGAACAATCTGTGTATCATTCATTCATTCGTTTTTTGATATAGAACCAAAAATAAGAAAACGAAAAAAACTCTTTTCTTTATTATTTGTCCCTAAAACCAAAATGAAAAAAATGGATAATGATTTTGTATTTTTTTCATTTTTGATTCATAGGATTCATATATTTGGTCTATGGACTGTCAGTGTGAAAAATTTAATATATAAGTCGCACCTGAGTATAAGTCGCAGGACTAAACAAACCCTGAAAAAAGTGCGATTTATAGTCCGAAAAAATATGGTAATATAGTATTGCACGTGGGTTGTGGAGCAGGTTATTGCACAGATAATAGTGACAGTGAGGTTGTGGCATGTACTGTATATAATTGGATGCTATAAGTTATTTTCGGCTTATTTGCTGGGCTGATGTAGTTAGTAAATTACATATGAGAAAAGCCTTTGTTTATGTACTATTTTGATATTTACTATTAAGACAGGAGTAAGGGTGTGTGCGTGTGTGTGTTAAACAAATGTTGAGCCTGATCATTTCATATAGCCGCTCAGTAGACCTTTGTACTTACAATAATCCCACAAAGATCTACATATCACCCATAGTAGTTTCACCTGCCCCAGCTCCATTCCACATGAGAGTCGTCTGTAGGATGTTGTGATGTGAAACAGTCGTGTTTGTGTGTGTTTGTGTGTGTGTGTGTGTGTGTGTGCGTGGTCTGCAGAGCTCTGTGTACGGAGGTTCCTGCTGCAGTGAGAGCTGCTGAGGTGGCTCTTTGTCAGCACCTCTGTCACCAACACTGGACCAAAGAGGAGAGGAGATAAGGACAGAGGGGAGGGGAGGGAGGAGAGAGGACAGGAGACAAAGGAGGAGGAGGAGGAGGAGAAGAGGAGAGGAGGAGGTGATGAAAGATAAAAGGAAACAAAGAGGAAAGAGAAAGGAAGGAGAGAAAGGGGAGTTCAAGATTTTTATGGGATAGAATAGTGTAAGTCATGAAGCAGCCTGATCTGTTTGAAATGTATGTAGCACTACCTTAAGTTACATCAGCATTTTTCTTGTAAACCGTTATTGTAGGGGTAAAAGAATTATTGTAAGCAAATCAAAATTACAAATGAACTTTTTGTTATTTGTCTGCAGTGAAGCATCTTTCCCTCTTAAATGTGGCAAAAACAAAATACTTGTGCTATGATGTATTCAACTTATAAACCTGTAAATCTAAACCTGTAGTTTATCCTCTACAAACCTGTTCTGAAACACAATGTAAAGGCCCTTGAGCATTTTGAAAAGTGATGTATAAAGCAAACCTGAGTTATTATTATTATTAAGGATGGGGGACAAAAAACAGTTCTCTCTATATACTAGGGGTGTAAGAAAAAACTGATTCAGTGATGTATTGTGATACTTCATTACACAATTCTTGAATCGAAATTGAAACTCATTAGTTGCATTGCGTTTTCATGATTTAAAAAAGATAATACATTTCATACAATTTGGTAATTATTGATAAACTGCAATATATTATCCACTGTTTTAGCATCGAGATATATCGAATCATGACATGCAGATCATGATATGTATCGTATCGTCAGACTCAAGGCAATGCACACCCCTAATATATACTGTATGATCTGTTTATAACTATCCAAAAGGAAAATCCAAAGCTGCTGAACCTGATCTTTTTAATGGATGACTTGTAGTTACTGCAGTGTCACAAAGTACTGGATATCAGCTGCACCAGGCCGATACTGGCATCAGATACAGGTGTCGATACTGGAAAATGAGCTGGACCTGATATCGGCGTCCAAATATCAGTTCAGCCGATGTCCCTGTTGGAGATGCATTGATCATATTTAATAATAATAATAATGCATCAGTTTTATATAGCGCTTTTCTGGACACTCAAAGACGCTTTACAGAGCATTATTCATTCACTCCATACCTGGTGGTGGTAAACTACTATTGTAGCCACAGCTGCCCTGGGGCAGACTGACGGAAGCGAGGCTGCCAATCTGCAATGTGGGTGATGTGCCTTGCCTAAGGACACAACGACAGTTTTTTGTGACTGGCGCCCCACTGTGGCACCTGGAATTCCCAGTGGTCTCCCATCCAAGTACTAACCAGGCCCGGCCCTGCTTAGCTTCTGAGATCTGACGGGATCAGGCTCTGACGAGCCGGTATGGCTGGTCCAGAAAGTCTGATAATACAAAATAAATAACAGCTACACAACACTAGACATGGATAAGAAAAGACACATTTGGATCAGTTTTGTCTTATTTTATTCTTGTTTAAAGGAAATAAATGCTGTTTTCAGTCTCCGCCTTGATGTTGGTTAACATCTGAATCAGCAGATACCTAAAGCTATATTATCAAAATTGGTATTGGCACTGAAAAGGCTGGATCAGTGCGTCCCTAATACCACTGTCGCTGTAAACGCTCTGTACAGGGGCCTCTACAGACCAAAAGCAGTGTGTAGTGGCAGTACTGCAGTAGTGGCTCTGCTGTACTGTGTTTAGTGAGGTGATGTTTAGTGAGGCGAACAGTCCCATCACTGCAGCACCGGTCAGGCTCGGTCAGCAGGTGCACAGCCATGAACACTTTACAACAGAGCTCCAAGATTCATGAGATTTAAATGGGTGCAATTAGTAAAAGACAGACGCTGCAAGTACCATCACTTCCAACACAAACACAGTCTTATTCTGCATAAAAACTGCTTTAGATCTGTACAAACATGTTCTGAAATGTGATTCTTGTATGAGTCTGTCTGCTCATATTTAAAGGGTGCATATTACACTATTTTCTGATTTGTTATAATGTCGTTTTCTCATCACAAATGGCCCCGAAGATGTGTTTAGTTTCATTTGCACATGTGTTTTTAAACTCCATACGCTTTCATTAGAATCATTTGGATCATTTCAGCCCGGGAATTGCCCATCTCTCCTGAATTAAAGACAGGAAGTAGCTGTTAAACCTCTAAAATCCCTCATCTCGGTCCATGCTCTCCTCTCAAAACATCAAAGTCTGTGCATGGCAAGAGGAGCTCAAATATAGTTTTCTGAGCTGACCCAAACTGTCTGAAATAGCAGCAGTCGCACACAGAGTTGCATTCTTTCCCAGTAAATGACAGAGAAGGACACAGCGCCCAGTCCAACTATAAACACGCATTATTTTAGGCTTTTGTCTCGTGTAAGAGGCCTGGTTAGAGCCGTACGGGTGGTTTCAAATGAAGTATTGGAACTTTGTGTTGCAATAAAAGGAAAATCGCTGTCAACTGAGTGGCCGATACAGTTAAGATCCAATAGAAAGTCAAATTGTCCTTCACTAGATGGACAGAGCAGATTATTCGTCTTATTGGACCAGAACAAAAGTAAAAGTTACACATGAAGAAATAATAAACAGGAACTGAAACCAGCAGCGACATAACTGCAGCCTGTGAGATTTGGCGTTTACAAGAACTCAGTCGGATTCTTATTGTTTCCAATGAACTGTGCAGGATCCAACGACATGTCCTGACTTTTCTTATGTAGAATCCACCCACATGCTCTATATTTCGGTGCTTTCTTTCTCCCCTTTCTCTTTCTTTCTCTTTCTTTTCCTTTCTCTCTCCCTCTCATTTCTCTTTCTCCCCCCTCTCTTTCTCTCTCCTTTCTCTCCTTCCTCTGCAGACTCTCAGTCTATTTGGGACTTTCCTGGATAAATAAAGGTTAAAAAAATTCTTGTTTGTCTCTGGTCTTTGTGCATCTTCACATTGAGTTCTGTCTTTTATTTATGGCCCTCACAGAGCTGAGGCGAGGGCGATCTATGGCCTCAGTGTGACACCCGCTTTTATGATAATTCATAAAAGCGGGTCTCTCTCCTTCCCCCTCTCTCTCCTTTTCCTCCTCATCCCCCTTCTATCTCTCCTTCTCTCCCTCTTTTCCTCTCTCCTCTTTCTTCCCTCTCTCTCCTCTCTCATGAGGCGTCCACATCCACAGCGTATGACCTGAAGTGACAGTCTAAACTAAAACCCAATTAATGGTCGTGCGTCAAATCGTCTGCGCCCTGATGCAGAGCGTCTGCGTCGCCTTGAACCTCCTGATATATTTATTTTGGGACTTCTCCAAATTGAAATGTGGTTGTGGGCAAAGTTTAAGTGTTTAGTCCCACTTGAAGAGTGCATCAATACTGGTATCTGTTATTTGTCCTGCCAATATCCTGCACAAAGGTGTGGGCCTTAACCTTGTGAAGGAATGGTACTTTCAGAGTAGTTTTCTGACTAAATTTTACTTCTACTTGAGGAACTATGAGTTCTTATCTGTATAATCTACGCTTGATTGATTTGCTTGACTTTAAGTGCAAACCAGCCGATACAATTTGTATGAAATATTAAATTTACCCAAACATACAGTATTAGGAAACATACATTAATGACTTAATAAATAATAAATAAACGTATATTTTCCTGTACTGAAAATGTACCTTTTACAGCGTAGCTTGGTAAAAAAAACGTGTCTTTAAAGAGGAGGAGGTGTGGTGAGGGTCTAATCCTCTCATGATCTTGTGGATTAGAACATGAAGCAGCAGAGTTGTGGATTACAGAGACAGACAGAGTTATACAGATTAAGTCTGAATTAAACCTCACTGTAGTCTGCTGCTCCTGTGTTTACAGACACTGCTTTGTCATCTGTGCTTTTAATGTCCACAACTCCTCACTCAGTAAAGGCAGTTTGATCTGACAAATTTTTTATTTGTCTAAAGACGATACAATAAAACTGTACAATAAAAAGAAAATTGAAATTGTAATTGTGGGATTAACTGTATGTAGCCTGCATGTTTACTGTTTTGAAAAAGGTACTGATGGGATCATGTAGGCCTACAAAATAGCATGGTAACAAGCAAACAAAGCAGTCAATGAAAAATACAGCTACTCACCATCCCCTCTCCCCCACCAGACTGCAGGAAGCCAGTGCCTTTGAAACTACCAGCACATCATTAAGATTATGGCTTTACTGGTACTACACATAGACTGTATAAAGAAGAGGATGAAGCGTTCGGCTCCATTCAAATGAAGGTTGCGATACAAATGGTCATTGTCTTTTTTAACAGACAAAATCGCAGAAAAAACCTCCACCAGGATCATGTAGAGCAGGTTAATACAAACATTTTAAGACCAAAATGCTGAGGCTCACAGCAGCAGTTACAGAGAGAGGGGAAACAATATTCTAATTTAAGTCGATGGTCAAGGTCAGTAGGAGCCGAAAGAGCCACATGTGAACTTCCTGTTTGGAAGCGGTGGATAGTGTGTTCGCTATGTTCATTTACAGTCTGGTACTACACAACTATCTCTGTTCTAGAGCCTTAACCTGCAGATAAAGACACATCCATGTTTGTCTCGTTCTCAGTATATGGACAGACCTCATGTAAAAGCTCAGAACCTCCAGAATTCCCTCACTGAGCTGCAGAGGCTGATTCATGACTGATGACTGATTCATGACTGGTGCAGAGGCTGGGGTTTGGGTAGTGACCGTTCAGATCAGAGAGAGACATGTTAGGTTTAAAACAACTGGATTTCAGCGCTGAAACTGGCAACCCAAACGAGAGACATGCTAATTCTGCTCTCTGACTGGATAAACGTCTTGAGAACAAAAACACCAAATGATAATAATGATAATGATAATAAATCTACCTAAATATAGCCCTAAATATAGCCCTGAGTGGAGAGCGAAAAAAAAAAAAAGCCTTTTTTTTTGGAGCTGTTGGTGCAAAAATAAATAAATAAATAAATACAAATGAACAACTCTTAGAAAATCAAGCCCAAATGATGTGCTTCTTTTTTCCCCTTGCCGCTCAGGGCTTCCGTATAAATAAGTGGAAGAACATTTTGCATTACAGTTATGACCAGTAAAAGCTTCACTGTTTATCTTGTATCTGGGGACACACATAGACACAAATGTATAAAAATTTAAAGACAAAATCTTACATACAACTTCCTTTGGGTTTTTCCCATTACACAGCTATAAGCTCCACTGGAACATGGCTCTTGTGATATTTAGTTTACATAGAGTTGAATGTCCCATAGTCCAAACACAGACTGTACACACTACACTTTGTACTATTGATTTTCCCGTGTTTTAAACCCGCATGTTTGATTTACAGCCACTGAAATGAGAACTTTATGGACTGACACTGGAATCTGCTCCAACAGTGACGCTCAAATCCTCCTAATGTCCCACAGCATTCTTTAAAACCCCAAGGAGCTACTTATTTTACTGTCTTTTCCATAACTCACATTATTTTGTTTTGAAGTTATATTTTATGGCCCGGACCGTCGCATTAGAAGCCTTGTGTTGGCAGACCACATTCAAGTTCCTACAAAGCTGAATTCACAGAGGAAGGAGTAGAAATGGAAATGTTTTTAGTACTAGATCCCCGCCGTCCTCAACTTTCTCTGCCTACATCTCTATCTCTGTATATAAAAAATATAAATCAAATTGTGCAAAATCAGAAGTTAGTTAAAGGTGCATTGTGTAACTTGTTATTGCTTTGTCTGGAATGTTTCACAGTATGGTATTAAACCTTTCTATCTTCATGGAGACCAAACCAGACCAAGGTACAGGTCAGATCTGTGGAGACGTGACCCCGCTCAGTTAGAATACATGCTTTTCTAGGTGTTTTTGAGCTCTAAAACCACCTGTAATTGAATAAATGTAAGGTAGAGCTGTTTAATGTCATACTGCGGGACATTCCAGGCAGAGTGGTGACATCTCCATAGTAACATGCAGATGAGGGACCCCCAACCAAAAAGTTACACATTGCATCTTTGCATTGCAATTTTTGTGTTGTTTTAATTGAGATCAAACAAATTAGAGCTGAAAATTGTGAGACAAAAGTGATTGTTTTTGTCCTAATATCTATTATAATCCTTAATGACTGGAGAATTATAATGGATTACACAGTAGGTGTAGGTTGATCTGTTTAATGTCTGTGGAACATTCGGCAGAGTATCTCCATCAAAACTAGCAGGTGACGAACCCTCCAACCAAAAAGTTACACTGTGCACCTTTAATGCCGTTCAGGAACATTGTAGTAAAATATTGTCTTTCTTTTCTAGAACATCTCTAAAGTATTTTTATTGACTGTTTCACTGATTGTTTTTTTTAATCTTTTTGTTAGTTACAGGTTCTATATTAGACAAAACTAACCCTAACCCTAAAAATGTGCACTAGGGACTACAGGTAGAAAATAGCTCTAGTGCTACAACCTGGTACAATGCATCTCTCCTGTTAATGTTAATGTACACTGTGCACTGTTCCTGTCTCATAAAAACAAAAACCTGAACAAATACAATAAAAAAGTGTCATTTTATATATGTTATAGCCATGTTATATATCTATCTATATATATATAAAGTCTTTAAAGTAAGTTTTAACGAAACTCTGTGTTAATGTACAGCTTGGAAAAGGGGGCAGATAACATAAGATTCTTCTTTCTGCCCCTTTTCATGTTTACACGTTTTTGTACTTTATGAATGAAATAAATAAACTAATGAAATTAAAAATAATGATATTACCTCATCTAAAACATGCCTGGAGTTGCGTTTTGTTTCATTCACACTTGCTTTAGTTAACCCTGCATTATTAGTCTCCAAAGCTCAAAATGCACTTTTCCACCTTGTGATGTCATGAGATGGGCAGTTCCAGGGCTGGAATTATTCGAATGATTCTAGTGAAGGTTTACGGAGTTTAAAAACACAGTGGAGCACGTCCTGTATCACCACATGACGTCATAAGGTAGAACAGGTGGAGTGTGTTCAGTTTCAAATAGCTTAAAAAATATGCAGGGTTTGTGTGTTAAAAATGTGAGAATGAAACAAAACACAACTCCAGGTCTGTTTGTGAGGAGGAAACTACATTATAACACAGATCTGAAAATAGTATGAATCAGTCTGAATCACATTTCTATTTACGTCGTCTCTGTCGTGAGATGGTGAGAGTGCCTCTTTTTTGGCCACACCATCAGTCATTTGATTTCACGTTTCATTTTCCTTTTTCTTCTTTAAACTCTCATTTACCAGTTTTGGTTTCCTTCTTGGACAGAACTACTGTACAAGTCTTCATTTCCATTTCACTCTAAATCATTGTGTGAGTGTTTCCTGGAGATAAGCGACACTTCAAAGAGGAGATTTAGTATTTTTATTTAAACAAAGCCACAATTTGCTGCAGTAGAGCTGGGATAAACGGGCTCCCTCCTGATTTGATACACAATATAATATGACAGCTTGGCAGTACTGCAGTAATTTAAATATATTTGGCATTACTGTATATTCTACTACATTACTGTATACCTTTGTTACATACAGATGCATGTTTCTTTGTGAAAACTTTGTTAAATGCACAAGCTGATTATGAAACAGACAGAACAGTATTGATACTTCCCAGCTGATGGCATCAATATTACCTGGCAGTGTGATGCTAACTGTAGGCACTGCTCCGTCTGAAGCTCTAATACTTTACTTACTAGCTTTATTTGAGCACTGACAACCGTAAAGAACTGACTAAGTTGTGCTGTTAAACTAGTCCCTCGCAAAAATAATGTCCCTATTTACCCGGAACAGTCCCAGTTTTGAGCTCTGTGTCGCCTATCCTGGTGGATTTATCCAAAACCATTGATTTTTCCCAGTTTTATACAAGAAATGTCCCTGGTATCCCTATTTTTGGCCAATTTGATACCGCTTAACGGTAACGAGAGGCGGTAAAGACCACTTTTAGACTGTATCAGTGACATAAAATCTTGGATGTCATGGAACTTTCTTCACCTTAATCAGGAAAAATCTGAAGTTATGGTTTTTGGCCCTAGGTCTTTAAATCAGTCTTCTTCTGTGAACGTGGGTTCACACTTCATTTAGTGAAGCCAGTTGTTTCAAACTTAGGTGTCAAAATGGACCCTGACATAACATTTGACCCTCAAATTAGTGCTGTTGTAAAGTCAAGTTTATTCCAGCTAAAACAACTGACCAAAATTAAGCCCATTTTGTCAACAGAACATTTCCAAACTATCATACATGCATTTGTGACCACCAGACTGGATTATTGTAATGCACTTTATGTTGGTGTCAGCCAAAATGCGGTTTGCCGTTTGCAGCCCGTCCAAAACTCAGCGGCTCGACTTTTAACTGGAACCCAGAAACACAAAAGCATCTCACCTATTTTAGCCTCTCTCCTTTGGCTCCCAGTGTTTTAGAGTTGATTTTAAAATTCTTTTATTTACTTTTAAGTGTTTGTAGGGCCTTGCGCCTTCTTACCTCGCTGACCTGATCCACCCTTACGCCCCCTCTCACACTCTGAGGTCAGTAAACCAGCTCCAGCTCGCCGTCCCAAAGACTAAATGCAGCTTTGTACGGACCATGTGTTTTCTGTTGCTCCCCCGAGTGCTTTATAAATACATTTGGTATGGTATGGTATAAAGTGCCTAGTTTTTGTTGTTGTTGTTGTTTAAGTAAAATTACAGAAAACACAAAAACAATACGACTATACTGACTCACATGTTATTTTAACCAAGTCATGAATGGGCTGAGTGCAGAACAGTTTTCTTTGATTACGCACTCGTTTCACAATTTTATCATTACCATCCAGGACCAACGTGGGGGTGTCCCAGTTTCTGAGTTTGAAAATCT
Source organism: Odontamblyopus lacepedii (assembly GCA_034769755.1). NCBI lineage: Eukaryota > Metazoa > Chordata > Actinopteri > Gobiiformes > Gobiidae > Odontamblyopus > Odontamblyopus lacepedii. The sequence goes on along the minus strand of CM068346.1, from coordinate 13,561,585 downwards.
GGTCACCCTAAGTTAATCACTTGCATCTTTTTGTTGGAACTCAAACTCCTAAACAGGATTATGAACGCTCAAACTGATCACAGCCTCCTGAAAATGTGTTGTTTAAAACGGTAACTTCTGAACATTCCACCATAGACATACATATAGAACACCCCCAGCGGGATGTTACTGCAAACTATGAATTGTAGTATCTCCACAACCTTGTCTAGCGTAACTGATACAGCAGAGATCAATACTGTATCACCAAATAGAGTCATGATATACTTTGATATGCAGTACAAGCCCTGACTCGTCGTGTGTGCACTGTGGGCCTACAGCACAGGGCTATATTTAGGTCGCCCTTGGAGCTCTGGGAAAGAAGAACAAGAGAAAGGTAAAGGAAAGGACAGAGGAGGTGTATGACATCAGTGTAAACCGCAAATGTAAAGGAAAAGACTTGGCTCTTCAAAAATATGTTTTAATGATGTTCGTTGGTGAATGAATCTGAGAGCGTTTACGTTGTGTGACTTTTCCTTCTTACAGATGCTATTTTGAGGACTTTGGACTTTTTCCTCATTTCAAACCAATGCATATTCAGTTTATTTAAGACCAAAATCAATGTGTCATAATTTTTATACAATCACAATCCAGTGAAAGTATTTCTGACATTTAAACTCCAGTTTCCTACCAATTGGGATTGAATCAGAGCTGAGTCAGTTCTTTTTTACGTGCCTTGCACGGGGAGAGCATGGCCGTGCGTGCAGCTCTCTCTAGGCTCGTCCACGCTGCTCTTCCAAAGCTCACTTGCCCCCAGCACGGTTTTATTGACTTTTAACAATCCATCATGTCAGTACAAAGACAACGTATTCAACGTATACATAATCTCGTTAAGCTTACCACAGATAACATAGTGAAGTATATCATGACTTTGTTTTACATTGGATCAGATTTACGATTGGGAACTAGCTGGGTATGAAGCAAGAGGTCACAAGAGGTCACACATCTGGTTTTAGCAGAGATAGCGTTAACACAGGCTCTTTCATCCTCTGAGCCTGCCTTATACCATGAGACTGTTTGATGTACATTTTTAAATAACCTCATCATTATAAGCATTTTATTCTAACACAATGTAAGTATACTATAACCCATGGAGGTGTGATGCTCTGGCTGAAGCTCAGTTAGAATAGAATGAATATAATAGAATGCCTTTTGTTGTCACTACATATGTACAATTCACACTGAACACATGCACAACGAGATTAAAAGCAACTCATCCTCCAATACAGACATGTACGTGGTACATTTACACACAGTATACAATAGAATAAATAAGTAAACTGAGACACCCAAGACTACACCACTCAGTTGAGCAGAATATTTCACTGCTTTAAATATTGCACTCAATCAAAATATTAAAATATTGCACTGTTTTTAAATATAGCACAGTATTAAATATTACACTACAATTAAAATGTTACACATTATTAAATTTTGCACTGTGATATATATTGCACCCAGTCAAAACATTGCACTGTATTAAATAAATATTGCACTTATGTTATAATATTGCAGTATATTAAGTATTGCACACAGGTGGATGGAAGGGGATCAGGGGGTATAGGGATAGATCAGTCCATGCGTGAATTCAAAGTGATTATGACCATTGGGAAAAAAACTTTGATGCACCTGTACCGTCTTCCTGAGGGCAGCAGGTTGAACAACTCAAAGCTGGGGTGGGAGCTGTCCTTATTAATGTGTTTGGCCCTGAGGCAGCGGGAGGTGTAGATAACCTACAGGGAGGGGAGAGGGCAGCTGATGATCTTCTGAAGCCTCTCCCTGTCCGCCATGGTGCAGCTACCATACCATACTGTGACGCAGTACGTGAGCAGGCTCTCAATGGACACATGGTAAAAGTTGAGAACACCAAGAAACCGGAAGGTGTGGACCCTCTCCACACACTCGCCGTTGTGGTTGACGGGGGCTAGTTCTGTGCTGTGCCTCTTGAAGTCAATGATGATCTCTTTGGTTTTCTTGGTGTTCAGAGCTAGATTGTTCTCCGAGCACCAAGCTACCAACTTCAAGACCGCCTCTCTGTAGGCCGTCTTGTCCCCCTTTGAAATGAGCCCAACCACAGTTGTGTCATCGGCAAACTTCACAGTGAGGTTGCTGTTGCTGGCCGGGCTGCAGTCATGGGTGTAGAGACAGTACAGGAGGGGGCTCAGCACACAGCCCTGTGGGAGGCCGGTGCTCAGCGTGCGAATGGGGGAGAGGTGGGAGCTGAGTCTCACCATCTGAAGTCAGTGTCAGGGTTTGGTGTTTGTTGTGTGTTCCCCCTCCCTTCTGTGTCTGTCTGCTCCTCTGGGGGTGTGGCTGGGCTAATGCTGCAGTGTGGATCACCTGCTCGGTGGTTCACCTGCAGCTAATTGTCTAATCAGCTCCACTACTTAGTTCTGTCCCGATCCTTTGTTCTCTGTCAGTTCATTCCTCCTCTATTCCTTGTCTACGTCCTCGTCCTGCTTGTCCACGTCCACGTCGTCATCCTGCTTGTCCATGTCGTCCTGCCTGCCCTTGTCGTCCAGTCTGTCTACCTGTGAGTCTTCCCTCCGTCTGTCTCCAGCCAGCTCCCATCACCACATCCTACAATCCCGGCAATAAACCTGTTTAATCATCTACCTGCGCCTCTGTCTCTGCTTTGGGGTCCTCAACCACACTCAAACCATGACAGAATGAACTGACCACTTGGACCCCGCAGAGTGTAGAGCATCGGCAGGCTCCAATTCCCAGCTACCTCGTTTGTCCTCACTTGTTCCTCTGGAGCGTTCTGCAGCAGTCGCTAGCCCTGCTCCTGTCCCAGCTCCTGTTTTCTCTGCCTCCATGTCCCTTGGACTTTGTGGACCGCCGCTGGACACTGTTCTCCGTCTGGGGTGGCCAACTCCCTTCCTGGACCATCGCTGGACACTGTTCTCCGTCTGGGGTGGTCAACTCCCTTCCTGGACCACCGCTGGACATTGTTCTCCGTCCAGGGTGGTAGATTCCCTTCCTGGACCACCGCTGGACATTGTTCTTCGTCCAGGGTGGTAGATTCCCTTCTTGGACCACCGCTGGACACTGTTCTCCGTCTGGGGTGGTCAACTCCCTTCCTGGACCACCGCTGGACATTGTTCTCTGTCCAGGGTGGTAGATTCCCTTCTTGGACCACCGCTGGACACCGTTCTCCGTCTGGGGTGGTTGATTCCCTTCCTGGGCTGCCGCTGGACACTTGTCTCCGTCTGGGGTGGCCGTATCCCTTCTTCGGCCGCTGCTGGACACTCGTTTCCGTCCGGGGTGGCTGTGTCCCTTCCTGGGCTGCTGCTGGTCGCCCCTCTCCATCCTGGGTGCCAGTTTACCTGTATCCCTCCATCCAGGCCCCCTCCACCCTCCCGTGTTTGTGTTGCTGTTTGGGACATCTGAGAGCTGTCCCTTGAGGGGGGGGTACTGTCAGGGTTTGGTGTTTGTTGTGTGTTCCCCCTCCCTTCTGTGTCTGTCTGCTCCTCTGGGGGTGTGGCTGGGCTAATGCTGCAGTGTGGATCACCTGCTCGGTGGTTCACCTGCAGCTAATTGTCTAATCAGCTCCACTACTTAGTTCTGTCCCGATCCTTTGTTCTCTGTCAGTTCATTCCTCCTCTATTCCTTGTCTACGTCCTCGTCCTGCTTGTCCACGTCCACGTCCTCATCCGGCTTGTCCACGTCCACGTCGTCCTGCTTGTCCATGTCGTCCAGTCTGTACCTGTGAGTCTACCCCAGTGTCTTCCCTCCGTCTATGTCTCCAGCCGGTTTCCAGCACCACATCCTTCAATCCCGGCAATAAACCTGTTAAACATCTACCTGCGCCTATGTCTCTGCTTTGGGGTCCTCAACCACACTCAAACCGTGACAGTCAGTTAGTTAAAAAGTCTTTAATCCAGGTGCATGTGAGAGAAGGGAGGCCAAGAGTGTCCAGTTTGGTAATGAGAATGTCCGGTATGATTAGGTTGAAAGCTGAGCTGTAATCCACAAAGAGCATCCGGACGTAGCTTCGAATGCTCTTTGTGGATTATTCAAATTAGGCTTTAATCTGACCATTGAATAGGAAATTGAACTATAACAGGTGAGTATTTGTACTTTTAAACAAGTTACTACAAATAAACAAGTCTCTTACACATAAAATGTGTTGAAAATCAAACACCTAAACACGGCTATGAATGATTGTATTGATTACAGACTCCTGAAAATGTGTTTTAAAAATCCATTTTGTGTTTTTTCAGTGTTTTCACACAATTAAATTTCTATTTTTTTTGACAGTGTTTGCGTAAGTGTAACTCTAAGTGCAGGATGACCAGATTTTCAAAGTAAAAAACTGGGACTTCCCCAATTTGTGATGTGGCCATACCGAACTGGCCCACGGGCCTGGACATCTATAGCCTGTCCGTCCATGGGAGTGGATCCCTCCTTCACTGTAGTTCTCCCCGAGGTTTCTTCTTTTTCCCAGGACCCTGGGTTTTTTGGAGTTTTTCCTTGCTGAGAAGGAGGGTCTAAGGACAGGGGATGACTGGACGATGTTTCATTTGCTGCTTTACATGAATGTTGTTTATTCTTGTTTTGATATGTCTGTGTGTATGTTTTACTCATCAAAATCTTGGAACGCCCTTAGAGGCAACTGTTGTTGCGATTTTTGGCGCTACAAAAGAGAGTGATGGTTGGTAATAATAAAATTGTGAAATGAGTGCATAATTAAGGAGAATTGTTCTGTCTCATGACTAACATGTGTCAGTATAGTCACATTTTCTTTGTGTTTTGGTCAATTTTAAGCAGCTTTTCTGTATTTTCCCTAAACAAATGGCAATTCATGCAGCTCTTTACTGTTGGCCTGGATCAAATTGGTCAACAATAGGGACTCCTGGGACTTTTATTGTGTGAAACTGGGACAAATCACAGGTTTTGGCTGGGACAGGAGACGCAGGGCTCAAAACCGGGACTGTCCTGGGTAAATAAGAACGCCTGGTCTATCTAAGCAGTAACTCTTGAGCATTCAACCAGAATCTGATGGGGAACTTGCAAATATTCCAAAATAGCAGCACTGTGTATGGTTTCTCCTGCTGTGTGTGGTGTGTCTGTATCTGCATAACTCCATGGAGACAGAAAAGCAAAACAAAACACTGGAACATTCTCCGTGGAGATCGCTGTTTTATGTCATCCCCTGATGTTCCACAGCATGGCATTAAATATATATCTCTGCACTGAGACATGAAACTGATGGAGATAGGGCAAGTATTTCTGTTGTTTTTGTGGATTCTACTGCATTCATATTTGTTTTTGGCCCAGTTGTACACTAAGCCCAGACTGCAATGTGAGATACAGTATAATGTTATCAAACTGATCTGTCTCACGCACAGAATCCTATCTCATCATATTCTCAGAGACACGAGCAGAGGCAGGATTCCCAGGGTTGTTCCTGTTGGGTTGTTGTGTGTTGTAACGAGCTGTTGTGCTGCATAGGGGCCATAAAAGCAGGTTGAGGTGAGACGGGTCATTCTGTGCAGAGAAAGTGGCTGAGTCACTGTTTTTTAACCAGCCTCAAGTTTGACGTCAAAGATGGAGAGGAAAGATGGACTTAAAGGGGTATTGCTTCCTACCTGCTCCCTGCTACAAAACATCTATTTGCAATATGAAATGAACCCTAATTTATGCTGATATTTGCTCTCTGCATTTGACCCATCCTTTGAATTACGTTTGTGAGCTTTTACCTGTGCATGTTACAGTGGGCTCTCATCGATGCTTCATTCAGGCTCGCTCATGTATTATTCCTGAGTTGTTACATCACAGGTGAAATATAAATCCTTGCCACATTTGATTTGAGCATTTCTATCGTCAAATTGTGTTGTGTTCCTTACAGTCATGTTGTAATCTTTTGGCTAGTTGGCTAATTTTAATTTTTTCCATGGTTCATTCCCACTGCTTTGTGCAGATGGTAACACACCGCCTACAGACAGTAGTGTGAATGAACCATAGAAGAATCATGCCTGTCATGCTAATATAGGCACATTTCTCAAAAGTATCCATCAATATAAAACATACACTATAGGTCAAATCCTGCAGCTGAGGTAGTCCTGACCAAGCCTAACTCTGGAAGATCTGGTGATGGGTCTCCGGGTGCAGGACTGTGGAGTTACCACAGCTCCTGAAAGGCTGCCTCTGGTCTAACATGTGTTGAGTACCTTTGTGTTGATATTGTGTATATCCCCATATCTAACTAGAGGCAGCATAAATGAAGCAAAAATAATGTATGTTTTCTACACATAGGGATTTAAGTTCTAAAACATGAAAGGAACCCTCAGTTTATACTGTGATCCATCCTTTAAAGTACATATATAATGTACGCTAACATTACTTTTTTAACTTTTTTAACATGTTGCACTAGTCCATCAAACACATGCAGGGGGTTCTATGTTTGCCTCATTCAGGCTTGTTTCATTATTCCTGAGCCTCTGTATCTGCATGACTGCTAAAGCACTGATACTTACAGTTGATGTCATCAACATTCTCTGGGGGTGTGATGCTAAATGTAGGCACTGCTCTGTCTGATGTTTTATTACTCAACTTCAGTAGCAGCTGGTGGTATATTTTTTAGGAGGTGCACTTAAGGCAAAAGTATAAATATATATAATAAATACTGCATATGTCTTATATATAGACTATATACTAATACAGTAGTAGCTCACAGGCTGTAATACCTCAAGTCACACTTTAACCTAACAGTTAACACAATCTGACTATAAAGAACTCAGAAGTCAGTCCAGTTTAATGCATGCCTGTATTAGCATGACAGCCACATTTGTTTTTGTGGCTAGTTTTTCATACCTTAAACATGACATTTTAGATTGATGAAGACATTTGAGTGATCACCCAGACAGTTCCATTTTACACTTTGTACATAAAAGTGCCCAAACTCAGATGGTTTGAACCTGTGCAGAGGAGAGACACCAAACAGATGTGTATAAGGAAGCTGAAGAAACAGAAGATTAGGAAAAACCCACTGATAAATCTCTGGTCTTCCTAAATGTACTCAATGTTTGCTGGAGTGAGAGAGGAGGCTATGTACATAATCATTACAAGACAATTTATAGCAAATTTATAACACCATTAAAGCATAGATGTAGATCAGTTTTAGGGCGCCTGTCTCTTTAAATCTTGTGTTTGTTACTGCAGAGTGTGGGTGCTGCAGCGGGCAGGGGGAGAGAGAGGATGAGGTCCCATTGATTCAACACAGCAGCGCTCTCCCGCTCCTATCCAGACTCCATAAAACATCTTCTATATGAGCTGATACGCAGAGGGGCAAAGGGAGCGCTTGATCCGCCTCGAGCACCAGCCAGGACATTCCCGGCTTGGATTGGAGTGGGACAGGCTGTTCGTCCGGAGCGTTGCCCCCCTGGGAGAGTGGCTTCGTTGGGATGGCCAGGGGGGTGTGTGGGGGGGAGGCTGGAGGTGGGGCAGCCCGCAGAAAGTGCTCCGAACCCGGGGTAGGCGAGCCAGCGAGGAGTACGGGAGCAGGACCGAGTGGGGGGGGGACTACCGGGAGCAAAATCATGGCTCGCGGATGGCAGAGATAGCCCCACTGGTGACCGGGAGGGTGGGCGGCGGGGAGTTCGGGGGCAGGTTGAGGGGGGAGGGGGAGGGCAGGGAGGTGGGGTCGGTGGCGTGCTTCGGCCAGGTGTCGAAGAGGCTCGGGCGTTTGCTCAAAAGGCTCCCCAAGTCTAAGTCCTGGAGCGAGAGTCTGAGGATCCTGAAGAGGTCTGCGTCCAACGGGTCCCTGCTCCCCAGATCAGGTAGGACGGGTTCAAGTGCAGCTGGGAAATATGAAGATTTGAGTTTGTTTTTCATTGTGCAGAGTTGAAGCTGATACTCTAAAGGTCCTGTGTTACTTGAAAATGGACTTGTGAGTCTTGTGAATTTTAAGTCATGTTAGAATGTTGTTACCTCCACAAAACATGCCTAGAGTTTTGTTTTGTTTCATTCACACATGTCTGAGTAACTCTTTATTATCAGTCTGTCTACATCTCCAAAGCTCAAAATGCTCTGTTTCACCTTGTGATGTCACAGTCGTGTTCAAGTTCACAGCTCCTTTCCTTTTGTTCAGTAGACATGGACAATTCCAGGGTACCCTGCACAGAAAGAATAAACAACTTGCATTATTCCGTTTTATTTATTATCAAAGTCTGAACAATGGTTTATTTTGAAAAATGACCGAATTGTCTTTGTTACATCCGTCTGACTCACTCTTGACTTCTATTTTGTGTTGGTCGTATAATTTTATTTTGTCGTACTTATCTGCCACACCTTAACCCTTTGAGCCTTATTATTTCCATGCATCAAAATCCCGCCTGTTTTTTTGTGTTCCTTTGAATTAAAAAATGTCAGAAAATGTCCCAGGAGTCAGTGCTTTTGCCCCGTTTTACCAGGATGAGTTCAGATTTCAATATCTGGCAGTTGTTCAACATTACTGTATGTGTGTAATAACAGTTGAAAGTGAAGAAAAACACAAAATCACAAAAACATACACACAAAAAAGAAAACCACTGACCACAACAAAGCCACTCTGCACTCGATACTACAGGCTCGGTGGTGGGTGTTGCAGAAATTTACCGTAAAAACCCGATATGTGTAGAAAGCGCAACTTCTCTGCTTCAGGAACTGTTGGAATTTTTTCGATAGCGCAAGTAGCTCCAGAGATATGGCAGTGGACGCTTCCGGGGCCGCTCCTGTCGGTCTATGAGGGCTAAAGGCCGGTCCGTGAAAATATTATCTGACTAAACTGGTCCGAGGAGCAAAAAAAGATGGGAACTGCTCATCCAAATGACTCTAGTGAAGGTGTATGGACTGGAAAACACAGTGGAGCACTTCCTGTATTACGACATGACTTCACAAGGTGGAACAGAGTGTGTTTGTGTGTTAAACGTGTGAATGAAACAAAACACAACTCCAGGTATGTTTCTCATGAGGAAACATTATAGCATAAATGAGAAAATAGCGTAACACGGACCCTTTAAATTGCGGTTACGTTGTTAATTTTGGATTGAAATATATGCATAATTTTGCAGCTGTTGACATAAATTCTATACAGTTTGTCCTAGTTTCTGTCACTTTTGCTTTCATTTTATTTGACAAAAATATTATGTTGACATATGTAAGTATGTAAGTGTAATGTCAGAACTCTAGTTAAGCACATTCACTGTAACGGCCAAAGTTTTGATTAATGCTGATGTAAAAACGTTTAACTGCACAAACGATAAGTGCACCTGGGATTCTCCACAGAAGCTTTTCAGATATCAATTATTAATCTTGCACCAAAGTAAAGTCTAATTCATTTTAAAATACAAGATTAGCCTCTTACTGTGCACTGATTACAAAAATAAAAGTCTTTTATTTTTACAAATGGGTCGCCGTGTAATTAGTTTAGTTTGAGTTTAGTTCTTTCAGTGATAATTGGAGTCTTAAGTTCATTTCGAGGTCCAGAGATGCAGTATATGGACTCATCATAGCCACTTTGAGTATTTGAGAATCACTATGACAGGCAGGTGACACGTTACAGGTCAGATCTGTGGAAAGGCAAGCCCAGTCAAAGTAAGAACGAAGCACGATTTGAAGGTAATCCGAACCTGTTATTGACTAAACTGAACATATTTAATGCCATACCGTGAAACATTCCAGACAGAGCAATCACATCTCCATGGAGACAAGCTACAGTGCATTTGCAAATATATGAAGTCTAGACTGTGGAGGTGAAGCAGAGAAGATGGAGATGCTGAGGAAGTTGGTTTCGCTGCCGTGGAGATGGGATTGTAATATATATATAAGGGCTGCAACGGATATTGTGTATAATTGTTGTTGTTGTCTGGTATTTTGATCGCCGTAAGCTACAGATACAGGACTGTACGGACTCTAAAACCTGCCTCGTGATGTTCTGCTGTTTGGTGAGGAGATGTCTGGATGGTTTTGCCTCATGTTGCTCCTGTCAGATCGATTTGAGCAGAATGTACGACGGTTTTGTCAGGGTACCCGAGGCGCTTCTCTGTCCTCAAACCAAGAGCTCCTCTAAGCCATACAAAAAGAGTCTGTTTATATGATTGAACTTTAGAATAATACGGGTTCAGATTGATTCGTTAAGGTGTGGTATTGAGCTAGAATCGCATCTGCCTGCGGGGTACAACAACAACTGCATTTGACATTTGAAAGGGTTGTTTTATTACGCTGGTTTCTAATCTATGTTACGTTGTTTCCTCGTCACGAACACGCCTCACAAGAATCCATTTTGTGTATTATAGGACCTTTAAATAATGGCTGATGTTGCTTTGCCTGGAATGTTCTACAGCATGACATTAATTTTAATTTTGTCTGTATCCATGAAGACAAAAATGATGAAATCAGCTCAATCACAGTTAGAATAAATGCTTTCCAATCTTTTTTTTTAAAACGCAATAAAACATTAGTTACTCGAATGTCATACTGTGGAACATTCCAGACATGCAGTGAGGTTTCCATGGCGATAAGCAGGTGGCATAGCAGGAAGGTTGCACACTGTAGGGCGCGTTTAATATAAGAATAACCATAGAAGACGGAAATGCCTTGCAACAAGTCTAATAATACTGACCTATATATTAAATGAGTAAATCAGTGTAATCATTCTAAGTTTAACCCGTGTACATATTGAGACTTTGCAGCTCATGTCATCGTTCACATCACATTCTCTGGGGGTGTGATGCTAACTAGAAGCACTGCTCTGTCTAAGGTTTGTTTGACCCAAATCTGAGCGTCATTTTAACACAGTCTGACCAAAAAGTCTCAAAAAAGCTGATTTTGTGTCTCTCAGAAAGCATTACGCTCAACAGTTTTTCACTCTAGTTAGTCCCTCTCACTTTTTTGTTGAAAATTAAACTCCTAAACAAAACCATGAACACTCGGACTGATCACAAACTCCTGAAAACATGCTCTTTAAATCCATTTTGTGTTTTTTCTTGAGCTTTCGTATGATCTTAAAACTAAAACTAAATTTGCTAGTGTTTGCTTATGTGTTCACTACGTCTCCATGGTAACTGCTGCACACTCCGCCGTACACACCCATGCAGGACACCGCCAGCATGATGTCGCTGCCAAGTATCAATTGTTCCTCATAATTGTCGAATTGTTTGCACAGAAGCTGTTAAAGCGGTAGTAAAAACGCAGAGCAGACATGACATAAAGCTCTGAGGTCGCCCATGTCGCTCCACAAAACTAATAATTTTAAGTCATACGGAAAAAAGCGCAGTATTTTTAGTATGTCTGGGAAGCCTGTGTAAGTGGATTATAATATTGATGTTCATATTTGGAGCAGGAATATGAGAGCGGAGCCGAGCACTCTCCGGAGGCGGCATTGATTTTCTCCAAATAAACAACACGAGATACATGTTTAGGAGGAGGAACTGATCTATAATTCATTCAAAATAAGTTGTTGTCTTAAGTTGTCCAAATGCTAAGTCGCGATATAACTTTTCCAACTCAGATGTGATTCTTTTCCTGAAATGTTCCACAGTATAGCATTAAATAAGTCTAAATAGCGATAATGTGCTCAGGGATGTTTTTTATTGCTCAAAAATACCTTGAAAAACATGCCTTCTTAGAGCGAGTGGGGTCGCCTCTCCACAGATCTGACCTGTAACTTGGCCTAGTTGTGTCACCAGCTTGTCTCCATGGTGATTGAGAAGTTTAATGCCGTAATCTGGAATATACTTGTCTCTGTGTTCGCCAGAAAAGTTAGACGGTTAACTTTAATGAAATATTTTAGTATAGTCAGTACTTTATATGTTACTTTTCCCCATTCAAAAATAATATTGGATTTGAACATTTGCATTGCTATGGCGACAAAAGACCCATTGTCCATTATTGGGTTGTATGTATGGGTCAGTGTTTCTTTAAGAATGGTGAGGCTGGGTTAAAAGAGGCTTTATCTGCAGAAGTATTGATTTGCTGTGAGCTCTGGACTGACAGCTCTAAAATGCTTTCACTGCAGTGTTTTACTCTTGTTCTGCTCATGTGTGTGTGAATGTTGAAGTATGGAGCGCACTATGACCACATGATACATTATGAGAAAAAATCTACTTCCTAGTGACCTATATGGAGCTAGACTGTGGAGGGGAAGTGCAGGAGATGGAAATGCTGAGGAGGCTGATGGTTCTACTGCTGAGGTGGAGATGTGGATACAGAGGATTGGGGCTGTAACGATTTACTGGAAATCCAGAATAATTGTAACTAATTCATGTTACTGTAAGTAAAGTAAGAACCCACCCTTGTTACTGAGTAAAATCAGATTGATAGAAAAAAAAAAAAAAATTAAATGTGGAAAAAAAAAAAATCTGCTAGAAATGAAAGGAAATTGTGCACATGGCATTTTCACTCTAGAATGTCCAGTCATTGTGCAGAAGCGTCAGTCTGTCTATGATTAACTTGGATGATGTGGGTGTCGAGTCAGAGATCGAGGTCGTCATGGACACCATGTGCAACATTTTCATTTTACTTTGAGTTTGGTTTCATTTTCTTTCTTTTTTATTGTAGAGTTGTGATTTAGACCATATAATTCAGAATTTGTTAAATTGTTAAGTTGTTTAATTTGTTAAATTTGTTATGCAGTTAAAGTTCTAAGTTCTCTAAAAAGAAGGAAGAGCTCAGTGTTAGGAAGTGTTAGTAGCTCAGTTGTCTTTAAAATGTACAAAGTTTGCACTGAACATTTACATATATGTTTACATTTGTTACCTAAAAATTGTGCTGGATTAGATTTATCACTCAAAAAATTGAAAGTAACTAAGTAACTTTTACTCAAATTACATTTTAAACAAGTACTTTTTTACTTTTACTCAAGTAGATTTTTAGATGGTTACTCAGTAGGAAGTAGGAATTAAGCAAAGTAAAGATAGTTTTATGTAATTAAAATTTTTCATTACTTTTTCCACCTCTGGATATTTGGTAATAGTTATGAGCAGCAGCATTTCCACAGCACTTCTCAGAGGCCTTTGTGTCTCAGTCGAAGGTCTCAGTGCAGTTTAACAGGAGGACTGGTCAGGGAGGATCAGCAGATCTGTGTCAGGGCAGTTTGAGGTGAGGAAGAGCCCTCAGGACAAAAGTGTCCCTCCTCTGTGTCCTGCTGCATCACAGCAGTGTCCAGGGGGAGCCAGGTGAACACAGCTCTGCTCTGTGGTTTCGGTGGAAATGGGCCATTCCCTGAAAAGAGCCTGTAGCGTCTGAAATGTCCATTAGCTCCTTACCTAGCCTTTTACAATCTCCATGGGAAAAACAAACCGCTTATGTCACACAATCCAGCAGTGCCTTTCTTGTGTATTTGAACTGCACATACTCAGTGTGTGAACCAGGTAGCTCCAAAAGCAGCCAACCACTCCATGCTCACAGGAATCAGGACGATAGAAACTCTAAAACACATGCCAAAAAAGACTTTAATCATTTTCTTTATTCTTAAACACATTTCAATGTACAACAGAAATCATTGTAAAAATCGTAGTCGCTGACTACTCAACTACTAAAAAAATCATTAGTTGCAGCCAGCCCTAATATATCTTTGTCGTCTCTTTTAATCAAGTCTCTGGAGAAAACCAGACAGAATCCTCTTTTCACCTGAGCAGAAGCGATGCCTCCTTCTCAGTCAGCCACATGATTATTTTTAGTTCCGTCTCCATGTGAGAAAAGCCCTGTAAATCCTCTTTAAACCAAACGGGATTCATTTTCATCTATAATTATCTGCAAATATGACGTTTTCCACCTCGGAATTCTGCCCAAATCCTGAAAGATGTTAGAAAATAACAGAGGAAAGAGGAAAGTTTGGTATTAGGATAGAGAGCGAGGGGGTAATTGGATTGAAAATACAGTTATTCCGCTTCCTGACAGGCTTAATGTTGTTATGAGTCGACTAAATGGTTATTTATTTTTATGACTGGACTTCCTATGAATGGAAGTAAGGCCTGCACCAGTTTTTAAGGAATTTACACTCCAGGTTGATTCTTCAGGTATTGTGTAATTGGCTGTTAGACATGTCAGTCAAAGAGCCCAAACAAACGTATCTATCTGTGTAATAAATGGGCTCTATTCATGCTCACGCCACAAAACCGCCGATGTTTGGAAACATGCGGATGACGACTTCCTTTGGACGCTGTTGGCGATAGTAACTGACAAAATCCTTGACAAAAATGGCCCGGTTTTCTTCATCTAGATGCTATTGTATTCTTTTTTTCCTTGTATAAACTGTGTATTTTAATTTGTGACACTAAATACGCAATTAGAGTCATGTCCTTGATGGAAATCTTTGGCAGGTTGTGAAAAGTGCTGCAGCTGAATCCATAGTTTTATTGTTTTACCACATGCCCAAAGTCTGTAAATACACCGGAAGTCGTCATCCGCATGTTTTCAAAAGTGTTCCGGTAAGGGTGAAGAGAGTCTGTTACAGGTATTTTATTGCAAAAAAAATAATCCAACACATCACAATCGTATATATCAGTCCCAAGATACTGGACCAGAAGGTATCTGTCCAATCGATATCTCATTTTTGTCTATAAATTGATCTAAAAAGACAATTTACTGAACTTTATTGACCCAAAACACCTTATAGGGCTGGGCGATATGGACCAAAAAATATATCTCGATATATTTTGCTGTATCTCGATATACGATATATATCTCGATATCTTTACAGGAAAAATACCCCCCTCCCACACTACTGCAAAAACAACAGACAAATTTTATCTGATTAATATTCATTTAGGTCTGCACTTAAACACTCTGCACCCCTTTTTGGACCCTCACCCACAGTTTAAAAACCTCTTCTTTAAGAGAACTTCCACTGGTACTTTAAAGAAAACTGCTTCAAAGTGAATAAAGTGTGCAGGATTTTTAAACCTGTATTTTGACATTCCTAACTGGAGTTACATTCTCTTGTTTTAAAGTGATGTTTAGTCTCTGCACATTTACCAAACCAAACGCACATTGTGACAAATATGATCACACTCAGTATTCAGACCTTGAGTCTGTGACAAGACCAAGACAAAGCTATCGCTTTAGAGAGGGATGCCCAGCAGCATGGGGCTGTCTAATGAGTGGGACAGGTGTGTGTCCTGCTGCGGCGCGCTCCTCGTTTAAAGGGGCGTGGGTGTGTTTTGAAGCGGAGTTTGTTCGTATCAGTGATATCGGCCACACGCGGAGCTCGTATGCTGGAGTCGTGCGCGGTTGGAGGTGTCATGTGGTTGCGCTCGCGCTGGGCAGGTGCATTTAGAAAGTTTAACTCGTCACGTTACGTCTGTGCGCAGCTCCTTATTGTGGCTGCAGAAGCACTCGCAGAGAGGCGCCTGTTTGTTTTCCCGTTCGCACGACGAAAGATTTGCTCGCAAATGCGAGTGAAATGGGCGCACTGTAGAGCCCTGGTCCTAGTCTTGGTTTAGTCCGCGACCGAGCCCCGGGCTCTGCGGCCGCGTTTAGTCCTGGTTTAGTCCTAGTCTTGGTTTAGTCCGCGGCCAGCTCCAGGCTCCGGGGATGAGCACAGGGGGACATAAGCGAGGAGGAGGCGAGCGCGGCACAAAGAAGGCGAGACAAGCGAAGTGGCGAAACCAGAAGTAAACGTAAGCATTATAGCGATATATCGATATGTCAGAATTCATATCGAGTTTCAAAAATATTTCGATATATTTTAAATATCGAGATATCGCCCACCCCTAACACCTTATAATATTCAGCTTGTACATTTTCAAAGTACTGTATATAAGAAATAAGTTACAAAACACATTTAGTTGTTTCCCTTACGCCATATTTGTATTTACAGGAAACAAATATTTTCGATCCATGCCCTAGTATCGGCTGATATCGTTTCTTGGAAGACGCTTAGGGTAATGGTATCAACATCGGTATCATAACAGAAAGAGTTGGATCAGTGCATCCCTAAAAAAACCTGCATGCACTCTTACTGTGATAGTGCTGCCTTTCCGCAGAGCTGACCTGTCACACCGGAAATCTCCGTGGAAATAGTTCAGGTTAACACCACAAAGCGAATCACGTGCGATTGAGAACATGTTTGTAAAGGTGTAAACTACAGGGCAAACGTTTTTCATTAAAAGACCGTATATGTGGTTATTTATTTGCATAGAAAATTCAGTATTGTGCAGTTATAGCCGTTGCGATTTGACAATTTTGCGTGTTTAAATCGTGCTTCAGTTGCGATATATTTAGTCAGTTTTCAGTCATGAGCACACGGAGAGTATAGCTGGTGTGGATACAGTGAAATGCCTTTGTAAACAGACTCACGGCTCATCACAGCTGTCTTTATTTACAGCTCCGAGATTTTAATTTGAGCTTTTCTTTCATGGGCCTCTGCTCCTGTTTTCCTCTCCTCTGCAGACAGGATGGACAGATGGAGGGATGGACGGAGGGAGGAGTGGAGACTGTACAGAGGCATTCATATACAGTAGTCCCAGATGTCCGTGTAAATGAGGCCGGGTTATATTTGGGTTAGGCAGGTTTTTACTGTCCAAGAGGTTGACACTGTACACACTAATCTGAGCTGCTCCAGAATGTACAGGACATACAGAAGGAAACGCACTGCTCGTGGAGTGGATATACATGGTACTACTACTACTACTACTACTACCTCTACTACTACTGCTACTACTGCTGCTACTACTACTGCTACTGCTACTGCTACTGCTACTGCTACTACTACTACTACTACTACTACTACTGCTACTACTACTACTACTGCTACTACTACTGCTACTACTGCTGCTCAGCTAACTAGGCAGCTTGGCAGCCAGCAGCTTAACTAGCAGCTGAAGTAGCAAGCAGCAGCAACCGCTGTTGGCCAGCAGCCTTAACCAGCAGCAAGCAGCGGCAAACAGCAGCAGCGGCAGCGGCAGCGGCAGCGCTTGTAGCCAGCAGCCAAGCAGCGCTGGCAATAGCAGCAGCGGCTTAATAGCGGCGGCTGGCGGCAACAGCTTGGCAACCCAATTAGCCAGCGGCCAGCAGCGGCAGCAGCAACCGAGCGAAGCGGCCAAGGCAGCAGCGGCAGCCCGGCGAAGCGAAGCGGCGGCCGGCGGCGGCAGCAGCAGCGGCAACAGCAACAGCAGCAACAGGCAACAGCGGCAGCTTGCAGCGGCAACAGCGGCAGCAGCAGCAGCAGCAACCAGCAGCTGGCAGCTTAGCGGCGGCGAGCGGCAGCAGCACACTTGCGCAGCTTAACCCCTTGGCATAGCTGGTGCTGTAGCCGGCAGCGGCAGCGACCAGCGAGCAGCGAGCAGCGGCAAGTAACCGCGTGGCGGCAAGCGAGCTAGCCGGCAGCCGAAGGCGGCGGCGGCAGCGAACGCAACAGCAGCAGCAGCTGGCAGCGGCAGCGGCATTAGCAACGCAGCGGCAGTAACGGCCAGCGCTTAACTGGCGGCGCTTGGGGTAGCCAGTGACCTTAGCAATGACGAAGCGGCCTTGCCCAGCTGTGGCAGCAGCTGCTTAACGGCAGCAACAGCATGCTTGAACAGCAGCAGCCGGCGGCACTAACCAGCAGCGGCAGCGCCAGCCAGCAACGGCAGCATGTAGCAGCCAGCCGCGTCAACAGCAGCAGCAGCAGCAACGGGTGGCAACCTGCTTAACCTTGTTAGCAGGCATAACTATGGCGGCGGCGGTTGGCAACTATGCGCTTGCATGTAGCTAGCAGCAGCAGCGAACGCATCTTAACTAGCAGCTAGCAGCAACCAGCTTAGCCAACGCAGCATCTTAGCTAACTAGCAGCTGGCCAGCGTTGGCAATGCGCAGCAGCATGTTTAGCCTTAACAGCAACTAGCTGGCAACCAGCGGCGGCGGCGGCCAACGAAGCAGCAGCGAAGCAGCCTTAGGCAGCGGTAAACAGCCGGCAGCAGCTGGCAACTAGCAACGAAGCGGCAGCAGCAGCTTAACAGCAACCGATTTAACGATTTGGCAGACAGCAACAGCAGCAGCAGCAGCAATTAAGGCAGCGCATAACGCTTATAGCGACAGCGGTGGCAGCAGCATTGAGCGCAGCAGCATGTAACAGCAGCAGCTTAGCGGCTTAACCAGCAACGGCTTAGCAACAGCGGCGAGCAGCAGCAACAGCAGCAGCGGCAGCAAGCGGCAGCCAGGGCGACTTAGCGCATAGCGGCAAGCGGCAACGTTGAGCCAGCAACGCTTAGCATCGCTAAGCAACAGCAGCAGCAGCTGGCAGCCAGCTTATTAACAGCGCTTAACTAGCGAACGCCTTCTTAGCATCTTATAGCGCTGTGGCGGCGGCGGCGGCGAAGCGCAACCAACAAGCAGCATAAAGCAGCGGCAGCAGCAGCAACCTTAGCAGCGGCAGCAGCAACAGCAGCAGCAGCGGCGACCTTAGCAGCTGGCTTAACAGCGGTAGCCAACAGCTAGCGGCAAGCTTAACAGCGGCCAACCGTAAGCGGCAACAGCAAGCAAGCAGTGGCGGACCAGCAGCCAGCAAGCAGCAGCCAACAGCCTTGGCATTGCAAATGTAGCAGCAGCAGCAATCTTAGTAGCAGCAGATTTGACGCTTAGCAGCAGCTATGCGCATCTTAGCAGCCTTAACCAGCAAGCGATAGCAGCGTCTTAGCAGCAGCAGCAGCAGCAACCAACCTGCAGCTTAACAGCAGCAGCAGCAACGGCGTCGCTTAGCATGCTTGCAGCTGCTGCAGCATCTTGTAAGCATGTAGCAAACAGCAAATTAGCAACCTTAGCATCTCTAACCATGCTTAGCAATGCCAGCTTAACAGCAGCAGCAACAACAGCAGCTATGGCGTAGCAACAGCATCTTAAGCCAAGCGGCAGCAACAGCAGCAACGCAGCATGTAACAGCAGCGAGCAGCAACCAGCAGCATCTTAAGCAACGCCTTGCAGCAGCATCTTAACCAGCTTGCTGCTAGCATCATAACCTTATGCTGCTTAACAGCATGCAGAACGTAAGCCAACTAGCATCTTATAGCAGCAACAGCTGCTGTAATGATTATGCTTAACAACAGCAGCAGTAACCTTAGCAGCCTTATAGCAAGCATTAACAGCTTGCTGGTTGGGGAATTTGCTCTAACCTTAGCAACAGTGCTAGGTGGCTGGTGGCTGCTTGCTAACAGTGTTGGTGCAACAGCGAAGAAGCGGCAACAGCTTAGGCGGCAGCAGCAACAGCGCTTGGCCATTGTTTGCCTTAGCACGCTGAGTCAACGCAGCAACAGCTGCCAGCAACAACAGCGAACATGTTGTATGCTGCTGCTCAGCAACAGCAACAAGCAGCAACAACAACAGCTATAGCCAGCTGGCGAACCTGATTTAGCACCAGCAACTTAGCAGCGGCGAACATGTTGCTGCTTGCCTTAGCCAACCTTAGCAAACGCGCTGCTGGTGTAACAACAACATAAGCAGTGCAATTTGAACACAGCTTGCTTAACCTTAGCAGCTGGTGGTTGCTGCTTGGCAGGAACAGCGGATTTTAACAACAGTGCGCGTTTTGCTGCTCGTTTGGCAGCAGTTGCTTGGCTTAGCCCAGCTTCCTTGTAGCAACTGCAGCTGCCAACAGCAACTTGGCCAGCAGCTTAGCAGCCGCTAGCAAGCCAGCTTGCTGTAACAGCCAGCAACAACAAGCAGCAGGCAGCGGCAACAGCACGGCCAGGCAAGCAACCAGCAGCGGCAGCAGCAGCCTTAGCCCAGCAGCAGCCTTAACTTAGCGGCTAACGCAAGCACTTAACCAAGCAGCTGTATAGCTGGCAGCAGGACTTCATATGCTTAGCCTTAGCAAGCATGCGCAAACAGCCAACTTAGCTGCTTATAACCTTGAAGCATCTTGCTGCAAACCAGCATGCTTAACGGCGCAGCAGCATTAGCTTAACAGCAACAGGCAGCTTAACCAGCGGCAGGCAGCTGCGCAGCATCTTAGGCAGCAGCAGCATCTTAACAGCTGGCAATGTAACAGCATGGCATCAGCCAACGCTTAGCTGCGCTGTAGCAACAACAGCGCGTGTAGCAGCAGCTAGCATCTTAACGCTCTGGCAACTGCTATGCGCTGCATGTAACCAACCAGCGGTAACCAACAGCATCTGCTGCATCAACTGGCGAGCAACAACGCTTAGCAGCATGTAACGCAGCTAGCAACTTAACAACTGCAACAGCAGCAGCCTCTAGCAATACTGCTACTACTACTACTACTGCTACTACTACTACTACTGCTACCTCTACTACTACTACCTCTACTACTACCTCTACTACTACCTCTACTACTACTACAACTCTACTACTACTGCTACTACCTCTATTACTACTACTACTGCTACTACTGCTACTGCCAGGCCCGGCCCTAACCATTTTGACACCCTAGGCAAGATTTCAGGTGGCGCCCCTTGGATTGCAAAAAAAAAATAAAAAATACTGCCAGAGTACAGATACTCACAAGAAATCAAACAGTTCATAGTGACGATGTTTTAGACCAGGGGTGGGCAAACTTTGGCTCGAGGGCCACAAAGGGTTCTAAAATTTGATGGAAGGGCCGGACCAGGAGCAGATGGATGGAGTGTTCTAGTCTGACTACATCAACCCAGCAAATAAGACGAAAATAACTTGCAGGATCCAACAATTTACATGTGACATATTCAAACATCTCAATTCAACATGTGCACCATATATCGGGCCGATGATTTTCCACTTCAAAAATTAACATTTTTCGTTTCAGAAGTTTTGACTTCCGTTTGATTGTGACACATTTGATAATTCTGTTGACAGTGTTGGGAAGGTTACTTTAAACTGTATTCCCTACAGATTACAGATTACATACCCCAAAATGTAGTTTGTAATGTAATCCATTAAATTACTTAAATAAGTAACTGGATTACTTGATATTGTCATGTTTTTTTTAAAAACTACATGAATGTAGCAACCACCTCCTGCAAATTCTTGTTTGGTTTTAGACCTGGTTTTAGTCCTGGTTTAGACCTGGTTTTAGACCTTGTTTAGACCTGGTTTAGATCTGGTTTTAGTCCTGGTTTAGACCTGGTTTTAATCCTGGTTTAGACCTGGTTTTAGTCCTGATTTAATGCTTGTTTACACATGGTGTAGACCTGCTTTAGACCTGGCTTAGTCCTGGTGTTAGTTCTGGTTTAGAGGTGCACAGGAGAATGCGAGGTCCACGCAGCGTGTGCAACAAGACACAGTCCACGCGCGGTGTCCACACCGAACAAGAGGAAATGTGGCACGCGCCGTGCGGGAGCAGGTGCAGTGTGCGCGGCACACTAGATATATACTTGGCCGCAGTGCTTTATGGGAAGGTTTTCGGACCATGAGTGAGGAAGTCGTGTTCAAGATATAGTTCTACCCCCGGGCACTGTACACCTGGCGCATGTGGATAATTTGGTTTTATGTATCACTGTATCTAGAGTGCGCCATCTATTGGGAAACGGCAGAATTGCAGGGAAAATAAAACTAATAAATTTTATTGCAGTTCATTCATGTTTGGCGGGCCGGATTAAAAAGGTTAATGGGCTGTATGTGGCCCCCGGGCCGTAGTTTGCCCACCTCTGTTTTAGACTGTGGAGGATTTTATCCCCCATCGCCAATTTTTGCGCTCGGCGCCCCCTAGTGGAGCGGTGGCGCCCTTAGCATTTGCCTATGTTGCCTAATGGGGGGGCCGGCCCTGGCTACTGCTACTGCTATTACTACTACTACTACTACTACTACTACTACTACTACTACTACTACTAATACTAATACTGCTACTACTACTACTACTACTAATACTAATACTGCTATTACTACTACTACTACTACTACTACTACTACTGTTTCTATTACTACTACTGCTAATACTACTACTGCTACTACTACTACTACTACTACTACTACTACTACTACTGCTGCTTCTATTACTACTACTACTACTGCTACTACTAATACTACTACTACTACTACTACTACTTCAACTGCTACTACTACTGCTATTAGTACTACTGCTGCTATGACTACTACTACTACTTTTGTTACTACTACGACTGCTGCTATTACTGCTTCTACTACTGCTACTACTACTAGTACTACTACTACTCGTACTACTGCTACGACTGCTAGTACTACTTACTACTATGACTACTGCTTCTACTACTGCTACTACTACTTCTAATACGACTAGTGCTACTGCTACTATTACTACTACTACTAGTACTACTACTGCTACTTCTGCTGCTGCTACTACTACTACTATTACTGCTATTACTACTATTACTAGTACTACTGCTACTGCACAAAACCCAGGCTACATCACGACTAACAAATCAAGTTCAATCCAATCTTTATTAAGAACACATAATATCTGGTTCATAATATCTAAATTATATACAAATATGAAGAATAAAAATGTAAATATACAATTCAAATCCAGCCTAAACTGTTCCTAAAGTGGTGCTGCCTGAGAATAGATTTCAGCCCTTCCTTGTGATGAATGGAAAAGTCCCACTCATATCGCCTTTCTCTCTCCGTGTTTCTGTTTTGAATGTTCAGTCTACGGCCGGTGTAATCTGACGCGTTCCTGTTTGTTATCTAAACTAAAGCAGGGCTCCTTGATGGGCAGGACAGGGACCGGGTGTGGGACCAGGTCAAAAGTACTATCACTGGATTTGGGTGGATGACGATATTTGAACCAGGAAATACTGTGAACGCCTGTACCTGTTTTTTCCATGGATTTAAGCAAAACGTGCCTTCCCCAGTGCTGATGTTTGTGTATTGTCGACTGTGCGCTGACAGCATCTATATCTGTATCTTATAATGCGCTATCAGGAGGTGCGTGTTATCATGCTAGTCATTGTTAGCTTTACTCTGATGGCAAAACTTCAGTCCGCCCAGTTTGACGTTAACTATAGTACTGTATATATTTCAGGTCATCGAAATGATGTACACAGTTACATTATTAAACGGTGACGATTTAGGAATTTTCTGAATTGTGTGAGTGTTTACAAATGTGTGGATTTGAAGTGAACAAATCAAATACTTATTTTACGGATAACTATGTAAAGA
This sequence comes from Odontamblyopus lacepedii, assembly GCA_034769755.1. Classification (NCBI taxonomy): domain Eukaryota; kingdom Metazoa; phylum Chordata; class Actinopteri; order Gobiiformes; family Gobiidae; genus Odontamblyopus; species Odontamblyopus lacepedii. Next base: position 13,538,518 of record CM068346.1, on the reverse strand, counting down.
TATACTCACAGTTACCATAGCGTTTAATATGATGTAAAAGTTGTTCACCTTTACGTTAGAAATGCACTGATCTGATATCGGTTCCGAGAATATCCTATTTTCTTTTATATATTGGTGTAATAAGACAATTTACTGACCACTGTTGTGTTTTGTGTTTTGTAACTACAGAACAGCTTTATAAATACACATTTGGACAATTTTTTAACTGATGCTTTTTGTGTTTAAAGAAAATCAGTTAGATTTTCAGACTCTGCCCTAGTATCAGTTACCGTAATATCGGGTAGGGTGGTCCATCAAAGAGTGGTAAAAAATAAAGTTTCAGATAACCTTGATTAGAACCCTGTATTAGGTTAGCATCCAAAAGACGATTCAGGAAGAAACTTTTTATGGACATTTTAAGCAACTTTTATGGACTTTCTAAGTATTTTTTATGCAATTTTCAGTTTGTGTTTGCAGTAATAATAGAGGTTTAATTTAATAGCACAACTTTTCAGACTACAAGTTCTTCATCAGAGCGCAGTGTGGAGCATGTGTAGGGGGTTAATCTAGAGAATCAAGCAATAGTTTCAACATCAGTATCTGAACAGAAAAATCATGGTTTACATTTTGTCTGTCGTCAAAAAAGCATCCGAAAACCCAAAAATGAGCTTTCTATGATATATTTCCTAAGTATCTGGCAGTGAATGCCTCACAGGTTCAGTTCTGATTGTAATGCAGTTTTAAGCACATATTCCAGCCTTTACTTTAGTCTAGTTTTCTAGTCTTTGGGGCAGATTAGCGAGTGGCCCCGGCCGTAGCCTTCTTTGTGTCTGGGAAGGGTTCGCCTCACGGGGGGTGGTGCGAGGGTTAACTGGGGCTGGATTGATATAATTGGAGGGAGCGGATATTAGCGTGAGCGCTAACGAGGCTAAAGCGCCGGACAGGACTCTGAGGGATCAGGGCAGATTTGGGGGATTAAAATGTCTGATCTCATTTAAACGTTATCCATGAAGTCCTGCTGTGACGGCCGGACAGACCCACACGCGTTAGTATTAGCGTAATATTTACATATAACATTCAAAAGACACAATACAGGCTTAGTGCTGGTGGTGAAGAAGAGGAGTTGGAGAGGCTGAGTGGGTTGATGGTTTTATTTCTGCATTTGAACTGGGGAGAGGAACATTTGAGCTGAAATAAAAATAAGATATATAGGGAGAGAAAGAAATTTATTTATTTATATGACTGAAGACTCGTCATGTGTTTTCAGTTATTGTTCAGATTTGTGTTTTGTTTATTTAACGTCCTAGTATATTATAGTATATACTTTTTATAAACATACAAATACACATCTATATATTAATACTAGGGAAGCACTAATACAATACAGGTATCGGTTATTGCCAGGGCTCGATACATAAACCATGATACGATACAGATGTCGATACAGTGATCTTTCGATTCAGTATGATTTCGTAAGATATATTTCAAATCGATTCGATAAGTTTCAATAAAAAATAAAGCCCGACTCATGGCTGTGATACTAAAAGTCTTTGTTAAACCACTTCTTGTGCAAAGTGAATATAAAACACACCCATTTTAATCATCAAAATTGTGAATATGTCAAATGTGAAAAAATTCAAAAGTTGTCTTCCTCCAAACAAGCAACAAAACTGTAGCTCTGTAACTAAATATAAATACTAAATATATAATACTAATACTAAATATCGATACTGTGTCATCACATTAAACAATACAATATATCGATATTTCAACATTTTTGCACACCCCAAATTGGCTGATAAATTCAGCTGATATTCCATTTGGGTCTGTAAACTGGTGTAATAAGACTATTTTGTAGCCACTGTTAGGCCCAAAACATGTTGGAATATTAAACTTGTGTTTTGTAACTACAGAAGAGCTTTTAAAAACACATTCAGATCATTTATATTTTTACCTGATGCTGTTTTTTCCCCAGTATTTTCAATATCTGCACTGGTATCGGTTGTTATTGGGTATCGGCAGGTGCTTAAAGCCAAAGTATCCACATTTTATATAGGATTTCAGTGACCTCGATGCCCAAATCATGTACAAATCATTCCCAAATGTATGTATATGATATGATACTACAGTTGGTTGTACTGTTGTATGCAGATTGTGTAAAAGCCGCCACCTCTTTAGCTTCATCGCTCTTGTATTTCCTTTGTAAAGTTCATTATGTGACGTTTCCGATGGAGGGTGTGTCACCGGCTTGTCTCCATGGAAAGAGGTTACACAATATGGCATTAAAGTTTTCCATGGAGATAAGCAAATGACACCACCAGGCCAAGATACAGGTCAGATCCTTCACCAACCCATAGCTATATTTTATTATTATCTTATTGGTTTTCTGTTATTGTTTTCATTCACCTGTGCATTTAATTGTCATTATTGGAAAGTTTTAGTCTGTACAGTAGTGTGCAGATTTGTGTTATGGTTAGTTCTGGTACACTGACCCTCTCATCTCCTCTGTCCCACATGATTCTTCCAGTCCGACTGCTCTGGGACTCACTGTACCAACATGTCGTACTATCAAAGCCCACATCGCTCTGTCACGTCTGCAGAGTTATATAAAGCTCTGGTGCTATGGAAAAAAATGTGCTTACTGTTAATTTATGAAAAAAAAAATCTAACATCTAAGAATATATGACTACCAGCAGAAACAGCAGATAAAATATTAAAAGTCTGCAATATATAGATATGAGAGTTGACTTGAACAACAAAATTTTTCAAAAAATACATAAAAAAAGCCAAAGAATTTTTAGAGAGCGACAGTCTCATAGGATAAAAACTCCATGTATGTTTTTGATGAAGAAGAGACAACATTATACATTATACATCAAGAAGTGCACTGTTAGCATGTTAGTTGTTATTAGCTTAACCGTGACATCAAAACTCGGCTCTGATCTTTGAGAGGTGTGAAAATCTCTTGTTGTGAATAATTAGGTTGCTCAAAATGTACAAAATAACTGAGGAGAAACTCCCTTAAAAATGATCTAATTTTAAGAGTGTAAAATCAGGAAGAGAAATTACAAATTTAGCATTAAAGACACTTCCCTTTTTTTAGAATCTGGTATATTCCGTGCAACAGTAAAGGGACACCCCCATGGGACCACTTTTTCTCAGATTTTCTTTCACTTTGAGAGCCGAGTCAGCAGCAGACATGTGACCTCTAAAAGGCTGAAGTAAGCTCCTCTTTCTTCCTCTTGAAAATGCCTCTGACACTGACAGACTGTGGGCCCAAAGGAAAAGCACATGTAGGTCACAGACACTTTCTATATTTACCCGTCGCCATGGTGATAGTCACATACATGAAGTGGTGTTATTGGAGCTGGTGTAAAATTGTCACACAAAGATAGCAGCAAAATGTCCACCTGCCAATGCCAGTGATGTACATAGAGCCCAGGGTGATGTTAGAAAACTGGACTTTGTCTAGAACCTCACAGGCATTTATTCAGTCACATAGTGTGTTTATTGTCTGAAAATACCTTTAAACATGTATTAAATTTGTGAGCGGGGTCACCTCTCCACAGATCTGATCTGTGAATTGATGTGGAAGTATCTCCTGTTTGTCTCTATGGTGATAGATAAATTTAAAGCCGTTCTGTGGCACACTGTGTGGCCAAACATTCTTGTGAAAATCTGATCTCCGCAGATCTCAGCTCTGCAGGGCTGGACCTGTTAGTACTCGGACTTGGATGGAGATCTCTGGGAGTTTTAGGCAAGACACGTCACGACATAGTATGAAAGTGGCATCTGCATGAGTGCTGGTGAGGCTGGTGAGGTGTTGGTCAGAGGGGCAGATGGCACAGACGGGCAGCCTCACTTCAGTCTGTCCCAGGGCAGCTGTGTCTACAGTAGTACCTGCCCACCACAGAGAGAGGAGGAAATGAATAATGCTCCAAACTGCATAGTGACTTTGAAACGCGCTGTATAACACTAATGCATTATTACATGATTACATTTCAGGCAACGCAATAAAGTCTCAAGGGCAGAGCAGATGGTGCCCTCCAGCAGAAAAGTCACTGTGTACTTTTGTAGAACTAGAGGCTGCTGGTGCCTGTGTCTTCTCGTCTCCTCCCCCTTTACCCCTCTCCTCTCCCTCTCCACTCATCTCCTGTACGAGGTGTACTGAGGTGGAGCAGTGACGGGATCTTTTCTGTCCAAATCTGAGCCTGTTTAAGGTCGTAACAGATAGAACAGGACGACTACACCAAAGTCAACACAGCCTCATCAGTTTGGGAGGAGCACAGAGGAGCAGGAAAGGAGGAGTGAGTGAACTCTGACCCCACTTGATTCTGACCTGACTCCTCCTACAGCAAATCTCCACTTATCCTGTTTTGGTCTTGGTTTGTTCATGTAGCCTTGATGTAAACCTGGTTTGGTTCCAAGTAGTTAAGTCTAAATGTGATTGTGCTTTGAGTGAGTTGAGTTTTTATGCTGCTTTTTCTTTCCCAGATCACTCCTGCACTGGGTGAAATGCAGCTGGAATGCACTAATTAAGTTCTATTATTGAATCACAACACATAATCTTCCAGCAATAAGGCCATGTTAGTGCTATGAGTTAGACCCTTAGCCTGATTTTAGACTTTGAAAATACATATCCATTTTTTCCTCTGTCTGTTTTGTCTCTGCAGTCTCTTTTTCTGTCCCGTTCTAAACCATGAGTCAGCCTCCTCTCCCTCGGGCTGAGTCTCTTTTCATGTGGTGAAGTCCTAAAGTGGAACAACCAAACGCCACAGTCAAGTCTAAAGGGCGGTCCTCTGTACGACACATAAACAAAACACAGTACGGGGTCACGGGGTGCTCTGGGGACATATAAAATCCTATTCTTTTCACTGAAGTCTGGGCTGGTTTCTTTTGTCTTTTAGTTTTGACGGCGTTTCCATGATCTCTGAACTTTTTGTTTCGAGTACCCCCTTAACTCTGGGGTAAAAATGTCGGTTTAAAACGTCTTGTCAATAATACATATATTTTTGTGTTTAAATAATACTGAAAAATTACCTAAAACCTGAAACTTTTGGTCCTGTATTACATAAAATTGAGTCTTGTGAGCTTTAAGTCATGTTATAATGTTGTTACCTCCTCAAAAACATGCCTGGAGTTGTTTTTCGTTTCATTCACATCTTTAAGTAATCCTATATTATTAGCCTGTCTACATCTCCAAAGCTCAAAATACTCTGTTCCACCTTGTGATGTCATGAAGCGGAAGTTTTCACATTAACATCTCTTTTTTTAACTTTAGTTCAGCAGAGTCTAAATGATCCAAATGATTCTAGTGAAGGCGTATGGATTTTAAAAGCACAGTGGAGCACTTCCTGTATTACCACATGACATCACAAGGTGGAACAGAGTGTTTTCAGTTTGAGAGAAGAAAAACTCAGCCTAATTATGCAGGGTTTGTGCGTTAAACATGTGTGAATGAAACAAAACACAACTCCAGGTCTGTTTGTGATGAGGAAACAACATTAGAACAGATCAGAAAGCACAAAGCCTGTTGCAATCATTTTTAGACTTTTTTTTGTTTTCAAGGCCAATAATGATTATTTAGAATCCCCAGAACCCAAAGGTCGATTAGCTCTGCTCTGCTCTGATATTTTTGGGCTGATTTCCAGTATTTTCCCAGAATTTAGGTTGTTTAAATACACTACAAACCCACAGACAGCTCTTTTCTACCACAAACATTTCATAGAGCTGTCGAATCATGCTAAAAAGTCCAAATATTTACTGCTACTTTATCTACTCTCTGTTTTACTATGACTCATTATAGACACAAAATAATTAGATAGACAGACAGATTTGTTATCATGAAAGGCCTAACTATATGTATGTAAATATATGCACTCTTATGTTTTTAACAAAGGTACTACGGTATAATCTCAAATGAAACTGGGTTGCAAGTTTAGCTTTTCCATCCGCACCATTTTTTCATTTTCATTTGCTGTTCATGCTGATAATATAAATATGAAACTGAAGCAAAACTATGTGGAATTTTTTGAATAATAAAATGCTGATTCGACAAACGTGTGTCTCTTGAAAGGTGCAGGGTGTAACTTTTCTGGTGGAAAGTTTGTTAAATGCTTTTCTGCACAGAGATGTTATTGCTTTGTCTGGAGTGTCTCACAGTCATAGTATGACAATAAACCTTTCTGTCGTCATGGAGACCAAACCAGACCATGTTACAGGTCAGATCTGTGGAGAGGCGACCCCGCTCACCGTCAAAACGCCTGTTTTTGTAGGTATTTTTAAGCATTAAAGCCACCTGTAATTGAATAAATGCAGAGTAGAGCTGTTTAATGTCACACTGTGGAACATTCCAGGCAGCGCAATGATGTATCCATAGAAACAAGCAGGTGACGGACCCCCAATCAAAAAGTTATGAAGTCTTCACCCTATAGAAAGTGTTTAAATCTGAAACTCCTGTTATAAACCTGATGCATGTGCGCCTCTGAGTTCTGCCACTAGATGGAGCTGCTTTACCAGATTTCACACGTTAAACGCCTGAGGTACAAGAAATGCAATAGCCTTTTAGAGAAGTGAGTAGTTTCTTAGTTTAACAAGATTTAAATTCAAATTTATTTCAGGGAATGGTTTATATGAAAATTACTTTGTTAAATCTTTTGTCCAACCTGTGCAATTAGTATATTTTGCATCCAGAATATTTAAAACTGAAAGGAGTTTTGTAGTTAAGTGTCTGATACATTATTGGAAAAGTACATATTGTTCTGTATAATTTTTTACGAAACATTCAACCCTGAAACATTTCTCCCCCACAGTTCTGACCACATTTGACCCATCAGCTGTGTCTCCAGTGCAATCTTGCACTTTTGAGCAACAGGAAACAGGAAGTGGTCCAGTTCTGTTTGGTCCAATCACAAACAAGCACTGCTGTCTCTGCAACTTTGGTTTTGTTATTGTTGTTTACTCAAGCACAGGCCGCGTCTCAATTCTCTTTCCTCGCTTCCTTCTCCTCGATTAGTAGTTTTTGGAAGTAGTGTAGCATCCATCTTGTATTTACAATTATATATGAATGTTTTTGGTCTCTAAATACTTTCCACAACTTTTATCTTTTATGAACAGGGTCGCCTCTCCATAGATTTGACATGTAACTTCTGCAGGAACATTCTACCCAAAGCAATAACTATTTTTCCTGACTGAAATGACTCTCAATTCAGACTGAAGCTGTTTCTGAACCCTTTGGACACAGAGGAAAGTCAAATTTCAAATTCCACCTTATTTTACGGGGTAAATATAAGAACAGGTACAGCTGGTGTCTCTGGGGATGATCTAAAAAACAGCAGATTGAGCATTTGTTGGAGCTTGACATGGTGAAACTGAAGCAGATTTCACTAAACATAAGATTTAGGAACTTGTAATGAGGCAAAAAAAAAAAGTCCAGGCAGAATTTATATCAAAGTCCTGTTAAATGTTTGTGAATTTTTACGTTGTTTTCCTTTGCAGATTGCAGTTACACGTGTCACCTGGAGTGTGAGAGCCAAGTCCAACTCGACTGTAACCAGAGAGACAGAAAGCATGAAAGAACTCCACCTCCCAGAATCCTTTGCTCCACTCCGCCACAGCCAAAGGTAAGAAACATCTTCATGCACTGGCTTTTCTGAGTTTTAGACATCACAACATCTCATTGTTCTTGTGGTGTTTGAAGGTTTGTAAATGACACAAAATGGACTCTTGTGAGCTTTAAGCCGTGTTAGTGTTGTTGCCTCCTCAAAAACAGACCTGGAGTTGTGTTTTGTTTCGTTCAAATGTTTGAGTAAATCTTTATTATTAGTCTGTCTACATCTCCAAAGCTCAAAATGCTCTGTTCCACTTTGTGATGTCATGAAGCGGTAGTTTTCATGTTAACAGCTCCTTTTACCTTTTGTTCAGTAGTGACAATTGGTAATTCCTGGCTGAAATCATCCAAATTCTACTGAATTCTAGAGAATGTGTATCTACTAAGCGAACAATTTAACACATGTATTAGAGCACCTGTCATGAAACAGGAAAACATAAATAACTTCATACTATATCCAAAACTTATTTCAAATGAACTATTTCATTCTTGAAATGACCAGTTGGAATAACAAAATAGTCCTTGTTGACAAATAATAACCAAAAATGTGAATATTTTGTGTGAGCAGCTTTGGCACAGATAACAGCTGTGCTCTTGCTGCTTTGTTTTTATGTCGTTTTGCAAAGTCTCTTTTGTTATTGAGTTACAAATAATTTCATAGTTATATTTTAGAATTAAAGATATTGTTTAATAAAATAAAAAGATAATTGTCAGTGTTATTAATAAAAAATATCTTACACATATACTGGCGGATTAACTATTGTAGAAACATAAAAAGATATTTCGGTAAACAGAAATACTGTTAAGCACTGCAACTGTTAATTTGAAAACTACAGCTTCATGACACAAGGTGGAACAGAGCATTTCGAGCTTTCTAGATGTAGACAGACTAATAATGCAGCATTACTCAAACGTGTGAATGAAACAAAACACAACTCCAGTTCTGTTTTTGAGGAGGTAACAACATTCTAACATGGCTAAAAGCTCACAAGAGTCTCCTTTGCGTAACATAGGGCCCTTATATGATGAATGATGTGAGATCGATGCTTGTAGCTGGCTGTGAGTCAGAGATTTTCTATCTTCAGTTGCTTCTCCACTTTTACATAACATTTATGAATGTATTTGCTGGTTCCTTATTTGGGCACAAAATGTTCCTCTGTCTGAAAAGAAATGGTTACATCATCTGGTCTGACACAGTTTAGGAAGTTTTTATTATTTTATTTTTATTAGATGATCTTTGTCACAGTGTTGAGGAAAAGGTCCCTCGTGTTTTGGAAATGCTCAGACACTCAGATCTTTTATGACATATTTTTGTTTATGAATAGGAAGCTTGATACAAACCTACAATTTAATGTGGAACATGTACTTTTTAGTGCTTCTGAGAAAGATATTCCTGCAAAAAATATATATGTGTTGAATTTAATCCTAATCCTTTCAAAATTTCTTGTCCTTGGCTGCAAATTTTCTAGTCAGAAACCCAAATTAGTCGTATTTCAGTCCCACTTTATATGGAATTTGAAATATAAAATGTGTATTTATTATTTTTCTTCATTTGTAACATTTGTATAATGCTTTAGGGGTGTACAAAAATATTGAAATATCGATTTATTTTATCATGTAATGTGAATATACAGTATCGATATCATGGCCTAGAGTATTTTTTGATCTGTTTTACTAAATTATTTTGTTACAGCTACAGTTCTGTTGTTTACTTAGAGGAAGAAAACTCATTCATGCAACACATTTGACATTTTCACTGTTTTGATGATTAAAATGGGAGTGTTTAATATTCACTTTGCACAAGAAGTGGTTTAACAAAGACTTTTAGTATCGCAGCCATGATTTAGCTTTTGTTTTTACTGAACTGTATCCAATCTATTTGAAATACTGTATATCGTATTGAATCAAAAGTGCACTGTATCGAGATGTGTATTGTATTGGCCACTTCTTAATGATACCCAGCCCTATAAGCAATGTTATTGTTTACACCACTGTATATCACATTGTATATCTGAAATTGCTTTTGAGGAAAACTGTTCTGAAATCAGCGCTAAAACAACAGAACTGTTTGGGCTCATCGGGAACTTTGTTTGTGAATGATTTTTTGAATGTAGTGTATGTACGGATGTGTGCAGTATGTTAATTTAACAGCAAAAATTGACCTGTTTTTTGGATAATATTTCTGCAACAAAACTAATTAAGACAACAGAGAGAAGTTTCAAGTATGAAAACTCAATGTTGGAAATGCAGTTTTCCCAGTGGATTCTAAATGTTTGGTGATAAATATCTAAAAGTACATTCACCAAAGCTGAACCTGACTATCTCTGTTACTGGCAAAACTCTAAAACTTGCAAAATGACAGGAAAAATCTGAATTTAAAAGGTTCATTTTAGCTACCTTGAGGCTTGGGGGTAACAGTAGCTCAGTTGGTGTTTGTCCACTGATCTGAAGGTTGGAAGTTCAAATCCCCCTCTCGACATAAACGCCACTGGTTGAGTGGTCATTTCCACGGACACACAGGTTGGCGGTGCGATTCCAACTCCCACAGACGAATGCTGTCGTCGTGTCCTCGGGCAAGACGCCCACCTCACCCCCAGTGTCCGTGTCCACTGATTTAAGAGAGCGTGCGTGTGTGAATTTTCCTTGATGTAAAGCGCTTTGAGTAGGCTACAGGGTCCGCCGCCTATTCCGACATCTCTTCATTATGACACGACAGTTTTCCGACACTTTTTACATTGCTATTCCGTCACGTCATATTTTCATTTTTTTTAGCTTTGCAATCGTCTACCCAGACACATCTCTCGCTGTTCTTCATCTCACCAACGCTCAAGTCACACACAAAACCGACGCACACAGTAGCCAACTTCATAATGACACACACCTCTTCACATTACAGGCAGACCATGAATTACATACATAAACATCCTTGTATCCTTGTTATGACCTTGTACTTTACTATCACACCGGCCCAAACTTCTTATGATAAATGGGAGCTCAAAGTATAACAGGCTATCACATTAATATTATTCATGTCAGTAAAGCAAAATGTTTGGAAAATAGTAAAGTGGGACGCCTGGAAAATAATGTTTATGCCGCTACTTTGACAATTAGACGTCAATGTCGGAATAGCAGCGTGGAACCTTTGAGCTCCTTGAAGGTGGAAAATCACTGTATAAAAATGTGACCATTAACTATTTACCTCCATCTGTATTTAACAGTATAAAGCCTATTGGTGGTTTTCAGATTCTAAAATGTGATGGCGCCATAGTCCCAGATAAAAGGCACGAGACAGTTTTTTTCTAATTACACGGTGCTTTGCTGTGAAATATCCAAAAGTTTATTATTACTATTAGCAACTAGACCCAAGTATTGCAACACAAATTTGCATTCCGACTATATTAACTTCAGAGGAGCCCATCTGTATGAAATCACATGGGCCTGTAGAATGTTATGATGTCATCTGTTATGTCTGTGGTCGTGTTTCCAGGTTATACTCTACATTTAAGTCCATTACACTAAATAGGGCGCTTCTTGTTCTGACATTCCAGCTTCAACATTGTGTAAATGAGCGGTTGTGAGGCGCCTCTTCACTCTGGTCTCTGTGATCACTGCGAAGAATGTGTCCGAAAACCATATTTAAGCTCTTTCGACATGTTATAGGTGCGGCGAGTTCGAACGTCTGACCTGGAAACTGCCGCAGAGCTCGGCAATATTGTATTTGACGAGCATAGGGTACATATTTTCATATTTTACACACGTTTTTGCTTTTTAGATTACTTTTTACCATTATAATATGATTTCTGAATGTATAACTTTTAGTAATTCACATTTGGACGTAGGCGGTAAAGGTAATTTGACCGTATCTGTGATTTGAAATGGTCTGCTGAAAGTGTATGGACTTTAAAAACCCAGAGGAGCTCTCTGCAGTGGACGAGAGCAGAGCTGAGTTGTTGTAACTTTTCTCCTTCATTCCATCTCCCCATCTTTGACTTGCTTTCTTTCTTTCTTTCTTTCTTCTATCTCTCCTTCTTATAGCTCTTTCTTTCAGCATCTCTCTCTCATCTCTCTCAGCTTCTCTCTGTCTCCCTCTTGCTCTCTTTCTCTCTTTCTCCCTATTTCCCTCTCTCTTTCTCTTTTGCCATCTCTCTCTCTTTCCCCAACTCTCTCTCTCATCTCTCTCTCCTTCTCTCTCCACAAATCCCTCTGTTGTTCTCTTTCCCCGTATCTCTCTCTCATCTCTCTTTCCCCAACTCTCTCATCTCTCTCTCTCCTTCTCTCGCCACATCTCTCTCTCTCTCATCTTTCTTACCTTCTCTCTCTCCATCTCTCTCTCTTGCTCTCACATTCTCTCTCTCCCCAGCTCTATCTGTCTTCTCCATCTCTCTCGCCTTCTCTCTCACTTTCTCTCTCCATCTCTCTCTCTCATTCTCTCATCTCTCTCTCCCCACTTCTCTCTCTCATCACTTTCTCTCCCCATCTCTCTCTCTCCTTCTCTGTCTCTCTCTCTCTCAACATCCCTCTCTCCCTATTTCTCCCTTTCCCCATCTCCCTCTCTTCTTCTTTTTCTCCATCTCTCTCTCCCCTCATTTCTCTCTCCCCATCTCTCTTGCTCCTTCTCTCTCCCTCTCTCCAGGTTTTTCTCTTTTCTAACTACCTCCGAGCTTCTTCTTTTTCTCTTTTCTCTCTTTATGGCTCAGTGTGTCGACATCAGCACAAATGGATTGATTCCTGCTCCCTTTTACCCTCTGCAGCAGCTGTATACACACACACACACACACACACACACACACAGGCCTTTAGTGTGTGTTGTGTGTTACGTGTTATGTATGTTGTCTTCTGTGTTTCAGACTCATTATATTGACGGATGTTTGCGTCGAATAGCTTGTTGTGCACATACAGATAAGATGGTCGGTCAAATATTGGACTGAGTGTGTGTGTGTGAGTGAGTGTGTGTGTGTGTGTGTGTGTGTGTGTGTGAGTGAGTGTGTGTGTAATGTCAGGACCTGAGTAGTGTTAGCATTAGGAAGTGGCACATTATCAATCCAAGCACTTTACAGTAAAAGGACACACACAATTCATGTACAGTATTATTTTACTTGGTCAATGCATTTACTGTATAGAGATACGTTTATGTTTGGAGAATAGTAGTAGTAACGGTAGCAGTAATAGTAGTAATAGTAATAATAATAGTAGCAGTTGTAGTAGTAGTAGTAGTAGTAGCAGTAGCAGTAGTAATAGTAATAATAATAGTAGCAGTTGTAGTAGTAGTAGTAGTAGTAGTAGTAGTAGCAGTAGCAGTAGTAGTAGTAATAGTAATAATAATAGTAGCAGTTGTAGTAGTAGTAGTAGTGGTAGTAGTAGTGGTAGTAGTAGTTGTAGTAGTAGTAATAGTAGTAGTAGTAGTTGTAGTAATAGTAGTAGTAGTAGTAGTAGTAGTAGTTGTAGTAATAGTAGTAGTAATAATAGTAGTAGTAATTGTAGTAATAGTAGTAACGTGCGTATCGACTGAACATGTGTATCGAATTGTGACACTAGTATCAAACGATTCGATATTATATCGAATATCGTTGCATCCCTAATCAACACCCTTGAATATTTAGATGAACCAGTCTCTGATACTTGCCTGTTTTTAGTCCTTTTTGCCACATCCACCAAACCAGACTTCTGTAGCAGATGTCATTATTGTTCACCTCTGCAGCATTAGTCTTATCGGACAGAGGTTGCATTGGGGTCACGAGGAGGCAAGTGGCGGGGTCAAAGGTCGCGATAATCTCCATCCGAAGCCGATCACTCGTTCTTCTTGGTCTCACCTCCAGCTCTGTCTGCTCTCGCCAACGGCCAAACGTCTGTCCTGGTGTTCACTGGTGCTTTCTGTCTACAGGAATACAATAAAATCACCAGTTCTGTCGATCTTCTAATCTTCATTTCATTTATCATCTTTTTGACTCATTTAATATTATTAGTTACAAGTTATTATTAGTTACAGTATTGTAAGGTTTTTTTTCAGTTCTTTTAATAAAAAAAATCCTGTTTCTCCTCAGTGGTTTACACTTTTTTGTAAATATTTTCTGTTGATAATTTTAAAAAGATGATTAAGAAGACCCAATGCACATCAAGAAAATAAAAATTTCACTGGTCGACTGATTGAAAATTGATTCACATTGACTGGTTGACTTCTAAAATACTCTTGTATTTGAAGTGCTGGACCTTATAAGTAATAAGTTACATATCTAGAAGTGCATTCAAATGTGTCCTGTTTTTATGCAAAATAAGAGGTGGGGAAATGACAAACTTTAAAAAAAAACCTGCAGTCTTTGTGATTTGCTAATTTAATGTCTATTCAGTTCATTTGTGATTAATCTTGCACTTTTAATGTCCAACTATCTCGAATAATGCCAGCCTAAAATGTCAATGATAACCCTGGGCACAAAATGAAATCCAAGTCTTTATGTATAATGACAGATCCCAGAATACTGAGCTGAGTGCAGTCAGACGGTCGATGAAACAAATCCTGTTTAAATAGTCTCACCCTGGCCTCTCCCCGTCTGTTTAGGGTTTTGCATAAATCAATAAGACGCCTATAATTCATTATAGAGTCACAGGGTTTACACTCTGACCAGCCCCAGAGGTCAGCATTTGGTCTGTCATGTTTAAACCAGGGTTAGACCTGGTTTATTCCCTGTGTAGATCCTAGTTTAGACCCTGGTTTAGTCCTGGTATAGTCCTAGTTTAGACCTGGTTTAGTCCTTGTGTAGATCCAGGTTTAAACCCTGGTTTAGTCCTAGTTTAGCCCTGGTTTAGTCCTTGTGTAGATTCTAGTTTAGACCCTGGTTTAGTCCTTGTGTAGATCCTGGTTTAGTCCCTGGTATAGTCCTGGTTTAGACATGGTTTAGTCCTTGTGTAGAACCTGCTGGAGACTCTGGTTTAAACTCTGGGCTAAATATAAAACTCACGATGTTATTGCGCAACTTTATTATCACCGACACACATTCTACTTCCTGTCTCTTCAAACGCCTATGCAAAACAAGCCCTCATATCGTCCAATCATCTCCCGTGAGGAGGAAGTGGCTGTTACGCTTTCACAGCACAGCGCTTTAGCTTGCAGGAAGAGAGTGCAGAACGGAGAGGGAGGGATGGACGGAGGGGGGGCACAGATGGGCGAGCGAGCCTGCAGCAAGAGAGGAGAGAGAGGAGAGAGAGCAAAGGAGGGACGTAATTGTGAGTGGGAGACATCATTCTACATTAAGGCGAGGAAAGCAGTGCTACAGAGCTGCTTGGATGGACACATTAGAAGACACTGTTTATCCTGGAATAGGGATTTTTATCAAGAAATCTACAATTGTGATGCTTCTGGATGCGTTTTTTGCGAGATAGCACGGTCTGGAGAAGGCAAGACGCTGGGTGCTTGGTAGCGAGACATGCAAATTGTGGTTTTGAATACTGGAATAGCCAAGTGCTGGTTTTGACAGGCAAAGTTTAACGAAAGACAAAAATAAACCAGGACTGAACCAGGACTACGTCGAGAAAATCAGGGACTGAACCAGGACTGCTGCATTTTGTCAACAAAGTCATAACAAGGATTTTTAAAGCACAACAATCAAGGCAAGAACTGGGACTAAACCAGGACTAAACCAGGATTGAATTAGGACTAAACCAGGACTAATTCAAGAAAACCACGAGCTAATCCAGGACTAATGCATTTCCTCAAAACAAGGATCTTTTCAGCATCAAAACCAAGGTCTTAACCATGAATTAAATCAGAAGTCAGCCAAGCCAAGACGAAATCAGGACTAAACCTGGACTAAATAAAGAAAACTAGGGTCTAAACCAAGACTAAACCAGAACTAAATATAGAAAACCAGAGTCTAAACCTAGACTAAACCTGGACTAAACCTGAACTAAACCAGAACCCAAGATTCAACCATGTAACAACTCAGAAGTACTTTTTAAACCAAGAATATTTTTTTATTTTCTCCCTTTATTTCTGAAGCTAAGACATCAACTTCAACTGGCAAGAAATTTCACTTTAATTTTTCATTTTTGTACTTTTGAACTTTTGTATAAAATTTGAACTCACAACCACAACCTCGACTTCTCCATCCATTACATAAGCCCTGGTTAGTTCCACCTGCTGTTTGTGGCCAGTGCAGGTGCTTCTCATGTTTCGGTAACTTAACCCAAAGCCTGCACGATGCATCATGGTACGGCGGATCACATGACCTCCTTCTTGTACGTTTTTCTCTTGGAACCTTTGCCGTTTGCATGCAGCCTTTCTCAGTAACGCTGCTACACGTCAAGAGGAAGTTAATGACACTTCTCTCATTTCCGTAGCTCCGGTGGCACGTTGAGTAGACAGGAGTCTGCTTTTGCTTCACCTGTCCTATACTGAGCTGCTTGGATGTGGAAGATTTTGTTTTTTTCGTACTAGCAAAGGATTCACAATTTGAAACCTGCCAGAGCTGTGCCGAATTGAATTTGAAATGACTTTTTGATTGACACTTCCTGGTTCGATTGTAGTTTTGGTGCTACCTGGTGCTATGAGCAACAACGGGTAAAGAACTGAAGACTTGAAGTGGTTTTTCTCCAGATATTTCTGCATTGTTTTTGGTGTTTTCGTGTAGAATTTCTCAAAAGGTGTGATGAATAATGATTAGCAAATGATTCAAGACTTAAACATCAACAAAGCTAAGACGAGAAGGTGCTACTTTTGAACAATTTTGGAAGATTTTGCGGTTGTTTGAAATGATGGAGAACTTTAGATGAAGAAAGGACTTTTTTCTAGACGTTTTCTGCTTCATTTTTTGACATTGTAATTGAAAGAAAATCGCTTAAGACCGCCAACTGGGTGCTACTGGTAAGCAGAGAAGCACAAGACATGGACAGTGGTTTCTCAGTATCAGGTTTTGTCTATTGAACATATTTTGGAATCCATATTTTCTGGTTAATTCCTGGTCCAGTTTTGGTTGGACCCAATGACTGTGAACTCGGTGCTAACCCCCTCGATGAGCAGCAGTAACAGCATGAGCAGCGGCTACTGTAGTCTGGACGATGAGAGCGAGGACTTCACCTTCTTCACGGCCAAAACCTCCTTCTTTCGAAAACCAAAAAATGCTCCAAAGGTACACACAACTTTTTTATTATCTGAACAATTGTGGTAGTTGTTGGTTCTCAAACTTGGCGACAGCGTTTTGGTATTCATGGTTTTGAGTGATGAACATTTTGAACTGTTGCCATAGTGATTGACAGTTTAAACCAGAATATATGTATGTTTTGAATGTTGGGAAGTCCTCAAAATGTCACCTCTTATCAGGAAACCAATGAATAGAAGGTTATCCATGGGTTTCTGAATACATACCTACGTATTAGGATAGTTTTCATAGTGATTAACAATTTATGACGAAATATTATATCTTTTAAATGGAAAAACCCCTCAAAATGTCCTCATTTTCACCATATCTTCTCTTTGAAACTCATGTGTAGGGCTGCAGTGCTAATGATCAAATTGTAATGGGTCAAGATGCAGTTATTTGTGATTGTCAGTGATTATTTTGAGTCTTTTTAATGAAGAGGTCCACAGCCAGTCCTCTGTCAGTAAAAAAGTGTTTGGAGTTTTCGGGGAAGAAATTTGACTATTGTTTGTGTTCTATGGCCATGATGAAAGTCTGTATTGTTTGTATTCAGGAAATTGTTATCAGGACCCTTTATGAATGCATGTAGAGAGGTTAGGAGAAAGTTATTAAAGAACATTTTTAGACAGTTACCTCTATTTTGGTAGAGTTTCGCAGTTTGGTTGTTCGCCAAGAATACAGTAAATGCAATTTGGGCACAGCTGTCTATTCTTAAACAGAAATGTCTCTGTTCCACCTTAAGAAGAGCTCCACTGTGCTTTTAAACTCCACGTAACTGCACTAGAATCATTTGGATCATTTCAGCTATGGAATTACCAATCTCTACTGAACTGAACTGAAGGTGGAACAGAGCATTTTGAGATTTTGGACATGCAAACAAATTAATAATAAAGGGTTACTCAAACATTACATCTTTAACCTATCCACGAGTTTCAGAATGGTGAAAAATAGATAGAAGACCATTGTCACAGCGAATAACAATTAAAAACGAAACAGTAGATCTTTTGAATGGGAAAAGTCTTCAAAATGTTGGGTGAAACACAGGAAAAGAAACCAGATTAAGCTTTCTAGACCGTTGTATTGATGTCACCTGGACGCAACTGTTTCCTGCTCATGTGCGCCATTTTTCACCATTCGAACGATAAAATATTTATTGTTGATTGCCATGACAACAGTGCTAATGGATAGAGTTTTTATGTGTTGCATTCGCGGCTTCTCTTTACTTTTGTTTCGTGTTGAAATTGGTGCTGATCCAAAGATGTTTGGTGTGGTGTGAGAAAGCAGAAGTGCACAGCGGAAGTGGTTGTTTCATGCATGGGGATGGAGCTTGTGTTGTCAGTCTTTTGTGTAAAACATGTACGCACTATAGAGGTCCCAATCATGTTTGCAGTGAATTTGGAGATTAAAGCCAAACTGTGTCACTTTTTAGCCAAATAATCGACGTAAATGAAAGCAAAAATGAAGAAAAACAAGAGTCCTGACTGTGAGCGGGTTTGCATCTTCTTTTGCTGGTTTCCATAGACATGTTGTTCCTTTGGCAAAGTCAAATTTTTGGTTTTCTATTCCATGGAAGTCTACGTTAAAACTAGACAAAATGGGAACTTGTCAACACAAACCTTATCTAAGTCAAAAGAGAGAAGTTTTGCAGTTCTTATTTAAAGGCCTGTGAATTTCTAACCTAGATAATCTACAATGCAGAACTGGAAATGACTTTTTGAAAATAAAACCACCTCCTGGTTCCATTTAGGTACTGCTTGACTCTAAGAGCAACTTGTGGGCCTGGCATTGAATTGGGGCTGACTATAAACCATCTGAGGAACTAAACCAGGTCTAAAGTTGGTCTAAATCAGGTCCAACTCAAATGAAACTTACCTGACCAGACAGAAACACACATTTTGACAAAATTTTACAAAGACGAGCGGATCCAGAGCTGTATCCTGTCTCCCTGATTTCATTGGGCGTGATTGACAGGTGAATTAACCAGTCAAAGAGATGCCTGCTCTGCTCGCATCAACCACACACATGGCTGCTTACATGTAAAAAAAAGGGGGGAAAAAAACAACATAAAGGATGAGAAACAGTGCAGATTTTTACAGAATCAACAGACAAAGAACTCTTACTTATCTCAGGTAAAAGAAGTGATACGTTTTGTTCTGAATGTTACGAGAATTTTGGAGAGGAAATGTCTTCTGCATTTGAGGGACCCATGACAGTACAAGTTAGTAGCTGTGGTTGGATTGTCTCAAGTTTGGACAGGGTTTTTTTACGCTCTATCCTCCGTTCCAGTCTCTTCTGGATTCAAACAGAATGTAGAAACTGGTCAGGCAAACATGAAACTCTAAATTAAAAAGAAACCAAACAACTAAATTATAGGGGATCACAATCTCTCTCCACATTTGTTTATTTGTTTATTTAAGGATCCCCATTAGTCTCTACAGAAGCAGAGACTAGTCTTCCTGGGGTCCAATCTCAAATACAAGACATTTTAAGCACCATCAAAACAATCAAAACACTAAGTTTGAGTTACATCATCAAAATACACACCAAACACTCAAAATATGTTACATTCAACTATTAGCCTTTTCAAAAAGCAATTTCTTAAAACATTTTTTAAAAACCGCATAATTTTGTATAACCCTTCACATCTTTCCAAGTAGCTCCCCGAGAGATTTCAGAATTCTACCATTGTGCTGAATAAGAAAAATGTGGTTAATTACTTGCCTATCATTATTGTACATGTATCATTTTGAAGCCCAACTTTGTGCACTAATAAATGGACAATGGTTTATGTTCTATAGGGAAAAATGTTGGAGACCCCTGTTCTAGACTAAACCAGGTCTCAAAGAAGACCTATAGACTATACTGAGATTAAACTAGGACTATACGAGGTCTGAGATAGGTTTCTTGGAGCTCTGTTTTCACTGTAAACGCTCCTGTGTGTAACCCTGAGCTGCTCCTGTCAGCTCCAGTTCTTCAGTGTTCATTAGTCAAACCTCAGAGATACTGTAGAAGACCCTTGTTCAGAGGATGGGGAGAGGAGGTAGGTCTGGTGAATCATTTATCTAAAGAATTTTTGTATTTCTCAACATGGCAGGTTCACAAATGTCCTAGTTTGGCCAAGTTTAGTCCTGATGTAGACCTGGTTTAGTCCTGCATTTCCTAGAACTCGGTTAGTCCCAATTTGTGTCCCAGTTCCATCGTGAACCCACAGAATGTAGAAAAAAGTGTGACGTCACCCACAGCGTTCGGCTCCAGGTTATAAGAGCGAATTTGGCGTTCTGTATTAGGAATTGGAATTTATTTACAGTCAAACTCGCAAAATATAAACACCAGGATCATGTAGAGCATTTTAAGACGAACATTTTAAGACAAAAATGACGAGATTTGCAGCAGCAGTTATAGGAGGGGGACGATTTTTCAATGTTTTTCAATGTAAAGTCAATTGGAGTCGACATACACACTTCCTTCGCTATATCCATTTATATAAACAATTTATGATAAAAACAAATGCTAATTCAACAGCGGCTGAACTTGTATATAAAGGCCATATTGACTTTTCATAGATATAGTTATTGGGATTTGGACCTATGATTTTCTAATTTGGTATAGCAACAGTCCTCCAAATAGGCTCTAGTTTTTTTTTTTATTCAAATGAAAAAAACGAGATGCTTTTTATCTCCTTTACTGTCACTTACTTTGTTATCTGTCTCGTATTTGCTTTGCGTGGGATATGGTTCACTGGTATTTTTGTTCCACTTCAGATACTGTCGGCCTGTGCGGTGAGTTTTCTGTAGACACACTCTCTCCTTCCATCCCTCTCTCTCTTCCTCTCCCTCCTCTTCTTTCCTCTTTCTCCCTTTTCATGTTCTTCCCTCTCTTACTCTTTCTCTGCCTCTTTTTCCCCTACCTCCTCTCTCTCTATCTTACTTTGCATCTATCTCTGGCCCCATATTCTTTTTCTCTGTCATTCTGTCACTCTCCCTTCTTCTCTTTTTGTAGCTTTTCCTCTCTCGTCTCTCTCTCTCTGCCTACCTTTCTCTCTCTTCCTTCTTTCTCTCTCTTTCTCCCCTTTCCTCTCTCTCTACTCTCTTTCACTCTCCTTACCTTTCTCCTCTTCTCTCTTTCTCCCCTTTCCTCTCTCTCTCTCTTCTCTGTGCCTACCTTTTTCCTTTCTCCCCTTTCATCTCTTTCTTTCACATTCTGCCTACCTTCATCCCTCTTCTCTCTCTCTTTCTCTCCCTCTATCTCTTTCTCTGTCTTCCCTCTCTCTCTTTCCCTCTCCCTCTATCTCTCCCTCTCTCTTCCTCTATCTCCTCCTCTCTTCCCTCTCTCTTCCTCTATCTTTTTTTCTCCCTTCTCTGTTCCTCTATCTCTCTTCCCTCTTTCTCTCTTCCTCCATCTCTTTCTCTCTCTTCCTCTATATTTTTCTCTCCCCTCTCTATTCCTCTATCTGTTTCTCTCCCCTCTCTTCCTCTGTCTCTTTCTCTCTCTTCCCTCTTTCTCTCTTCCTCCAACTCTTTCTCTCTCTTCCTCTATATTTTTCTCTCCCCTCTCTCTTCCCTCTCTATCTCTCCTTCTATTGCTTTCTCCCTCTCTCTTCCCTCTCTCTCTTCCCTCTCTCTCTCTTCCTCTATCTCTTTCTCCCTCTCTTCCTCTCTCTCTCTCTTCCTCTATCTCTTTCTCACTCTCCCTCTCTCTTCCTCTCTCTCTTCCTCTATCTCTTTCTCCCTCTCCCTTCCTCTCTTTCTCTCTTCCTCTATCTCTTTCTCTCTCTCCCTTCCTCTCTCTCTCTTCCTCTCTCTCTTTCTCCCTCTCTCTTCCTCTCTCTTTCTCCCTCTCTTTTCCTCTTTCTCTCTATTCCCTCTCTCTTCCCTCTCTCTTCATCTATCTCTTTCTCTCTCTCCCTTCCTCTCTCTCTTCCTCTCTCTCTTTCTCCCTCTCCCTCTCTCTTCCTCTCTCTTTCTCTTCCTCTCTCTCTTTCTCCCTCTTCCCCCTCTCTTTCTCTCTCTTCTATCTCTTTCTCTCTTCCCTCTCTCTTTCTCTCTCTTCCCTCTCTCTTTCTGTTTCTCTCTCTCTGCTGCAGGCTGTCCTCTCCTGTTGCCATGGAAACTGCGCTCTCATTCAGATACATAACATCGCTCTACGACTAAAGCCTCGCTCACACATCACAACTGTGTTTCTGTGTTACTTCCAAAGTGGAAAAGCGGGTCACCCACAAAACGCTTTCATCTGCATTCCCGGCCTCTGAATCAGCATTTAAAGATCCTTTATGTAACTTTTCAGGTAGGGTGTCATCTGTCAGCTGAGGGTCTGATGAAAATAGTATTGCTTTCATGTATTCAATTACAGGCGCATATTACTTGGCAATCTGCTGTCTCCATGGAGATTGTTACGTTTTTTGCCGTGGTGTGGAACCTTCAAGGCAAAATGGCAAAACCTCCATCTCCATCACTGCAAATTTCTCTGATCTGGCCATGATTTTACAACTTCTATCACGTTATTTGTCTTGTTTTCACAATTATTCTCTACTTACTAGTTCAGAGACTGCTTCATTCTACTCTAGAGGTCGTTCATTTTAAGAGAACTTGTTGAGTAAAATGATCTGTTCACTACTTTTAAGTCATTTTCTGATAGATTTAAGTGGTTATATCTTAAGCTTTTTACAATTGAATGCTTTAATATGAACCCCTATGAACTAACATCAAGGACCATGTTGTCCACCCTCCTGTGGGCTCACCACCTGCAGAGGGGTTCATAGGGGGGGTCAGGTGCTATGAGGATTGGGCAGTAAACTGCCCCCGCGACCCAGCTGGATTAAGCGGGGAGAAGATGGATGGATGGATGGATGCTTTAATATAGGCTTTATACATATACTGTACATAAGAGATAATATTTAGTTTTAGAGACATCATATCCACAAATCTAAGGGCTCGTGGTTCATTTCTTCCTCTTACTCCGTGTGCTGCTATTGTGTCTCTAAGCAAGACACTACAGACACTAGGGCTGTCAAAAGTATCAAAAATCGATACCAAAACTAGTCTCGAAACTAGATACTCATTTAAGTCACATTCACAGGACAGAAATGAAGCTTTCCTGAATATCTTTAGAATGGAAATATAAAAGAAAATACAATTTAAAGTTGAAAATACTTTCTGTTGTTTATTATCATTGTGGTATCAGATCAGTGTTGAGTATTGAGTCTGTTCCTTAGTATTGAAATCAAATTTGAAATTTGCTTATCGTGACACCACAAACACACATCACCTTTATATAACCATGTGAGTGCCATAATGGGGAGAATCTGGCTTGAAAAAATTTGCATTTAATTCATTCAAGACTGGAGATCTTCTACAGAAAATGCTCATCTACATTTTCACACAAATGCAGTAGTAGTAGTAGTAAGTCGTAGTAGTAGAAGTAGCCAGGAGGAAGTCAGCATTAATACTTTCCTTGTATTTGATGAGCTCCACTGCTCCTGTCCTCATGTCCTTGGTGTCTTCGCACATGCTCTGAATTATTGACCGTCTGGTTCTTCCACGAAACACTCACAGGAAAATGGGTGATCTGGTCTCGCCTTCACTGCAGAAACAGACTGATGGAACAAGATACTGTGAGGTCACTTTATCATGCTTTAAAGGAGCACCCTGTAACCTTTCTGGAGGAGCATATGCAGGTGGCGACTTGGGGCGACGAGGTTAAGTTACAAGGTCAGATCTATGGAAGGGTGAGCCCACTCCCAGTAATAATTCATGTTTTTCAGTGTATTTGCTGAGATATTTAACACCTGTAATGTAAAGTAAACGCAAGATAATGCCACACTGTGGGACATTCCACACAAATATGTCTTCTCCCTGAGACAAGCAGGTGGTGGATACTTGAGTATTGAGTATACCTTTATTTGTCCATTTCTTCACACGTGCAAGACATACAAAGGAATCGATATTGGAGCTGCCAAACAAACACAAATACACAACATGGTGGTGCTAAACATGGAGCGGGAGACGGGAAGATGGGCAGCAGAGGAAGAAAACAATGCAGCGTAACATGAGGGTTATTATACAGTGCACCTTGAAACTAAAATATCCATCCATTTTCTTCTGGTAATCCTGGGCCGCGTCGTGGGGGCAGCTGTCTAAGCAGGGACTCCCAGACTTCCTCACCCCAGACACTTCCTCCAGCTCCTCTGGGGGGACCCCAAGATGTTCCCAGGCCTCCAGTATGTCCTGGCTCTTCCCCGGGGCCTCCTACCAGTGGGACATGCCCAGAACACCTCCCCAAGGAGGCATCCAGGAGGCATCCGGACCAGATGTCCGAGCCACCTCAGCTGCTCCTCTCTATGTGGAGGAGCAGCGACTCTACCCTAAGCTCCTCCCATGTGACCGAGCTCCTCACCCTATTTCTAAGGGAGCGCCCGGCCACTCTGCGGAGGAAACTCATTTCGACTGCTTGTATCTTCGATCTTGTCCTTTCAGAGCTCATGACCATAGGTGAGGGGAGGAACGTAGACTGAGGAAAATCGAGAGCTTTTCCTTTCGGCTCAGCTCCTTCTTCACCATAACGGTCCGATACAGCGACCGCATCACTGCCGACGCAGCATCGACCCGCCTGTCAATCTCGCGCTCCATCCTTCCCTCACTGTGAACAAGACCCCGAGATACTTGAACTGCTCCACTTGAGGCAGAGACTCCCCACCCACCCGGAGAGGGCAATCCACCTTTTTCCGGTCGAGAACCATGGCCTCGGATTTGGAACAGCTGAAAACTAAACTAAAATATCTATTCATATAATTATTTATGTGCCAATAGTGCAATCCTGACAGCTGCTGGTGACAGAAATGCTCATGTTCAAACCACATTTCAGAATGAACAAAACAATCGTGGTTTAGTTCTGGCTTAATTCTGAACAGGCTGCAAAGAGCACGTACTCCTTTCACAGCGGGGGCATTCCTGTTGCTAGTGTGTACTTAAAAACGTGGCCAGGGTGCACATTGCCTCGTCAGCTTTTTGTCCTAATTAAGTGGATGGCTTTTCCTGCTCCGTAGTAAACAGAAGAGACATTTCTGCCAATAGTGTCCTTGAGTGTTCAGTGTGTGATTATGGAAAGCAGCTCCGCAAATGTGGAGCTAATCAGAGAAAGCGCTTTCAGACAATTCATTTAGTTTAAAGTCCGATATTACACAAAACTGACAATGTTGCATCTCCTAAAAACATATCTGGAGTTGTGTTTGTTTCATTCACATGTCTGAGTAATCCTTTTATCCTCTTATTATTAGTCTGTCTACATCCTCCTTCCACCTTGTGATGTCATGAAGTGTAGTTTTTATATGAACAGCTCCTTTGTAGCTGCTTTGTAAATTGTTCTCAAAGAAACTTGAAATCCATGAATCATTTCTAGAGTGATTGTGTGAGAGATAAGAGTGTGTGTGGGGGCAGAGCAGAGGGGACTTTGGTTGTGTAAGGTTCACATTTGAATTCAAAGGAAATGAACGACTTGACGTAATCTTTAAAGCTACACTACGGGACTTTTCTGCTAGAAAATCCTCCACCTGCTTGTCCCCATGGAGATTTAGGTTTAATGCCAGACTTCTGAACTTTTCAAACAGGCAAAGCAATAACATTTCCATGGTAACAAGCGCATTTCACCAGAAAAATTTGTTACTTTATTTGAACTTTTAAAAAATAGTCTCGATATGTAACATTATTAAGTATGAATATTTAACAGGAAAAAAAAATTAAAATAAAAATAAATATATAAAAGAAAATAAGTGTATTATAGTGTCTCTCTTAGAGAAACTGAAAAAACACACATTATAAATGCCCACAGGTTTCTAATATATTATCAGTGATCACTTTAAAATAACAGTTCATTACTATCTACAGCGCTTAATAAATGTATTAGAGCGCCATGAAAACAAGAAAACATAAATAACCTCATAGTATATCAAAAACTTGTTTCAAATGAACAATTTCATTCTTATTCATGAAGAAAATGACCAGTTGGAATCACAAAATAGTCCTGGTTGACAAATAATTGAAAAATAACCAAAAATGTGAATATTTTGTGTGAGCATCTTTGGCACAGATAACAGCTGTGTTCTTGCTGTATTGTTTTATGTCGTTTTGCAAAGTCTCTTTGGTTATTGAGTCCAAATAGTTTGTAGCTGTTCCCAGAGACTTTGGTGTCATTTTTGGAAAACATTCAACTTGAAAATGTATGGATAGCAACAATAGTTCTATTTTAGTGTTAAAGATGTCGTTTTGATAAAAAGATCTTGCAGATACTGGAGGAATAACCATTATAGACATAAAAAGATATTTTGGTAAACAGAAATACTGTTAAACTATGTATGGCAGCAGTGACAAACACCTTATACTGGGTGGTGGTCTAATAAATTAAGAACTGTATTTTCCTGGTGGTACTTCTCATTTTTATACTTATTTCCAAGTCTATTCCATAAAAGTCCTCCACCTATAGCCATACTCATTTGTCCAACTGTACTTCTCTCACGTTTTCCTCTGCATATTTTACCACAGAAAGTTACAATTTTAAGACGTATTTTCAATTTTTTTGCTGCACCAGAGCCATAGTGATCTACAGTGTGGTCAAAGATGGATACATTAGACTTGCTGTTTAATTGGAACCGGCAGCTATTTACCAAAATATACACCTGCACCCGGCGTTTAAATGGGACCTGGCTGTTAATTGGAACCTAGTTAGTATTTGGTATTTTATGGTGGTGCCTCTTTAATCTTTTTGCCAAACTGGTTCAGTCTTATTTGTTTTTATGGATTTGGAATATTTTACACTAAGATGTGAAATGTCAAGCTGCACAATGAACTGTTAAAAGGCTGACTGTAGCTATGAAGTGCATGCGGAGGAGTATTTTATGCACTTCTGCTTACATCTTTTCCATTTACAACACAGCGCTAACTGCTTGACTTCATGTAGCACTCAAGTTCTGAATAGGCTCAGCTCTTAGCCTGCGTGTTTCTATTTGTGCTGCTCTCCGCCTCCTCCTCCTCCTTTTCCTCTTTTTCATGTCTCAGAACCACTTTATTGCCCCTATAGAGGAATGTGTGCATTGCATTTGACCCATCCCTGCAGCAGTGGACCCGTCTTATTGGTCAGGATTACCGCAACTATGGATTTTACCTATTGGCACAGAGAAACACGCAAACTGTGCACATCCTCCAGCTAAGGCCGTTCTAACTAGCTCGAGATCTGGAGATGGGTCCACTGCTCCTGACAGGTTACCCCGGCGGTATTAAAGGATGGGTCAAATGCAGAGGTTGAATTTCATTGTGGACAGTTGATTCTTTGCAGTGACATCAGGCTGGGGGTGCTCGAAACATCCCACCTCTAGGGATACATATAGCAGTTGCCATGGTGACACAATGCACAGATTTGCTATGTTTACATGAGAGCTTTGATTCTGTAGAAAAATAATTTAATTCTGAATAAAAAATAATTCAGCTTTAAAAAGACCATCTAATTTCTAATGTAAATGATTAGTAAGTGGGTGGTTTATTCCGATTTTAAAGCCAAATGAATTTATTCCTCGATCATGTAAACGTTTATTCCCTCAGTCGTTCGGCCCATGCTCATTGAGTCGCCCTTCTGACGTGATCCGGCTCCACCAGTCGTCGCTTCAGATTTTCCTCCACTGCTCTTTGGATTTGTGAGCGGGATGCAGAAGTGGACTGAGGTAGAGCAGCCGCTGACTCAGAGAGCGTTTACGCTGAAACGAATCACCGTATCAGCGTATTCGAAACGATTTGCGTCCACACACGTCATGTCTGGATCGCCAGAAACGCTAGTCACATGACTAGGCTGACATCACGTTGTCACGAAGACACGACACCACGTGGGCGGTAAAAACAAGGAGCGGAGCACCATGTCTGAAGTTGTCTCATAGTTCTATGAAAGTTGCACCAACCGATTTCAAGGCGAGGACGATTTTTTTGTGAACAGATGCTGTTTCCCGTTTGTCTTGGGTTTGTTTAAACTGCATGCCTGATCCCATGAACCCAGCGAATCAGGAAGGCGCAAATCACAGTGATGTGGTCCAATAAGAACAGCAGCTAGAGCCCCGACGTCAGTGTATCAGTGTTTTCAGCGTTTTCATGCATCCACACAGCACCAGATCAGTACTCAGGCGTTCGTTTCTGGAGCCGTTTTCCATTGGATTAGTGTGGGTGAACACTGCATCCGCAATGAAAACGAGCCGAATACATAATAGTGTGGATGGGGCCTCAGTTTGTCCTCTTCCTCCTTCTCCGACACTCTTCCCTTCTCCTCCTCAGCTCACAGACGTAAAGCATGAGGAGAGAATTCTCCAGCTACTGCTTCATTATCATTACAACAACTGCAGAAAAAGTTTGTGTCGCGTTTGTGTCCGTGGTGTAACGACAAACCGAGATGACAGAAAAGCCGGGAGCAACTGAAGTGTGTGTTTTCTTCCCAAAGACGTAAATACGTTCATGTACCTGTCCAATCAGAACCCTTCCCGACCCCCAGACGTTGAGCGGATTTAAATAAAGGTGATTTAACGTGTTTTCCATGTAAATCTCAATTCGGAATTAGAAGTCTGTTTTCCATAATATCTTAATTGTTATACCTGGGCCGATTCTTGAATAAATCACACTATGTAAGGAAGTGTATTTGTAAATGTGTAACTGCTGGATTGGTAATGCTTCACTGGTCACACATATTAGAAGTGTAAAAGCGTAACATATTGGGCAGATTGGCTAATGTGGGCTGATGTCGTGAGCTTGTTTGGCCCCGTGTTTTGGCTGGTGGATGTGAACATGTAATCCGCTGCTCTGGTCTGTGTAAATTGCCTACACACAGAGCGGTAATGGATTTTTCATGCTCTGTGGACGACTCAGTGTGAAAGCTCATTTAAAGTAATTATATTGAGCGGAGTCACGTGTGTTTTCTGTGTTTTTCGACTGTAAAGCAACGCATGATTTCTTATGTAAAGCTGGAGAGTATAGGACTGCACCATAACTCACAAAATTCTCAGCAATTTACTTTTGATTGATGCAATTTTATTAGATATTAAATTAAGGGGGCCAGACATCCCTATTTATCCAGGACAGACCCAGTTTTGAGCCCTGTGTCCCCTGTCCCAGTAGATTTATCCAAAACCAGTGATTTGTCCCAGTTTTATACAAGAAATGTCCCAACTGTCCCTAGTTTTGACCAATTTATTACCTGCCAACAGTAAAGAGAGTTATAAATTATTTGTTTTGGTAAAAAGCTGCTAAAAAATGACCAAAACACAAAGAAAATGTGACACTGCATAACAATTTTCCTAAATTACGCCCTTGCCACACAATTTTATTATTACCAACCACCAAAAAAATGGGGTTGTCCCAGTTTTTTATTGTTAAAATCTGGTCGCCCTATATTAAATGTAAAAGTATCCGTTTTTTTTGTTATAATTGCCTTTTTTTTTTAGATCTATAATATTATCTGTCTTGTCTTCGTTTACATACTTACTCTGTACTTGGTCTCTTTTTGGTTGTGGGTTTGTCACCTGCTTGTTTGTATGGATACATCATTGCTCTGCCTGGAATGTTCCACAGTGTGACATTAAACCACTACTTTACATTTATTCAATTACAGGTGTTTTCATAGTTCAAAAATGCCTTGAAAAACAGGGATTCTGATTGTGAGCGGGGTCGCCTCTCCACAGATCTGACCTGTAACTGGTCTGGTTTGGTCTCCATGAAGATAGAAAGGTTTAATGCCGTACTGTGGAACATTCCAGACAAAGCAATAACATCTGCATGGAGAAAAGCAAATATTCCTATTCATGTTGGGATTAAGGTTCAAATATCAAAAGTGAATGGACCTCAAAACACAAATGGAAAGAGGGGGGCTTGTTTGAATGGAAGAGCTAAAATCCACAACTTTTGAACTGTATACACATCAAAACTGGAGGGTTAAAATGTCAGGGTAAAATATTTCAGAGTTGTTTTTAGCACAAAAAGTGTCATTTTAACTATTTGAAAGTTAAATGGGGTTTGGGTTGGGGTTATTTGCCAGAGGTGATATGGTTAAAGTTAATTCAACTTCCACTAGAGTTCATTCAACTTCCCTTAAGTGAATTTGGCTCCTCCCACCCACCACTTCAAACTCCCACGAGAAAAGATCCGTTTGAACCAGTTTTGTACATAAGTTCATCTTAAAAGTGTAAAAATAAAACACCTCTGTGTGTTGTTTAGCTAAATCAGGATAACCCTACAAAGTGTTACCCTTTTACTCTCAAAACGTTAATATAACTTTTGATTTCGGAGTTAACCAGGAAGTGTTACTTAATGAACATTTCCAAACACGCTAAAAGAACTCTAGAACAGATTGGACTCATATAAACCCTGAGGAAATGTTAAAATGGATTCTGTGAGCGTCAATTTAAACACTCAACTTTTTACTGTGTAACTGTCTGATATTAACTTAGACTTAATCTTGTACATATTTGTATAATAATAATGAATTTGTATTTTTATGCTAATGTCAACTTTGCACTGAAAGAGAAGACATTAAACTGTTCATGTGGATTGGCCCAGTTATTACAGAGATATTAAAGGTTCTATATTACACAAAACTGACTCTTGTGAGCTTTAAGTCAGGTTAAAATGTTGTTACCTCCTCAAAAACTTACCTGGAGTTGTTTAAGTAACCCTTTATTATTTATCTGTCCACATCTCCAAAGCTCAAAATGCTCTGTTCCACCTTGTGATGTCATGAAGTGATCATTTCCAAGTTAGCAGCTACTTTTTACCTTTGGTTTAGTAACTTTTGTTTAGTTAGTTTAAATGATTCTAGAGAAGGTGTATGAAGTTTAAAAACACAGTTCCTATATTACCACATGACATCACAAGGTGGAACAGACTGTTTTCTGTTTGAGAGAAGAAGAACTCAGCCTAAATATGCAGAATTTGTGTGTTTAAACGTGTGGATGGAACAAAACACAACTCCAGGTCTGTTTGTGATGAAGAAACAATATAACAGATCACAAAATAGTGTCAAAGGTCAAAACATGTGCATTTTCTATCCCCAAAACACTAAAATCCACCATTCTGCTATCTAAGGCACCACTTTTATCTTTTTGTGTGCTTGTAGTGGCGTTTCCTTGACTTGTGTTTATAATAAGCTGGTGCTGTTGCTGTTGTAGGAGGAGAGGAGGAAGTGAGCGGCTCTGAGTGGCTCTGATAGTGTTTGTGCTCTATCTCTGAACACAGCCCCGTCCGACCGGAAAACTGCCCCGACCACAGAATCACAGCAGAAACTGTTGCACAGTGGGGAATGAAACGGGAGAGAGGGAGAGATAAGAGAGAGGAGGGAGGAGAGGAGACGAGGAGAGGAACTAGAGAGGAGAGAGGAGAGGAGGAAAGGAGGAGGGAGGAGAGGAGAGGAGGAGGAAAGGAACTAAGGCAGAATCACAACAGAGAAAGTCCACAGTGGGGATTGAAGGAGAGGAGATAAGGAGAGGAGGCGAGGAGCTAAGGATGAGG
Source organism: Odontamblyopus lacepedii (assembly GCA_034769755.1). Classification (NCBI taxonomy): domain Eukaryota; kingdom Metazoa; phylum Chordata; class Actinopteri; order Gobiiformes; family Gobiidae; genus Odontamblyopus; species Odontamblyopus lacepedii. The sequence goes on along the minus strand of CM068346.1, from coordinate 13,507,280 downwards.
GAGAAGAGAAGGAGAGGAGAGGAGGAAAGGAGGGAGGAGATAAGGAGAGGAGGCGAGGAACTAGGGAGGAGGGAGAAGAGAGGAGGAAAGGAGGAGGAGGGAGGAGAGGAGGAGAGGAACTAAGGAGGAGGAAGGAGAGGAGGAAAAGAGCTAAGGAGGAGGGAGAAGAGAGGATAGGAGGAAAGGAGGAGGGAGAAGAGGAGGGAGGAGAGAAGAAGAGGAGGAGGGAGAAGCAAAGCAGAGGAGAAAAGGAGGCAGGAGAGCAGAAGAAGAGGAAAGGATAAGAGGGGAGAAGGAGAGGAGGAAAGGAGAAGGGAGGAGAGAAGAAGAGGAGGAAGGAGAGAAGAGGAGGAAAGGAGGAGGGAGAAGAAAATATGATGAGGAAAGGAGGAGTGAAGAGTGAAGAGAAGGAGCAGAGGAAAGAGAGTAGAGGAGAAAGGAGGAGGGAAGAAGAGGAGGACTGTTTGAGCTAGGGAGAAGGGAGGAAAGAAGATGAGGAGGAGAGGAACTAGGGAGGATAGAAGAAGAGGAGGAAAGGAGGAGAGAAGAAGAGGAAGTTTGTATGCACCAGTGATCTGAGTGAACATCAGAACAGTATAAATGTGCGGTGAGTGAGCGCGGTGTGATTAGATTTGACTGGGTTTAAAATGAGACTGAAAGAGCGAGTTTCCAGAATGTTCCAGAAACTCACATCTTCATGGAGATAAACAGGTGGCAGTACTGGTCAGATCTGTGGACGGGCGACCCCACTCACTATAAAAACACATGTATTTGAGGTTTATTTTAACGGTCAAGGAGATATGAGAGGAGAGAGGACAGAAGGAATCAAGGAGCTAGGAAGGAGGACGGAGGAGGGAAGGGGATGTAGCAAGGAGCTAGGAAGGAAGGTTCAAAGGATGGAGATCTGAGGGAGGAGAGGATGAAAAGAATAAAGGAGCTAGAGGAAGAAGTAGGGAAGAAAGGAAGCAAGAAACAAGAGAAGGAAAGGAAGCGAGGAGTTATGAAAAGGAGGGAGGAGAGAAGGAGGAAAGAAGATAGAGGGAGAAGAAGGGAAGAAAGGAAACAAGGAGCGAGAAGAGAGAGAAGGAAAGGAAGCAGGGAGTTAGAAAAATGAGGGAGGAGAGAAGGAGGAAAGGAGACAGCGGGAGAACAAGGGAAGAAAGGAAACAAGGAGCTATAAGACAGAGGGAGGAGAAAAGGAATGATGAGGGAGGAAAGAATGAAAGGAATCAATGAGCTGGAGGGAGGGAAGGAAACAAGGAGCGAGAAGAGAGAGCCGGAAAGGAAGCAGAGAATTATAAAAAGGAGAGAGAAGGGAAGGAGGAAAGGAGATAGAGGGAGAAGAAGGAAAGAAAGGAAACAAGGAGCTATAAAAAGGAGGAAGGGGAGGAGGAGTGATGAGGGAGGAAAGAATGAAAGGAATCAATGAGCTAGAGGGAGAAGGAGGGAGGGAAGGAAACGAGAAGCTAAAAAGAAGGGGATGAAGGAGGAGCTAAGAGGGATGAGAGCTCGGAAGACACCAAAGATATAGGTGAAGGAGGGAGTAAAGGAAACGAGAAGCTGGGGAAAAGAGAGAAAGAAAGACAGAAATCAAGGAGCTAGAGGGAGAAAGAGGGAAGAAAGGAATCCAGGAGCTAAAGGAAGAAGGGAGGAGAGGAGGAGAGGAGTTAGCGGTGATGAAAGAGCGTTGCTGAGCCAGCCTTAGCAACCCGGAGTGGAGTGAGTTATTTATAGTGCAGGAGGATGCAGCGCCACAATAGGAGTTTTCCAGAGAGAGGGAGAAAGAGAGAAAGAGAAGGAGAGAGTGAATGTGGGGCAGTGGGAGAGGACAGGAGATACAGGACAGGTCATGTACTCGGGGACTCCCAAAGTGACATAAAAGTACATCGCTTACTCAACACATGTGTGATACAGTAATAGTACCAGTTCTTCTGATAATATTTGGTATTTTCAGTGTCTTTTCTTTCTTTTTTTAGATAATCACCTGTATATAGACCTGAAAATACATGTTAATACTGTGCATGTGAGGGACAGAGGCATGTGGAAGCTGGTATTCTGTCTGTTTTTGAGGAATTTGGTCATGTTTTATGAATTGTGCTGTTGGTGATGTGACTGGGTTACACGCATCACCCGTGCATTTACACGGGCCGCAATCCTGCAGAATTATTTACAAGTACAGTACAAGGTTTTTTTATTTAATTATCTTTTCTTTTTATATGCGTTGTCGCTTTAATAAGTGACAAATACACATACACACAAATACACATACATGTACACTTACTAATAGACAGACACTTACTAGTACACATACACTTACAAATACATATACACTTACACATACACTTACTAATACAAATACACTTACTAATACAAATACACCTACACTTACACATACACTTACTAATACAAATACACATACACTTACACATACACATACACTTACTAATACAAATACACATACAAATACATGTTCACATGCACACACACATAAAAATACACTTACACTTACATTTACAAATACATATACACATACGCTTACAAATACACAAAAACATACAAATACACATTTCTGTTTTCTGTTGAAACACGTAATGGACACAACATTGTAGTGTCTTCACAATACAAAAATGTCAAATGAATGCTGCATGTAAGATAAAATAATCCTTTAACAGTGATCGGTATCAGATTTTTTGACATCCCTACACCACTGCATAGCCCTTGTTATGTAACCCCACTGACCCGAGCCTGCCCACTGGCCCTTGGGACATGAGCGAGACTCGAGTCCACTCTCCAGCGCACTTTACTGGAGGACTTCCTGTATTTGTGAGTTTGTGTGGGGCCCTCCCTGTTTGACATACCACAGAGAGCGAGAGAGCGCGGGCTCCAGGACATTCGCACACCGGGACAATAGTCACGTCCGCTCCACGAAATCCAAGGACGCAACAAACCCAAACACCACCGCAGAGGAAGACCGTGACTATTGGAATGATCTGATCGTAAAACGTTTGGTGCCTGTATTCCTGTGAGAGTTAACGCACTGGTTTAGGGTCTGCGTTCCATCAGATTGTGGGATTTAAAGCAGATCTATTACGCAAAATCAACTTTTTAGTCATGTCATAGTTGTTTCCTTCTTATTTACCCTTTTGGAGTTGTATTAGAAGTGATTCGTGTATGTTTGCGTCATCTTTAATCACTGGCAAACACCCACGGCTTTGTATTTACTTCCTTCTCCAGTTTTATTTTCTTAATTGGTGATACGAGTAGGATTCGGCAGTCATTTTGATATTAAAAAAACGCTCCCCGCCAATGTGATGCAGCTGTCCATCTCAGTTTCCAAGTCTTTGTTGCGATGCCGTTTACAGCGATATCGGCTTCTGTTGAGCGCTGCAGTTTTCTAACGCAGAAGTCAGATCATTTGTTTGTTTTATTAAGTCCTTTTAGATGAATATTGTGATATAAAATGATCCACGGGTGTCATAGATTAGAACTAAGTCAAGCACGATATGCATTCTTTAAGACTGTCCAATCTCGATGCTAAATGGTGCGAAATACAGCTGATAATTGCCAGTGCTTGTCTCCATGGAGATGTTATTGCGTTGCCTGGTATGTTCTAATGTATTCTGTAGTATTCGACTTGTACAGCTTCCTAATTATGTGTTTTTATTGCTCAAAATGACATTGAAAAAAAGAATGACTGTGAATGACGTCTCCTCTTGTAACTTACAGATGCATTATGTAGATTTTAAATGTGTTGTGTGTGACTTATGGCATTTGTCTTGATGGTCATGCTGTTGGTGAATTGTATTTTAGAGGATAATTATACTGATGAATTTGGTAAATATACATTTTAGAGCAGGGGTCTCCATCCTTTTTCCTCCTGTGAGCTACTTTCTGCAAAACGAAAATGCCAGAGAGCTGCTTATTTTAACGGTCGCTAGAAATGTATTAAATGTAAGAGCCATGGCGACCTGTAGATGAGGTGCAGTTAGACGCTTATAAAACACAACCCTTTATCCAGTTATCAGTGCAAACAATTAAGCATCAGCATGATACATTTACACTGGAAATAGGCATTTAATAGGGATGTAACAATAACCAAAATATCGTGACATCGTATCATCAAAGGTCTCAAAATAATATTGTGGACCATCACAATATATCGAATCCCTATTCTCTTTGCTTAAATGAATAGTTCTGATGCAGAAACAGCTAAAATAAATAGAGGGAACTACATAGACCATGATCCTTTGCTCCATTTCAGTGCAGACGACATGAAGAAATAACTGTTCTAAGCACTTTGAAAGGAGCAGATTCACAGTTTTGTGAACCTCCACAGAATATTACAATAAATATCGTACTGTGAGATGTTTATGGTGAAAATATCGTACATTTGGATATGGATTTGGATATCGTTCCATCCCTAATGACAATAAATGTTGTACCAAATGACTGGTCAAAGCATTTTAGAATGTCAGTCTTGTTATTATGTAGAATATCGTAACATCGTGAGCTTTCCCACGATATCACAAAAAAATATCGTACTGTGAGGTTCATACTGTGACAATATCGTATCATGAGACTTGGATATCGTTACACCTGTAGCAATTAATCAATCAAAATTGAGTTATTCAGCGCAACACGTATAATCCTGAAGTCCCTTGGCGAGCTACTTGGAAGGGGCTGGAGAGCTACTGATAACCCCCGAGCTACAGGTTGGAGACCCATGTTTTAGAGGATATTGATGACTTTGAGTATTTTTAATGCGTAAATAGTTTTCTTAATGTATTTTGTACCTGCTCAAGGACTGCAGATGGAAAGGAGCTTGTAGCTAAATCTGGCACAGAACATCTTTTCTCTCTGAATCTAATGTTTTCTGTGGACTGTGTTTCCCACAACCCTTTATAGTTAGACAACAATTTCCCCCCGCCTTGACTATGTCCCTCCGAAAAACACAAAACACTGCACCATGTGAATCCTTTCGCCTTTCGCCGGTCCTCACTTTCACCGGCACAGTATCTCGTTCTTGTTTTAAATCAAATAAAATACAACTTGGTCTGGTTGCGTCACATAGGCCTATTTGACTCCATGGAAATAGATATGTTTAATGTCATAATGTGGAACTTTCCAGCCAGAGTATTGACATCAAGCAGGTGAAAGTAAAGAAAAGTGACATATTTGCACGTTTAATGTTGATCCTCATAGAAGAGCTGAGATCAGTTGAGTAGGAGACGCCTCACAACAGTCCTTGGGGTGTCCAAGTTGTGCAGTGACCTTGCCGGACTCCAGCTGGTGTTTGGGCCTCGGGTTTGAACCGTGTCACATGACCTCTGCTCTGTGATGTCATCAACACCGAGTCACATGACCTGAGGCTCACACCAGTGTCTGTAGACTGTACTGAAGAAACGCTTCAAAATAATACACTGGAAGAGTCTATGCAACGCTATTTTCTGATCTACACTATAATGTTGTTTCCTCATCACAAACCCTGCATTTTTAGGTTCCTCTTTCTAACTAAAAACACGCTGTTCCACTTAATGATGTCACGTGGTAATAGAGGAAGTGCTCCACTGTGTTTTTAAACTCCACACACCTCCACTAGAATCGTTTGGATAGCATCAGCCCTGGAATTGTCCATCTCTACTGCACGAAAGCTCAAAGATATCTGCAGAGCATTTTGAGCTTTGGAGATGTAGACAGACTAATAATAAACATGTGTGAATGAAACAAAACACAACTCCAGTTATGTTTTTAATGAGGTGACAGCATTATAACAAGACTTAAAGCTCACAAGACTCAGTTTTGTATGATATAGGAGCTATACCCTCCTGAGACCCGAGCTTTTGTCTGGTGTGAATTTTTCATTTCTTCTTGCTATTTGGGATAAGTAGGACCTACTAAGTAAGTCTTCTGTATGACACCATTGGTTAAAAAATGTAAAAACATTAAAATGTATAAATAAATTACAAAAAACAAACAAACAGCAATTAGCTGTTTATTTCAAGCCCTAAACCTGCCAAATGTGACGTAGGTCGACCGTGAGCGGGTTGGGGTTCAGTGAGTGAGATTAAAAACACACAAAAAGGCCTGAAAATGTGGTCCACAGTTTTAATTTTTTCTGGTTTTCAATCGTTACAAAAAAAAGTAGAGGTGCAAAAAGTGGAGACAGGCAGCAGTTTCCCTATAGCAGCAGAAACGTCCAGCAATTTATAACTGTAAACTCATCTAAATATTCCCAAGTTTACCTAACAACATGTACAATCAATAATATAACATAGTCCCCATGTCTTCAAACGAGGACATGACATTTACTGATGCTCTCGTCTGCTGTGGTCAATAAAATGTGTCAAATTTTAATGCCAAATGAAGATACATTAGGATACATGAAGAGACATTATTGTACATAAATACATTGGTTTTATTCATAAATTTTGCATCTAAACTTTACCATGCAGTTTTTTTTTTTTACTTTCGGGAGCTGCTGTAGAGGTTTTTAGTTGATTACAGGTGAAAGTTTAAAATAATTGAAAATCATGGTGCTAAGAGGCAAAAATGTAATGTCCTCCTATGGGGCCACAGGGTCTCAAGAGGTTAAGCTGTTTGTTTTATAGTGTGACAACTATTAAAGCTGCCTGTGGTACCTGATTTTCAAACTGTGAAAGTGGGAATTTAAATACAAGTTGCTTGTTGAAGTGCGCCTGAGTGAACGCTGCATTACCTGAATTGTCCCTACAGGGGATCAATAAAGTATTATTGATTGACTGACTGATTGAGTGATTGATTCCCATGCATACATTTTAAGGATTTTTTAGAACTTGGAACTGATTTTTGGACAATGAAATGAATAAGGGGTGTTTTATATTGACAGGCTTGGTTCTTTCTTCTGCATTTGTGTTTGCTAAAATGTAGAAATTGCAGTTTTTCTGATTCTGCTTTTATCTATCTCTGCGTGTGTGTTATAGAGAAAACCCAGATGTTAACCTGCTTTACTTTAGATCCTGGAAATAACTCAAATAAACTACTTAAACCCATTGAACATAAATAACTTGGCGATTTTCATTTTGAATTGACCAAAATTGTACATTTTTGTCAAGCTTAGTGCATAGTTGTGAGATCCACCGCCCTCTGCTGGTGATAGTGTGAAGTGTAAGTGCAGTTTTGAAACGTTTGTGCGCTTTATTTTTCAGGCTGAAACAAAAGAGGAAGAGGAAGGAGGAACGAAGGATCTGTCAGAGGAGGAGGTGCGGCAGAAGATAGAGGAGTACAACTCACATGTGTCTGGCATGGGCATGAAACTGGTGAGTGCAAGAAACACACACACGGATCTGTGTGTTTAAAGGTGCACCGCGTAACATTTCGAGTGGAGGTTCCCCCACCTGATGTCTCCGAAATGGAAATGTTATTGCTGTGTCTAGAATGTTCCACAGTATATATCATGAGAGGGAGAAGCAGGTTACAGCACTATGCTTACAGTTCAGATCTGTGGAGAGTCGCTGCTGTTCACAGAAGGAATGATTTGTATTTTTGAGCAACAGAAACATCAGCAATAAATAAATGCTAGATGAATATTTTTAATGTCATACCATGGAACATTCCAGGCAAAGCTATAACATCTCCATGGAAACAAGTAAGCAGTGGATGCTCGACCAGAAAAGTTGGACAGCGCACTTTAAAAGCCAAAGATGCAGTGTTTGCATGGCTGTAAGTCCCTTTTTAGCACAACTAACACCCTCACCTCACAGCAAAAAGGTTCCAGATGGAGCTTTTTTTGTTCTCATGTTTCTCCTTGTGTTTGGGTCCTGATCTCATCCCAAAACATGCACAGAATAGGCAAGAGAAGGCTGAATTCTGAACTGCTAACTAAAACCAATGTGGCAAATCCAAGAACATGTTTGTACACATTAAAATACAGGGTGAACTTTTTTATTAAAAATATAGTATATGTGGTTGTTTACAAAGACAATTCTACCTGTCACTGCAGCCCTTGTGTTTTGGAAAGTGACAAATATACACAAGTTAAAGGTGCACTACGTAACATTTCTAATGTATGATCTGCCACCTGCTTGTCTCCATGGAAACACCTTTAAAACATTTTTAAAGATGTGGTATTACACTTCTAAAGGGTATTAATATAATATAATATAATATAATATATATAATACTCCCTACAACTGTACAACTCACCCTTATGTAACAGATAATTCTCAGGTCAATTCTAATTCCTTCTCCTGCATTGTTTACATTTTATTTTCTCTTAATCCAGTCTTCAGACGGCTCCTACAACGGTTTCATCAAAGTCCACTTGCGGCTGAGTCGACCTGTCACCGTCCAGGCCGTGGATAGCCCCGCCCCCAATAGACAGAACGTTCGGCTCTGCTCCGAGGGCGGCACGGAGCAGTGTTCGGGGTCGGAGAAGCGCACTCCGTTCCACCTGCCGTGTGACTGTGTGAAGCAGCTCCACCACTGCTCCGATGGCGGCATGGAGCAGTGTTCAGGGTCGGACAAGCGCACTTCCTTCTACCTGCCATGTGACTGTGTGAAACAGCTCCACATCAGCTCCCTCCACACCACACGAGAGGTCATCCAGGGTCTGCTCAAGATGTTGACCGTCCTAGACAACCCCTGCAAGTTCGCCCTCTACAGGCAGACACACAGAGACGGACAGGGTGAGGCTGAAGGGAATGGGAATAGGCTCTATTCACGCTTACCGAAAGACGTTTGGGAACATGCGGATGGTGACTTCCGGTGTAGTTACCGACACTGGGTGTGGGATAAAACCACTACAGCCTGCCAAAGATTTACATGGGGGACGTGACTAATCGCATGCCGCTTATTTAGATTCCAGAGCAGCCAATGGTCAATAACCTCTGCCAATATTTTTGAGCTGATATGTGGGGCAGATTTGGATTATTTTCCTCAAATGATGTAATTTAAATTTACTACAAACTCACCCACAGCCCCTTTTTTCTACCACAAACTCATAGTAGTCACATTTTGTGCAGTTTTGTCGTCTTATTGAAGTGTTAAAATTAATCTATGTGTGTATGTTTAGACAGCAGATCAACCAAAACAGAATATCGACTGGTGCTGGTGATTTAAGGAAATAAATAAAATCATTAATTATTATAATCTAGAATTTTTAAACCAATATTTTTTGTGTGAAGTTCAGTGAAGTGTTAAAATGTAAAAGAACTATTTCTGTATGTACAGGCCGAAGCGTCTTTACTAACCCGCCTAACTAATTTATTGTTTTCCCGTTGTTTCCAGACCTGTTCCAGAAGCTGCCTCTGTGGGAGCGCCCCCTGCTGTTGAGGCTGCTCGCTGGTCCAGACACAGAGGCGCTCAGCTTTGTCCTGAAGGAGAACGAGACCGGAGAGGTGGAGGTGAGGGCCCCATACACCACTGTTGAACTGCTTTAGACTGGTGCTTTTCAGTGTGGTGATTTCATACTGTCGGATGGAGGCAGGAGACAGTTTTCCCTATTGATTATATCCTACTTTACCATGAAATATCTAAAAGGTAAATTAAAAAATGTAGTTTAAAGGGCCCATATCACGCTATTTTCTCATCTATGTTATAATGTTGTTTCCTCATCAAAAACATACCCAGAGTTTTAAGCTTTGTTGAGTTCATCTCTCAGACTGAAAACACTCTTGAGAACTTATTACAGGATGTTCTCCACTGTGTTTTTAAACTCCATACACCTTCACTAGAATCATTTGCATAATTTCAGTCCTGGAATAAATTGTCGATCTCTACTGAACAAAAATTATCGCAGCATGCGGTGCAACACAACACAAATAAGTAATTTTTAATCTGAATTTTAGTTTTCAAAATATTTAAAAATTTAAAAAATAAATCACTTTTTAAATATTCAGCACAAATATGTTCAAGCCCTCAAATTCAACAGTAAAAATTCAGAGTGTAAAATTGCAGGAAAGATCCAAGATGCCAAGGCAAAAGCAATCAATCCAAACCATCCGACTTAACATAGTAACAAACAGGAAATGGTGCAATGAAGCGATGTGATTGGTCAGAATTAGCCTCATCCAAACCTCTTCTCTTTGATTTCTTAAGCGTAAACCCCGCCCACAGATGACCACGGCCAATAGGAAACAGCCTCTGCCTTCCTCACCCACAATTCGATTGCTTCTGCCTTAGCTTCTTGAATCTCTGCTGTGAAATTTTACACTCTGAATTTTACACTCTGAATTTTACACTATGAAATTTACACTGTGAAATTTACACTCTGAATTTTACACTGTGAAATTTACACTCTGAATTTTACACTGAAATTTTACACTCTGAAATTTACACTCTGAATTTTACACTATGAAATTTACACTGTGAAATTTACACTCTGAATTTTACACTATGAAATTTACACTGTGAAATTTACACTCTGAATTTTACACTGTGAAATTTTACACTGAAATTTACACTGAATTTTACACTCTGAAATTTTACACTCTGAATTTTACACTCTGAATTTTACACTCTGAATTTTACACTCTGAATTTTGACTGGTGAATTTGAGGGCTTGAAAATATTTGTGGTGAATATTTAAAAGATTTTTTTTTTTATTTGGAATTTTTAAACACTTGGAACATTTGCAAAATGAATATTTCATTCATCAACTAAAATTCAGAGTTAAAAAAATTCAAACTGAGAAATTTCACACCATTTAAAATTCAAAATCTGATTAAATAAAAGATCTCCCACAGATTACACAGTGTATCTTTAATTCATTCACATTGAGTAACATAGTCCTTGTGTTATGGAGATAGATATAAGTAATGCCATACTGTGGAACATTCCTGGCAAAGCAAAGGCATGTCCAGGGAGTCAACCATGAGAAAAGTTACACAGTGCAGCTTAAATTCCTTCATTTTGACTAACACATTCGTCCTTGTGTTATTTGTATCTCGTCCGCAGTGGCATGCCTTCTCCGTCCCCGAGCTAACAAACTTTCTGGGAATCCTGGAAAAGGAGGAGTCGGAGCGCGTGCGGGTCGTGGAGCAAAAATACGCCGTTTACCGGAAGAAACTACAGGAGGCGCTACAGCGACACGACCCCCACTGACCCCCGCCCCCTCGCCCTCCGACCTCACGAGCTCTCCAACCCAGGGAACGGACGGACCAATCGCATCGCTCCTCTCCTCCCCCTGGTTCTATTCCGAGCGAGTTTCCATTCTCCGGACAAACTCTTTTCTCAGGCCCTCAAATGTGCACCGCAAAAAGGACTGCTTACATTTGGGAAGTCACTTGAATTCAGAATTTTAGTTTTACTTTTTGGATTTAATATTATATTTCATTTAGTATTTTTACTTGAATTTCAGTTTGTGGCTCTCTTTTTTAAAACTCAATTTGGCGGAATAAGAAAATTGCACTTATAATGAAGCACTATGTCATCTGCTACCTGCTTTTTATTCATATTATTGAGTTGTATTGAAAGTTCCACAGTATGGCATTATCTTTCATGCCTTTTAGTCTCAATTACAGCCTCTCTTAGATCTTGTCACCTGCTTGTCTTATAAACTGCAAAAAGCTTGACCAAAATTTAAGCTATAAACACTTAAATCTATCAGAAAATGACTTAAAAGTAGTGAAATGATCTGTCCATGCAGCAAGATCATTTCACTTGACAAGTTCTCTTAAAATAAACTACCTCTAGACTAGAATGAAGCAGTCTGTGGGAAGTGTTCATGGATTTTGAGTTTTATTTTTCTTCACGAAAATGCACTCAGTCTTGTATCAGCAAATCTGTGTCAGTGAATCTAAAAACAAGTGAAGTGTTGCAGGGGAAAACTACGGTAAATGGATTGTAGCTTCTTTTAAACATTTATTTCCCAAATTTAAGATTTTCTAGTTGACTAGTTGAGTCATAGAAGAAATATGTGGCTATTTTTAAGATTACACAACCAATTCAGAATGAGTAAATAGATAATAAATCTGAAAACAAGATGAATAACCTCATAGAAGTTTCAAAATTTTGGCCAGATCAGAGAAATTTGCAGCATAGATATGTTTAATGCTGTACTGTGGAACATACCAGGTTAGGGTTGTCAAAAGTATTGAAAACCAGATACTAATCAATAAACAAAAAAACTGGTATCAAAACTATATACTGTATTTTCCTGTACTATAAGTCGCTCTGGAGTATAAGTCGCACCAGCCAAAAAATGCACAATGAAGAAGAAAAAACATGTATAAGTCGCACTTTTTGGGGGAAATTTATTTTATAAAATCAGAGACCAAGAATGGACATTTCATCTTGAAAGGGAAGCAAGTTATAGTAATAAAAACAACTGAATAGAGAAGAATCTGTGTATCATTCATTCATTTTTACATATAGAACCAAAAATAAGGAAAAAAACAACTCTTTTCTTTATTATTTGTCTCTAAAACCAAAATGAAAAAAAAAACAGATAACTTGTTTTGTTTTTTCATTTTTGATTCATATATTTGATTCATATCTATTGTCTATGGACTGTCAGTGTGAAAAATGTAATATATAAGTCAGACCTCGCAGAAGCACCCAAACCCTGAAAAAAGTGTGACTTATAGTCCGAAAAATACGGTACTGATTTGAGCAGGTATCAATATTACAAAAGTCACATTCACAGATCAGAAATAAACCTTTCCTGAATATCTTTAGAATGATCTTGAACTGTATCAGAACAAATATAAGAGCACATAGACTAGAATGCACCCATACAGCAAAAAGTTTGGCCAAAATGTAAGATGTAAACACTTAAATCTATCAGAAAATGACTTAAAAGTAGTGAAATTATCTCTCCATGCAGCAAGACAAGTCATTTTACTTGACGATTATCTTAAAATAAACGACCTCTAGACTAAAATTAAACAGCCTCAGAACTAGTAAGTAGATCATAAATCTGAAAACAAGATGAAGAACCTGATATAAGTTTTAAAATCTTTGCCAGATCAGAATGAAAGTGACATTCTATTGTAGCGTTTTTGAGTATGAATTTTTAGTATCAAAATCAATTTTAGTATTGCGACAAGACTATTCCAGGCAAAGACATAACATCTCCATGGAAACAAGCAGATAGCAGAAGACAGTGTATCAGAAAATTGACACTAAAATCAAAATGAAGAAGAAATACCATAACGAAACCTAAATTCTGCATTCAAGTCTGATTATAATGAATGTAAAAAGAGATTATGTTTTGCGGTGTCCCTCCAGAAAAAGACTGTAAACGGAGGAGGAACTCGGATCTTTGTGTAAATGGACACGCACAATAAGGACATGTACAATGAAGCTGGTTCTGGAGCTGGTTTATTCTGCTGTTTTTGCTGCTGCTACTGCGAAGTGTTACTTACTGTATGCATAGTACTATAGAGAGACGCATGGTTCAGTTTGTGCAGCGTTTTGGGACTGAAGGACAATCATTTTTTTCATTTTCATGTGAGTTTAGACGCAGTTTTATACAAATGACTCATTCAAAAGCTGAGCAGATTTTGTTTAAAGATAAGTTATTTGGGGGCTTTTCCATAAAATAAAACAATACGGTAAGTTAGATCACATTTGTGCGTTATTTAAAAGCAGATTGTGTAACTTTTCTGGTGGAGGAGCCTTCAAATCCTTTTCTTCACACATGTTATGGCTTTGTCTAGAATGTTTCACAGTATGGCATTAAATCTTCCAGAGACCAAACCAAGTTACAGTCAGAATATCATATTTTTAGGTGTTTTTGAGCTATAAAACCACCTGGAATTGAATAAATGTAAAGTAGAGCTGTTTAATGTCATACTGTGGAACATTCCAGCAGAACAATGACATCTTCATGGAAGCAAGAAGGTGACAGACACAACCAAAAAGTTATGTAGTGCTCATTACATTTTGCATAGTTTTTTTTTTTTTGTAGTAGTAGTAGTAAATTGACCAAAAGTTATGGAAGTCCATTTCCGCCAGTAAATAAAAATGAAAGCCTCACAGAAAGTCATAATTATGAGTTTAAAAGGCATAATTACGAGTTATAAAGTCGACTCTGAATCTGCCCTTGTCATGGAAGTACTCCGTCATTTTCCTGGAGAGTTCGTCCTCCAGGAGCTCAGGACGTCTCCACATCGCTCCATTTTCTCGTTCACTCATGAATGTTTTAAAAAGACAAGAAACAGAGAGAAATCCACAAAATCCCACATGAATGAGGGCGTGTAAAGCATTTATGTGACTGTCCATGGAGCTGGTTTAGTCCAAACGGGGAATGAGTTTTAATCTCATAATTATGACTTTCTGTGAGTCTTTTATTTTTTATTTACTGGCAGAAATGGGCTTCCATAAAACTTTGTATTTGCTCCACTTTATTTGAGCCACCGAGGCGCCCCCTGTAGGTGTTTTATGGAATAGCCCTCAGTCCATAATGTAACATATTAAACATCATTATACAAGAATCATGCTTTTTATTTTTATTTTTCTCAGGGAACAACATGAAAGAGGAAAGAGCTGTCTCTTCCGCTGTTCTCGATCAAATTAGCTTTTTTCTTTGCTTTTGAAACTAAAGTAAATGTTTAAAATATTCAAGCTCCCTGGCATGCGATAGTAACTGCAATTTTTATATCAAAGAAATCATGGTTTTGGTTATGTCGCATGTCGAATCAAATTCTACACTTTACATACACTGTAAAGACGACATGGCAGGTTTTGAATGTTGAGGGTTTTTGCACCAAAGTTTAGAGGGAACACTGGCCACTTTATTAGGCACATTTTATGTTTAATGTTGAAACTTCTAGTATCAGAAAAGCTTGGGTTAGGCCTGGACTGGTTGACTTCTTGAATTAGTCCTGGTTTAGGCCAGGTCTAGTCCCTGTTAAGTACTTGTTACTTCTTGGTTAAGTTATGGTTCAGTCTTAGTTTAGTTTAGTTCTGGTTTAGTCCTGGTATAGTCCTGGTTTAGTCCTGGTTTAGTCTTGTTTTAGGTCGGGTTTAGTCTTGGTTTAGGCCTGGTTTAGTCCTGGTTTAGTTCCTGTTAAGAACTTGTTACTTCTTGGTTAAGTTATGGTTCAGTTTTAGTTCAGTTTAGTCCTGGTTTAGTCCTGGTATAGTCCAGGTTTAGTCCTGGTTTAGTCTTGGTTTAGGCCTGGTTTAGTCCTGGTTTAGTCCCTGTTAACTACTTGTTACTTCTTGGTTAAATTATGGTTTAGTCTTAATTTAGTTTAGTCCTGGTTGAGGAGTTTGTGTGTGCCTAATAAAATGGCCATTAAGTTTATATTATGGATGTTATGAGTCTACAGATCTTATATATAAAGATATGTTGTTCTGGGTTATATTTGCACATTTTCCAGATTTCCCAAATATTTCCTAAAAAAAATCTCTAAAATGTTCAGAATTCAGTGATGTACCAATGATTTTGTCGCCTCTGTAAAATGCACATTGAAAATAAGTCAAGTCTGTCCCTTGTGCTTTGCCTGATGTTCTGACGAGGAATCCTGCTTTAATTACCATAATGTGCATATGTTCTGGTTTATAATTAGCCCCAGTGCGTCACAGAGTTTATGGGTTACGCAGGAGTTGAATCATGAAATCAGAAATTCTAATTTGAAAGTCGCATATACCGATGTTGTGGTGAAGGTTTGTGTGCCCCTACAAAATTGCATGACAGTTTTTCTCTCTGACCTTGGCTCAAATTGTTAAAAAATACAGAATAAGGCAACACAGGTTTGTTGACAAGACGTGTACAAGCTTGACATTTGGAGCAGATTTCTACATCTGAATGTCAAAAATACTTTTCTAATTTTTCTCATATCTGGGCCTAGGGCAGGTCATAAACTTTGATTGAATCTGCAGAAAAAATATTGCACATTTTGTGAAGCTTTTGTTCATTAACAGACATAGTAGGAACGGCCTTTACCTTTTATTGAATTTTTTAATTGCATTTTTAATTGAATTTCTTGTCTAGCTAAATACAGAAACTGTTTAATGGCCCGTTACACTTTAATCTTGTCATTTCACTTATTTTAAAGGTGCATTGTGTCACTTTTCTTCCTGGTTTGCAGCCTTTCCGTCTCCATGGAGATGTTACTGCTTACTGCTTTACCTGGAATGCTCCACAGTATAATATTTCACATATCTATCTAACTTTAACATCATTAGAAAGATTTTACGTGCTCAAAAACATGCATTCTGACTATAAGCGGGTCGCCTCTCCAAAGATCTGACCTGTAACTTAAAGGGCCCATATTATGATATTTTCTGAACTATGTTATAATGTTGTTTCCTCATCACAAACATACCTGGAGTTGTGTTTTGTTTCATTCACGTATGTTTAACGCGCAAACTCTGCATATTTAGGCGTTTTTAGAGTTCTACCCTCAAACTGAAAACTTTCTGTTCCACCTTGTGATGTCATGCGGTAAGACAGGAAGTGGGTATGTGGACAGACTATCAAACTACAATTATTCAAACACGTTGGAATGAAACAAAACATGACTCCAGGTATGTTTTGGAGGAGGTAACGGCGTTTTAACGTGACTTAAAGCTGACAAGAGTCCATTTTGTGTAATATTCTTTGACAATAACATCTCCATGGAAACCAGAAAAAGTTCCACAGTGCATCTTTAACATTTGAGCCAAAGTCGATGCGAAATACCTGAAGATTTTGTGGCGAATCTTCACCACGAAAATGTGTGTGGTCCATAAGCACATGCGTCCAATGTCCCACGGCTGTTCCTGCTGCAGTGCCTTGGTTTCTGAGCCCCGTGTTTCCTTCTGCTGTTTTGGGGGTTTTATTTTCAGTTTATTTATTCTCCTTGACCGATCCCGCGTCTCGTCACTGTGAGGATGTGGACAAACACACGTATTTATTTATCCATGTCCCTCTGTCTGTGTGGGACAAAAGGACATGGAGATCTGTGCTTTTATTTTGAAAGAGTTGTGTAAAATATATGACGTGTACAGAGTATTGAGCTGAAATAAAATGTCATCCCTTTAACTGCGTGTTAAGAAATTTATTTGTTCATTATGTCTTTATGCGTAGGTTTGTCAAAAGTATCGAAAATCAGATGCCAATCGATATTAAAACTATAAAAACTAGATACTCATTTGAATAGGTGTATTGGTATTAAAAAGTTACACTTATAGGACCGAAATGAACCTTTTCCCCACCTTTACAATGATAAAAAGAGAAAAAGAAAAATATAAGGCATTCACTTAGTTAGAAAATATTCAGAACTCAAGAAATATAAAGGGCCCATG
The DNA here is from genome assembly GCA_034769755.1 of Odontamblyopus lacepedii. Classification (NCBI taxonomy): domain Eukaryota; kingdom Metazoa; phylum Chordata; class Actinopteri; order Gobiiformes; family Gobiidae; genus Odontamblyopus; species Odontamblyopus lacepedii. The sequence goes on along the minus strand of CM068346.1, from coordinate 13,490,066 downwards.
CTGCAAATTTCTCTAATCTGGCCAAGATTTTGAAATTTATCAGGTTATTCATCGCGTTTTCATATTTATTTTCTCTTTACTAGTTCTGAGGCTGCTTCATTCTAGTCTAGAGGTCGTTTATTTTAAGATAACTTGTCAAGTAAAATGATCTGTCCGTGCAGCAAGATAATTTCACTACTTTCAAGTCATTTTCTGATAGAATTGAGTGTTTATATCTTAAGATTTTGAGAATAATTTGGATAATTTTAGCCTTGGAATTACCAATCTCTACAGTACTGAACCAAAGGTAAAAGGAGCTGTTCACTTGAAAACTACAGCTTCATGACATCACAAGGTGGAACAGAGTATTCCGAGCCTATAGAGATGTACACAGACTAATAATGCAGGCTTATTCAAACATGTGAATGAAACAAAACACAACTCCAGGTCTGTTTTTGAGGAGGTAACAACATTATAACATGACTTAAAGCTCACAAGAGTCCGTTTTGCGTAATATAGAACCTTTAATTCATATCTAGTATATATTTCCTTGTACTACTACTACTATACTTTCAAAACAAGTACCACTATACTCAAATTGCTGCTAACATTCACAATAAAGCAAAACATTTAGGAATTCTATCGTAATAAAATATTCTCAAAAACATTCAGGTATCAGCAGGCTTGTATTTACAGACTGTCTCCAGCAGATGGCGCCACAGTCCAGGAACATCAGGCCTGATCTGAGTTGAGTTGAGCGGAGCACCTGAAGTGAGGGTTTGCTGTTTCCTTTGCACAATAACACTCCGGACAGACACGTGCTCAGTGCTTTTAAACCGAAGAGGTGAGTCAACAATAATATTACATGAGTCAGCGCAGAACTGTGCAAAGTGCAGCGGTATCACAACCATAAAGACCATGAATCAGAGAGCTGCAAAACACTCCTACGTAAGGCTGGTATTCGTCTATGGTTTTTCTTGCTATTCAGAGAAATCTCAGTGTACATGCCAGTTAAAGGGCCCATATTACGCTATTAACGTAGCGTGCTTAAAGGTACGCTGTGTAACTTTTTGGTTGGTCTGTCACCTGCTTGTTTCTATGGATACGTCATTGCTCTGCCTGGAATGTCCACAGTGTGACATTAAACAGCTCTACCTAACATTTAATCAGTTACAGGAGGTTTTGTAGCTCAAAAATACCTAGAAAAACAGGTATTCTGACTGTAACTTGGCCTAGTTTGATCTCCATGAAGACAGAAAGGTTTAATGCCATACTGTGAAACATTTCAGACAAAGCAATAACATCTCCATGGAGAAAAGCATTTGCACAAGCAATTTTCCCTCCCCCAGGAAAATTACACAATGCACCTTTAACATGTTTCCTCATCACAAACAGACCTGGATTTGTGCTGTTTCATTTACACATGTTTAACTCGCAAACCTTCTCTCAAACAGAAAACACTCTTCCACCTTGTGATGTCATTTGCTAATACAGAAAGTGCTCCACTGTGTTCATAAACTCCACACACCTTCACTAGAATTATTTAAATCATTTCAGCCCTGGAATTGTCAATCTTTACTGAGCTAAAATAAAAAAGTAGCTGCTCACCTCAGCTGGCTTTTCTTGCCATGGAAGAGCAGCAGCTTTACTCCGAGCTCCTGTGAATCCCTCTGAGGGTGTAGAGCCTACATGGAGAGTGGACCCATGATGCCCGTGGGCAAAGGCTCGGCCATTAGGTGCTCATATTTGAGCCCCAGCCCCAGGCCTGGCTCCAACCAACTTAAACATAACAGTTTCTTCATCATAACATTTTTTGAAGCTTTTGAAGCATGTGACATGAAGACAGTCTTTCAAAAGTCATGTTTTCACCTATCCCCTATTCCTGCATAACTTGCATTTATTCGAATAATTCAGACTCTGGCTTAAACCTGTGGATTTTAAAAATGTCCCATAGTCATTTTGCAACAATAAAAACATGTGTATGAAAATCCACTGGTTGTTTTAGTGAAATGTTACTATGAAGAGGCGTGGCCAGTATTACACTATAACAAACAATGACAGTTACTCATTATCCTCACATGTACAGCTGAATAGTTCATATGGTCTAATGCAGGCATGTCCAAACTATGGCCCAGGGGCCAAATGTGGCCCTCAGACCAAGTGTTTTGGCTCTCGGGCTTCCAGGTGAATTGGCCCATAGTACTTTTTACTGCATGTTTTTTAACTCTACCTTGATCAAGCAAATGTAGTGTGTCCTTCTGAGGGTCTAAGCCTGAGCAAAGGTCTGGAGGCTCATTCAAACCTGTTATAAATGCACAGATTTGAATTACTCACTGTTTTGACCACCAGTCTATGACCCTCGAACGGCCCTCACACTGGTCTGTATTTTAATATGTGGCCCTTGATGAATAAAGTTTGAACATCCCTGGTCTAATGTAAAATGTCTGAAAAATGCAAAAGAAAAGCTCATTATGTGAAATTAGAAGATAGTTCTGGGATTAAATATGTTTTTCATCTTTCCACTTCTACACAAGTAAATACAAAAAATAAAGAAATAAACAGGAAGTCATGTCATTAGGTCATCACAGATCAATAATGCGGCTGGCAATGAGCAAAATGTAAAATTATAATACCCTCCTTAAGTTATAAAACCTTGAGACGAACAGCTGATGGATGCTTGGCCAGAAAAGTTACATAGTGCGTCTTTAATTACTCAAATATTGCGGTAAAGTAATGAGCGCCTGGCCTCTCCCCCCTGGGCCGGGTCCAGCAGAGGCCAGTGGGTGTAAATTGCTGCTGCCGGATCCGCGCCAGTGTCTTATTTATGGGAGCAAATATGGCGGGACTCACTTCTCGCCTCGGAGTTGAAGCTAACTTTAGCTGGCCTCAGATCAGCGCTTGTATTTAGCCCCGGGGCTGCTCTCATGCCTGTGTCTGTGCTATGGGCTAAATATACCCCCCGGCCTTGTACCAGGTCCATGCAGATCCGGTTACGATCCCAGCTGGACCAGAACTCGGTGACCAAATACACTAAAGCATGAGAGCTGATTCTGCTGTTTAATGGAAAATGGGTCGGGTTTAAAGTGCGACCTCAGAGACACACTAGACTATTAATTTCAAAACAGTTAATATACAGTATTAGAACTAACGTGACTCTTCTCATTTTTACATTTTTACATTTATAGTTTTATTTCCTGGCTGGACATGGGCAGCAGTTATGACATATGTAGAGGTATATTATTATTATATAGGCATAACCGTTACTGAGCCACCAATGTAAAGATCGACTGTTTTTTTCATGGTCGATGCCGATACGATAGGCTCTATTCGCGCTTACGTCACAAACCAGGAAGATGTTAGGAAAAAACGTGATGACAACTTCCGGTGGGCTCTTTTCGCAGTGTAAGTTTGGCAAAAACTAAGAAAAATGAGAAATTGTCCCAGTTTTCTTCATCATGTCATTGTAGCGTTCCGTTATGTTCGGCGAATCAACAATTCCAACCATACCTCAGTTTTAATCATTTTCCCACTGTTCATGTTTACTTCAGTGGGTTTTAGCACAATCGGTTGGCGAGTCCAGTGTCAGGAACTACACCAGAAGTTGTCATTTCATGTTTCCAAACATCTTCCTGCTTTGTGACTTAACGTGAATAGAGCCTATTGTTTAAAATTCACAGCAACTGATAGCCAATACGCTCTACTGATATTTTTGTGCCGATATGTAAGGCAGATTTAGATTATTTTTGCCAAATTATGTCAATTTAACTCACAACTGTGAACCAACACTCCCTTTTTACCACAAGCCTTCATGAGGGCTACGTAGTCACATTTTGAGGGTTTGAGCATTGCATTAAAGTGTGTACACTTTAGACAGCAGGTCAGCCAGAACAAAATATTGTCTTGTGCTGGAGATTTAAGACCAATAGGCGATATGCTAAAATGTCCAAATATTGGCTCAATATATTAGCCAACCAAAATATCTGTGTATCTCTAGTGCAATGTGTACATGTTCTGGTGGATGGTATATGCCACCTGCTTGTCGCTTGGCCTTGAATGTTGCAGAGTAAGTAAGTACAAATATCCAACATGTATTTAATTGCAGGTGGTTTTATTGCTCAGGAATATTGTAAACAACATGTAACTCAGTGGGCTCATCATATTTTCATTGGGTGCAAGAGCCAGTTCGGTAATAGCCATCCATCCATCCATCCATCCATCTTCTCCCGCTTAATCCAGCTGGGTCGCGGGGGCAGCTTGCCGCCCAATACTCATAGCACCTGACCCCCCCTATGAACCCCTCTGCAGGTGGTGAGCCCACAGGAGGGTGGACATTATGGTCCTTGATGTTAGTTCATAGGGGTGCGGGCATGTTTTGGATTGATGGGGGAAACCGGAGTACCCGGAGGAAACCCATCCAGACACGGGGAGGAACATGCAAACTCCACACCCGGGGATCGATCCCGCAACCTTCTTGCTGTGAGGCCTGAGTGTTGCCACTCAGCCACCGTGCCGCAGTTCGGTAATAGCCCAAAACATAATTTTTATTGGTGACTATAATGCCACAAAATCTTCAATAAAAACAAAAATAATTTTTATGACTAAATTTTCCTGTAATTTAATGTAAATTTAGAACCCCAAAAATGAAGCTCTTATACATAGTTGACTGTATAAAGGTCCCACACTTCAAATTTCTCTGGTCTGGCCAAGATTTTAAAACTTATATCAGGTTATCCATCTTGTTTTCAGATTTATTACCTACTTAATAGTTCTGAGACTGCTCTATTCTATTCTAGAGGTAGTTTATTTTGAGATTAGTTGTCAAGTAAAATGATCTTGTTGCACAGACAGATAATTTCACTACTTTTAAGTCATTTTCTGACAGATTTAAGTGTTTATAGCTTAAATTTTGGCCAAGCTTTGTTGCAGTGCGGTCTGACTTGTGTGACTTGTTGTGTTACCCTCTGATTGACCGGTAAACGCTTAACAACTGCGCCACTGCTGTCCATCAAAACTTAATAACAAAAACAACTCTCTTTAACTGTTCATCTTAAATTAGCATGATTTAAAGGTACTTTCCAGCATTCAGATAACAAGACATGCTAAGTGCGTCATGCCAGTTTACAGCATGTCCACTAAACGTGTGACATGGAAAATACCAGTGCACCGCGACCTCTGACCTCTGGAAAAGTGAGGCTCACCCTTAGAGCTAAGTTTACAGCCGTGTTTCGAAACTAGATGTCTGCATTTTCAAAAGTTATGGTTATGTCTATTTAAGAAATCTAGAAATAGTTCCCACAGGCCTTTCTTTCCTATGTGAAAATACTATAATCAACATAGGTTACAGTATGGCTTGTTTCCATGGAGATGCTTTTACTTTTCCATTCCTTTCCATAGAATGTTCCACACTCTTAAAACTAAATTTATCTGTCTCCATAGAGGCAAGCAGATGACCCTACTATGCCAAGTTACAGGTCAGATCTGTGGATTGTCAAGGATGTGCACAGTAAGTATGTATATTTTTCAAGGTATTTTTAAAGATTTTGCCATAAAAACACATGCAAGTTCACGTTTTTTGCTATACTGTGATGCATTCCAGAGTAAGCAAAGTAAAATCACCACCATGGAAACAAGCAGGTGGCGGACCAAAAAAAATTCCATAGTGCACCTTTAAACCTATATCTTTGAAAAATGCTTGGTTGATTGAATAATTAAACATAAAACAGATTTCTGCAGTAATGCATTCAGCCTATATATGATTAAATTAGTATACGTATTTTTTTACCTTTTAAATTTTTTTATGACTTATTTTTTCTATTTTATTTTATGCCTTATTTCACACCTGTCTCTTGCTATCAGTTTTGCAACTTATTTCGAATTTATTATTAGAATTTATTACCAGAGAATAAAAGTGGCTTTTAATCAATGAAACAGTGCTTTAAACCAATCTGAACACTACCTTCCCTGGGAACAAAGCAAGTACTTGTAGTTCTTGTACATTTGTGTTACTGGGACAAACTGTATCTTGTATATAACTGGGATTTTATATTTTTTATTACTTATTTTTTTCTACATTATTTTGACTTGTGTATATACATTTATATAATTATGCCTTATTTGACACTTGTCTCTGGCTATTTTTGCTACTTATTTAAAATGTATTATTACCATTTATATTTTTTACACTTTGTTATATTATATCGTGATGTGTGAGCTACTGTGTCCAAATAATTACCCTTGTGGAGCAATAAAGTTTGTCTAAGTCTTCATTCATTTCTTTGTCCTTTTTTTTTGTTTTTTTTTGAGCCAAATACATTGCAAACATAAGGATATGTACATGCACATCTTTGGGACCATTTCAAGTGCTCAAAAGGAGTAGGTGAAGTTTTAAAAACTTATCATGCCCTACCCCAATTGTTTTACCTTAACACGTGGTTGACACATAGATATATTCATACATATGCACATACACATATGCAAACATATATACCTACACACACACACACACACACACACACACACACACACATACATATGTATGTGCAACTGCAACTTTATTTCTAACGCACTTAAAAACACAGGCTGACCACAATGCTACAGGCAAAAGTAAATAAAAACGATAAAACAACATGAATAAAAACAGAATCTTATAAAAACTATCTAATAAAATGTCAACATCTCAAACTGTGAGATATGTGTAAACATATATACATACATGCACAAATATATTTTTGTTAGTGGTCATACAAACTAATAATAATTAAAGCCGCTGGCGGCAATGATGGCCCTCGCCCCGGCACGCACGTCCCTCTGATGCGACCGCCGAGGACTCGTGACAGCCCTGGCACAACACTCTCTCCTCCCGACAGCTCGTCTATTAGAAAAATTACATAGTGCACCTTTAAATGTTTCTTAAAACTCATTGCACTCCTGCTGGGCAATCGTGACAAATGACACAGGGCCATAATGCAATATATTTTTTGGTTTGTAATCATGCATAGAATGTAATTCCCAAATTTGGTACAAACTGATAATGTTGACGCTTTCACGATACACTAGGAGTGGCGCTATAGAGTTCACTTTTATTATATTTCATATTTCATCACATTCAGGCCGGATCACACAATAGTGATGTGAGTTTGAGCTCTATGCACGCAAAGCCTGTGGCCGTGAGAGGTCATCAAAGAAACAGGAACGAAGGCGTTATTCGCTGGCGGCTCACGGACAAACCGTGAAAAGTGCGCTGAGAAAATGATGCGTTTGTGGACCCACATCTGTAGATGTGAGGTGTCAAATCTGAGCTCGCTTGGACCAAAACCAAGACACTTGAAGACTTTGGCGTACACGCAGTCAAAACAGCGGCGAAGTTTTGATCCAATATGGCTGACTTCCTGTTGGTCATAGAGACGTGCTCCAATTCATCTTTGGCTTGTCTCATGGTTCTGTGTCAATGTCCCGAATTTCGTTTCCCTCGACAAACTTTGATAGTCCCTCTCCCATAGGGATCCAATTCTAGGGGGCGCAGTTGAGTGAGGCCACTTTGGTCATTGTTGCATGACCGCTTTTATTGAATTTTTCACCGGGCCGGTCGATTCTATACTCCCATGTGAGACTTTTTCATTGATGTTCAGGGGTCAAATCTGCATTTCTTTGTTTATACAGAACGAAGAACAATGTTAACTTAAAGCCGCTGGTAATGCAATGATGGCTCCTCGCCCGGTGCGCACGCCCATGCCAGGCAACCGCCGAGGACTCGTGGACTGGCCCTGACACGACACTCTCTCCTCCCGACAGCTCGCCCACCAGAAAACTACATAGGAGCACCTTTAATATTTGAAAATGGGAACGATCTAGAGCCAAATTATAGAAACTAGGCCACAGGTCACATGACTTTTATAATCAAGAGCACTGTCAGACTAAGACTGCATAAAACACAGACCCTCCACCAGAAAAGTTACATAGTGCGCCTTTAAACATATTTTTGGGGAGTATTTGGTGCCTCTTTGTGGCTAACCATGGAAAATACCCCATATCCATAATGTATTTTTTTTTGGTCTGAGACACGCATAGAATTTAATACCCATATTTGGTACAAACCGATAATGTTGATGTTTCATGTCTGGATAGGGGGCGCTATAGAGTTCACTATTCATATACTTTAAAGTTTATTATATTCAGTCCAATTTCATGCTTTAGTGATTCAGATTTCAGTACAATCAGACAAACACAGTGCGTGTAGTAAATTTTGAACTATTTATAGGGGGAGGCTTTGCGCCCTCCTGGCCAACCGTGGGAAACACCCCATATCCATAATATTTTTTTGCTTGCTTTGATACAGAGAATTTAATCCCCAAATTTGGTACAAATCCGATAATGTTGATGTTTCTTGTATAGGCTAGGTGGCGCTATAGAGTAACTTTTCATATGCTTTATAGTTTATTATAATCAAGTCCTAATCAGGCATTAGTGATTCAAATTTCAGCACGATCAGACAAAGCCTGTGTGTGCAGGCATTTTTTTACTATTTTTTTATTGAGTCTTTGCGCCCCTGGTGGCGAACAATGAAAATTGCACCATTTCCATAATATAAGATTTAGCTTGAAATCATGCATAGAATTTAATCCCCAAATTTGGTACAAATCCGATAATGTTGACGTTTCACGTATACACTAGGTGGCGCTACAGAGTTCACTTTTATTATATTTCATATTTCATCACATTCAGGCCGGGATCACACAATAGTGATGTGAGTTTGAGCTCTGTAGGCCAAAGCCTGTGGCCGTGAGAGGGCATCAAAGAAACAGGAAACGAAGGTGTTATTCGCGGCGTGGTATACGGACAAACCGTGAAAACTGCGCTGAGAAAATGATGCGTTTGTGGAGCCACATCTGTAGATGTGACGTGTCAAATCTGAACTCGTTTGACCAAAACCAAGACACTTGAAGACTTTGGCGTACCGCGCCAGTCAAAACGGGGCGGTGAATTTTTGATCCAATATGGCCGACTTCCTGTTGGTCATAGGGCGGTGTGACAATGACATTTTCTGCTTGTCTCCTTGTTTTCTATCACTGTCCTGAATTTTGTCGGCCTACGCCAAAATATTCTTTTCAGCTCCCCATAGACTTTCAATTTTTGACTTTTCCAGGGGGCGCTGTCGAGTAAGGGCACTTTGGGCATTGTCGCGATGCCCGTTTTATCAAATTTTTCGCCGGGCCGGTCGATCTGATACCCCCATGTGAGACTTTTCGTCGATGTTCAGGGGGTCAAAAATGCGATCATTTTGGCGGAAGAATAATAATAATAATTAAAGCCGCTGGCGGCAATGATGGCCCTCGCCCCGGCGCGCACGTCCCTCTGATGCGACCGCCGAGGACTCGTGACAGCCCTGGCATGACACTCTCTCCTCCCGACAGCTCGTCTATTAGAAAAATTACATAGTGCACCTTTAAATGTTTCTTAAAACTCATTGCACTCCTGCTGGGCAATCGTGACAAATGACACAGGGCCATAATACAACATATTTTTTGGTTTGTAATCATGCATAGAATGTAATTCCCAAATTTGGTCCAAATCCGATAATGTTGACGTTTCACGTATACACTAGGTGGCGCTACAGAGTTCACTTTTATTATATTTCATCACATTCAGGCCGGGATCACACAATAGTGATGTGAGTTTGAGCTCTGTAGGCCAAAGCCTGTGGCCGTGAGAGGTCATCAAAGAAACAGGAAACGAAGGTGTTATTCGCCGGCGTGCTACGGACAAACCGTGAAAAAGTGCGCTGAGAAAAATGATGCGTTTGTGGAGCCACATCTGTAGATGTGACGTGTCAAATCTGAGCTCGTTTGGACCAAAACCAAGACACTTGAAGACTTTGGCGTACACGCAGTCAAAACAGCGGCGAGTTTTTTGATCCAATATGGCCGACTTCCTGTTGGTCATAGAGACGTGCTCCAATTCATCTTTTGGCTTGTCTCATGGTTCTCTGTCACTGTCCCGAATTTCGCTTTCCTGCATAAACTTTGATTGTCCCCTCTCCCATAAGGATCCAATTCTAGGGGGCGCAGTTGAGTGAGGCCACTTTGGTCATTGTTGCGATGACTGCTTTATTGAATTTTCACCGGCCGGTCGATTCTATACCCCATGTGAGACTTTTCGCTTGATGTTCAGGGGGTCAAATCTGCATTTCTTTGTTTATACAGAACGAAGAACAATGTTAACTTAAAGCCGCTATGCGGCAATGATGGCCCTCGCCTCGGCGCTGCACGCCCCTCCCAGGCGACCGACCAGGACTCACGACTTCTGGCATGACACTCTCTCTTCCCGACAGCTCGGCCCATCAGAAAAAATTACATAGTGCACCTTTAAATGTTTCTTAAAACTGATTGCACTCCTGCTGGGCAATCGTGACAAATGACACAGGGCCATAATACAATATATTTTGGTTTGTAATCATGCATAGAATGTAATTCCCAAATTTGGTACAAATCCGATAATGTTGACGCTTTCACGTATACACTAGGTGGCGCTATAGAGTTCACTTTTATTATATTTAACATTTCATCACATTCAGGTCGGGATCACACAATAGTGATGTGAGTTTGAGCTCTGTAGGCCAAAGCCTGTGGCCGTGAGAGGGCATCAAAGAAACAGGAAACTAAGGCGTTATTCACGCGTGCGCACGGACAAACCGTGAAAAAGTGCGCTGAGAAAATGATGCGTTGTGGACCCACAACTGTAGATGTCACGTGTCAAATCTGAGCTCGCTTGGACCAAAACCAAGACACTTGAAGACTTTATGCATACGCAGTCAAAACAGTGGCGAGTTTTTTGATCCAATATGGCCGACTTCCTGTTGGTCATAGAGACGTGCTCCAATTCATCTTTTGGCTTGTCTCATGGTTCTCTGTCACTGTCCCGAATTTCGTTTCCCTGCGACAAATTTTGATAGTCCCCTCTCCCATAGGGGGTCCAATTTAGGGGGCGCAGTTGAGTGAGGCCACTTTGGTCATTGTTGCGATGACTGCTTTATTGAATTTCACCGGGCCGGTCGATTCTATACCCCCATGTGAGACTTTTCGATGTTCAGTGGGTCAAATCTGCATTTCTTTGTTTATACAGAACGAAGAACAATGTTAACTTAAAGCCGCTCGCGGCAATGATGGCTCCTCGCCCCGCGCACGCCTCCCAGGCAACCGCTGAGGTCTCGTGACCGCCCTGGCACGACTCTCTCCTCCCGACAGCTCGCCCACCAGAAAAATTACATAGGGCACCTTTAATATTTGAAAATGGGAACGATCAGAGCCAAATCATAGAAACTAGGCCACAGGTCACATGACTTTTATAATCAAGAGCACTGTCAGACTAAGACTGTGCATTAAAACAGACCCTCCAACAGAAAAGTTACATACTGCACCTTTAAACATATTTTTGGGGGAGTATTTGCGCCTTGTGGCCAACCATGGAAAATACCCATATCCATAATGTATTTTTTGGTCGTGAGACATTTATAGAATTTAATACCCATATTTGGTACAAATCCCATAATGCTGATGATTCATGTCTGGATAGGGGCGCTATAGAGTTCACTTTTCATATACTTTATAGTTTATTATATTCAGTCCATGTTCAAGCTTTAGTGATTCAAATTTCAGCACAATCAGAGAAAGTCTGTGCGTGTAGTAATTTTTGAGTTTTTGCGCTCTGCTGGCCAACCGTGGGGAAACACCCCATATCCATAATATATTTATTTGCTTGCTTTGATACAGAGAATTGAATACCCAAATTTGGTACAAATCTGATAATGTTGACGTTTCTTGTATAGACTAGGTGGCGCTATAGAGTAACTTTTCATATGCTTTATAGTTTATTATAATCAAGCCCTAATCAGGCATTAGTGATTCAAATTTCAGCACGATCAGACAAAGCCTGTGTGTGTAGGCATTTTTAACTATTTTTTATTGAGTCTTTATGTCCCTGGTGGCGAACAATGAAAATTGCACCATGTCCATAATATAAGATTTTGCTTGAAATCATGCATAGAATTTAATCCCCAAATTTGGTACAAATCCGATAATGTTGGCTTTCTTGTATAGGCTAGGTGGCGCTATAGAGTAATTTTTTCATATGCTTTATAGTTTATTATAATCAAGCCCTAATCAGGTATTAGTGATTCAAATTTCAGGACGATCAGACAAAGCCTGTTTGTGTAGGCATTTTTAACTATTTTTTTATTGAGTCTTTGCACCCCTGGTGGCGAACAATGAAAATTGCACCATCTCCATAATATAAGATTTTGCTTGAAATCATGCATAGAATTTAATCCCCAAATTTGGTCCAAATCCGATAATGTTGACGTTTCACGTATACACTAGGTGGCGCGCTACAGAGTTCACTTTATTATATTTCATATTTCATCACATTCAGGCCGGGATCACACAATAGTGATGTGAGTTTGAGCTCTGTAGGCCAAAGCCTGTGGCCGTGAGAGGTCATCAAAGAAACAGGAAACGAAGGCGTTATTCGCCGGCGTATACGGACAAACCGTGAAAAAGTGCGCTGAGAAAAATGATGCGTTTGTGGACCCACATCTGTAGATGTGACGTGTCAAATCTGAGCTCGCTTTGGACCAAAACCAAGACACTTGAAGACTTTGGCGACACGCAGTCAAAACGGCGGTGAATTTTTGATTCAATATGGCCGACTTCCTGTTGGTCATAGGGCTGTGACAATGACATTTTCTGCTTGTCTCCTTGTTTTCTATCACTGTCCTGAATTTTGTCGGCCCACGCCAAAATATGCTTTTCAGCTCCCCATAGGCTTTCAATTTTTGACTTTTCCAGGGGCGCTGTCGAGTAAGGGCACTTTGGGCATTGTCGCGATGTCTGTTTATCAAATTTTTCGGGCGGTCGATCTGATACCCCCATGTGAGACTTTTCGTCGATGTTCAGGGGGTCAAAAATGCGATCATTTTGGCGGAAGAATAATAATAATAATAATAATAATAATAATAATAATAATAATAATAAAAAGAAACCAACGAAGAACAATACCCTCGCCATTTCGTTAGGCGAGGCCAATTAAGCCGCTCGCGCAATGATGGCTCGCCCGGTGCGCACGCCTCCGGGAACCGCTGAGGTCTCGTGGACCGCCTGGCACGACTCTCCCTCCCGACAGCTCGTCCCCCAGAAAAATTACATAGGGCACCTTTAATATTTGAAAATGGGGAACGATCTAGAGAGCCAAATTATAGAAACTAGGCCACAGGTCACATGACTTTTATAATCAAGAGCACTGTCAGACTAAGACTGTGCATAAAAACAGACCCTCCACCAGGAAAGTTTCATAGTGCACCTTTAAACATATTTTGGGGGGGAGTATTTGCCCCTTTGTGGCCAACCATGGAAAATACCCCATATCCATAATGTATTTTTTTGGTCGTAGACACGCATAGAATTTAATACCCATATTTGGTACAAATCCGATAATGTTGATGTTTCATGTCTGGATAGGGGGCGCTATAGAGTTCACTTTTCATATACTTTATAGTTTATTATATTCAGTCCATGTTCAAGCTTTAGTGATTCAGATTTCAGCACAATCAGACAAAGTCTGTGCGTGTAGTAATTTTTGAACTATTTATTGGGGGAGTCTTTGAGCCCCTGCTGGCCAACCGTGGGAAACACCCCATATCCATAATATATTTTTTTGCTTGCTTTGATACAGAGAATTGAATAACCAAATTTGGTACAAATCCGATAATGTTGACGTTTCTTGCATAGGCTAGGTGGCGCTATAGAGTAACTTTTCATATGCTTTATAGTTTATTATAATCAAGCCCTAATCAGGTATTAGTGATTCAAATTTCAGCACGATCAGACAAAGCCTGTGTGTGTAGGCATTTTTTTAATATTTTTTATTGAGTCTTTGCTCTGGTGGCGAACAATGAAAATTGCACCATTTCCATAATATAAGATTTTGCTTGAAATCATGCATAGAATTTAATGCCCAAATTTGGTCCAAATCCGATAATGTTGACGTTTCACGTATACACTAGGTGGCGCTACAGAGTTCACTTTTATTATATTTCATATTTCATCACATTCAGGCCGGGATCACACAATAGTGATGTGAGTTTGAGCTCTGTAGGCCAAAGCCTGTGGCCGTGAGAGGGCATCAAAGAAACAGGAAATGAAGGTGTTATTCCCGGCGTGCATACGGACAAACTGTGAAAAACTGCGCTGAGAAAATGATGCGTTTGTGGACCCACATCTGTAGATGTGACGTGTCAAATCTGAGCTCGTTTGGACCAAAACCAAGACACTTGAAGACTTTGGCGTACACGCAGTCAAAACGGCGGTGAATTTTTGATCCAATATGGCCGACTTCCTGTTGGTCACAGGGCGGTGTGACAATGACATTTTCTGCTTGTCTCCTTGTTTTCTATCACTGTCCCGAATTTTGTCAGCCTACGCCAAAATATGCTTTTCAGCTCCCCATAGACTTTCAATTTTTGACTTTTCCAGGGGGCGCTGTCGAGTGGGGGCACTTTGGGCATTGTCACGATGCCCGTTTTATCAAATTTTTCGCCGGACCAGTCGATCTGATACCCCTATGTGAGACTTTTCGTCGATGTTCAGGCCCTCAAAATCGCGATCGTTTGCAAAGAAAAATAATAATAATAATAATAATAATAATAATAATAATAATATAGCGTAAGAAACCGACGAAGAACAATACCCCTCGCCACTTCGTTAGGCGAGGGCCAATGATAAAGAAGGCACAAAAGTTTATAATTTATGATCGTACAAAGTCTAAGTCTTAGCCCTATATTTTGGCTTTTTAATGGTTAGGTATATGCCTATTTTAATTTGGCTACTTTTTACATATGGAAAACCAATAAAACACTTTTTTAAACCAATTTGTACACTGTCTTCCCTGGCCACAACGTGGGTACTTGTAGTTCTTGTACATTTGTGTTAATAGGACAAACTGTATTGACCCCTTCCTTCACTTCCGTGCGCGCTCACTAGGCGGCGCTCCTTTGCCGGTCCTCTGCGTGCTCTCCTCGTAAGCACCGCCCCTCCGCTGGTTCTCCCCGGTGCTCCCCTCGCTGAGCACCGCCCCTGCGCGCTGCCCCGCTCCGGACTCCCACAGCCCCGAAGACGCCCTCAGCAACAACACTGCAGCTGCGTCGAATAAGAGCCCGTCCATCCGCTCACAAACCAGGATTAAACCTACCCCGAGCGGATCCCAATCTCTATCCGCTCAGGTGAACCTCCTCGCGGCGAGAACAACCACCTCCCCCCGCTTACCCCGCTATCCGAACCATGGGGCTTCCCTCTTGACCGACGCTACCCCTGGAGCGGACCGCGATCTCCCCCTCCTCTTACGCCGAAGGGGAGCACGCATTTTCGGGTTTGCCCAAGCGGTCGAGTCGCTGTTGTTTGCTAAGATTTACCGGGGGGGATCTGTACGGGAATGGTGCTCCGAGCCGACCGCTTGTTCAGACAGAGAAAGGCGAGGAGAAACCGGGCGCCGAGTGGTACTGCCGAGCGGACAGTGGCTGTTTTTTTGACCGAAGGGAGCGGCTCTTGTCGGGAGGATTTTTGTGGCTGCTTGAGCTAGCTCCGGAGCGGCTAACCAAGGAGGAGGCGAGAAGCGACCCCCCCAAAATATCTCAGGGTTTAACCTAAAACAATCAACTCTGACTCATTTTTACTAGACGATACGACTTGGAAACTATAAGGAAATCATTGTATAACTTTACTTTACAAAAATCATGGACAGTTTATGATAAAAAACGATAATAAAGCTGATAAAAACAACGTGAGCTGCGTTCAAGCGAAAGAACCTGGACTGTGTTTTGTTGCTAAATGCTGTTAGCGTGAATGTAGGCGAAACCTTTTGGGGTGTTTTTTAGTTATTTGGAAGGTTTTTTTTTCTCCACGTTGGATGCTGGCATCACAATTTTCTTGCAATCATGATGATTATAAGCCGAAAACCAGAGGGTCCAATTGCAACAGGTAACTACATTAAACGTATACTTTTCTGCAAGTTTGCATGGTGTTGTTAAGAATTGACACTTTTTTGCAAGAGTTTAAAAGTATTTTTCCACCTTTTTAAAATTTCAACTCAAAAATCTTTTTTTAAAATTTTAATTGGAACGCTTATGCTTGCGAAAAGTTATTTATTTATTTATATCTTGCAAAGAACAATACATGATTTAACTTTTTCCCCCTATATAATTGCAGTGAAATGCACAAAAATGATTTAATTTGCTTCATTTGCACTTGTTTTACTCATGCATGACTTGGAAATAGCCTAGATACTTTTGTTTTGCTTACAATGCATGGCACAAACGATCACGGGTAATGCATAAAGGTGTATGTTAAGTTCTTAAACGTGTCCTAGTTCTGCTAACCTAAAATCCAGTCTTCCTAAATCCATGTCATGTTAAAATTAAATTAAATTCGCACGTCTGGCATCTGTTCCTTTCCACCTTTCGCGGAACTGGCAGCCCGTCGTGGCATTTACAGAAATATCGTGCGTCCTGAAATTGCTATGATCGCCCATTTATTTTCTTGGCCAGTCGTCTTAGGTGTCAGTTCACGCCCCCCTGCGGACATGAGGGGTGACAGATGCTGGTTTTCCAAAGATATTTTCTTGCAAGACTTAAAGCGACGTAAACATGTTTTCTCTCGCGTTGTGTTGCCATACCAATCACGAGACTCGCGCATCACCGGTCAGCCAATGTTTTGGGACACGCTCTTCAGGATTAATCGTGTCCTTTACGCCTTTGCAGTACGATTATTATCACTCTTATCTAGATTTGCACATGTCAGCTACTTTTTTATAGCTTCATTAACAATTTGTGCCATGTTGGGAGATTTTTGCTTGAATTTCCATTTCCACTCAGCATTTAGTCACGTGTGATTAAGTAGATCTTATCTATATTGCCACTTTGTTGAAATGGAGTTTACAAGTAGTGCAGACGATACCACTATCACTTGTTGTGTCTGCAATTTCTTTTTATGGTTTTTATCATACCAGTGGTTTAATACAGTAGAATTCACTGTATATGTCAAAAAATAATTATCCATCCATCCTTATTATCCAACCTTTGTGACCTATTTATAGGCTACTACTTTACTATTACAAGTGTTTAGATTTCACGTTTTAAAATGTTCTTTTAGCTTGTACTATGACATTCTTGTACTTCAAATTTTATGAGTTGATTATGTTCTGCAGATGTAGGTTCTAAGAAATACCTCTACATCAGATCTCTGGTTTCAGTTTAGTCACTGACACTTGATTTTTGTTTCAACTGGGATTCCATTGGGATTCCAGGATGCTTTATATATTATTTGTATTGCATGCATATTATGTGATCTTGAATTGTACTTGCATTCAAATATGATTGTTTGTATTCTTAAGATAATGCTAACGGATTCAAATCTCGGAGGTACTACCTATTTATCTTAGGTAAAAGGAAAACCAGAATTCCATCTAGCACAGAATCAGAAGTGAACCAGGGCCAAACCAGGACCCAGTTTGGGTTAAACAACCAGGACTGAACCAGGACTGAACCAGGGCTGAACCAGGGCTGAACCAGGACTTGAACCAGGGCTGAACCAGGACCCAACTTGGCTTAAACGAAGACTGAACCATGACTCGACTTGGGTTAAACCAGGACTAAACAAGGACTGAACCAAGGCCCAACTTAGCTTAAACCAAGACTGAACCAGGACTCAACATGGGTTAAATCAGGACTCGACTTGGGTTAAACCAGGACTAAACCAGGATTGGATTTAGGTTAAACCAGTACTAAACCAGGACACGAATTGGGTTAAACCAGTATTAAAGCAGGACTAAACCAGGACTCATCTTAGGTTGAGCCAGGACTGAACCACTTGTCGACTTGGGTTAAAACAGTACTAAACCAGGACTAAACAGGACTGGACTTGGGTTAAACCAGGACTAAACCAGGACTAAACCAGGACTGGCCTTGGGTTAAACCAGGACTAAACCAGGAATGGACTTGGGTTGAACCAGGACTGGACTTGGGTTGAACCAGTACTGGACTTGGGTTAAACCTGTACTAAACGAGGACTAAACCATGACTGGACTTGGGTTGAACCAGGACTGGACTTGGGTTGAACCAGGATTAAACCAGGACTCAACTTGGGTTAAACCAGCCCTAAACCAGGACTGGACTCAGGTTAAACCAAGACTGGACTTGGGTTAAACTAGGACTGAACCAGGACTGGACTTGGGTTAAACCAGGACGACATATGAACTGCAATGCTCCGTCCTTTGTTGCACCTTTACTTTGAAACCAGAGCCTTTTCTGGGACCATAGCGGCAGTGGAACCGCTGGCCTAGCACGTTAGCTAGCACATGCTCAGCTGTGTTTGTGGAGAGGGAATTTTACAGTGCGATTCCAGGGTCACATGGACTCAGCCGTCTGGATGTTTGTGGTCACAGTGGGCCTACAAGTGTTTGTTTCTTTTTTCGGCGTGAATTCGCACAAACAACAAAGTCAGATGTTGAGATAGAAAGCGCTGGAATCTTAAATGAGAATGAGATGAGAGTGGTGGAGTGACCATAATAGAAAAATCACTCAAACAGAAGTGATTTGTCGTGCAACTGTATGAAATTGACTGAAGAAGTCAACTCCAAGACTTGCCAACTTAATGTTAAAGGGCCTCTATTACGCCATTTTTGGATCTATAATGTTGTTTCCTCAACAAGATGATACCTGGAGTTGTGTTTTGTTTCATTCACACTCAAACAAAACCCAACTCCAGGTATGTTTTTGTTGAGGTAACATCATTCTAACATGGCTTAAAGTTCTCAAGAGACAGTTTAGTGTAATGTAGGACCTTTAGGTATTGATGGGTCACAAACAATTTACTGGATTTTTTGCAACTAATCCATCCACAATGAACAATGATTTCCAAATTGCATCCCAGGTCGTAGAGGTTTGATGACTCAGACCGCCGACGACTCATT
Organism: Odontamblyopus lacepedii; assembly: GCA_034769755.1. Classification (NCBI taxonomy): domain Eukaryota; kingdom Metazoa; phylum Chordata; class Actinopteri; order Gobiiformes; family Gobiidae; genus Odontamblyopus; species Odontamblyopus lacepedii. The sequence goes on along the minus strand of CM068346.1, from coordinate 13,471,076 downwards.
TGACTTTCATTTGAGTCAAATGAAGTAAAAATCCAATATACAGTGGTTCGTTTGAACACTTAATTGGTTTCTAAAAAAATCTATAACTAGTTTTGTCCATAAGCACAAATAATAAATGTAACAGCACTTTTTTGGTATTTCAAATCGGTACAACCTTTGTAAACTACACTGCACATGACATTATAGCTTCTAAAGCACATTATAATTGGTGAATGTACCTGATTTCCGACAAATACTGACATTCTCAACCCTACACACACATGCCTTCTATTGGGTTATATTTACCAATCTGTCTTCATTACATTTTGAGTTTTTTTTCAATCTATGGGCTTCATTTGTTATCGTACTGGCCCAGTACCACACAAATAAGAAAAAAAGCTGTACTGGTAGAAAGAAAAGGTACACATAATAATTGCTGAGGCTGACAAAAATGTGTAAAATCCCTGTTATCCAGGTAGAATCCATGGCAAATTGAGAAATTCAAGCTTATCCTAGCCAAACATCCTGTCCTGAAGATTTAAAGCCGATAGCAAATACATAACGGCTTTAAATCTTCAGGACAGGCTGGTGTTTTGGTCAATTTACTTCCTAAAAAAGCTTTAGATTGACGCTTTAATACATATGTAGCTGCCCAAAATCTGACTCCACAGCTCTCTTTCTTATAGGTTTGTAGAAAACAATCAAATTCGACCCTAGCTATTGGCTCATATATTGGCACAATTTATCGACCATTGGTTATTCCATATTTTAAACAATCACTATTGGCATCAGGCATGGAAAAAACAAAAAACAAGACCTATTGGTCGATCTCTATTTCAAATGATATCTATATTTTGAGCTCTAAGTGGATAGAGTAATTATGACAGACCCAGCCCTTCAGTCGGCGCTCCTGTTCTGGGCTAATGCTTCTGTCTCCAGGCAGCAGCAGAGCTGTAATCTGTCCCTGAGCTGCTCCTCTGACGTACCTGGCCACAGTCTCGTCTCATGGGCCCGTCCCATACAAACACAATGTTTCCATGTTTATGTAACAGGATCAGAACATGCAACATGCGTGATTAGACCAGGCCTCATAACACGTACCACCTATGAAGATGATTAAAGCTGCAGCGTAAATCTGAGCACACTCACACACTGATGCTTCACAACTTACCTGAGGTAATATTTAAAGGTGCTCTATGTAACTTTTTGGTGAGGAGTCCACCAAGTGCTTGTGTCCATGCATAAAGTGTTCCGTAATATGGATTCAAACTAATTTATCTAGCATTTACTCAATTACATAGCTACAAAAATACAACGAAAATCTGTATGTTGTGAGCGGGTTCACTTCTCCCCCAATTTGCCCTGTATTTTTGGACATGGATAAGCTTAATGCCATACTGTGGAAGATTCCAGGCATACATGACGTCTTCAGAGATTAGCAGGGGGTAGGCCCTCCGCTAGAAAGAAGAACTGATCATTGACCAGAACATGGACATTGCCAGTGTGAAATGAAAACTGACCATACTGAATGAAAAGAAATCCACAGAATCATATATATATAGAGAGAGAGATACAGTTTAGTGTTTAAGAGTGACATTTTGCAACATTTTAAACAACATTCTGGAGTTTTGAAATGTGTAAGACTGCAATATGAACCGTTAACTAATACCAGAATCACACGCACTTCACACCATGTTTGTAGTGGTCTGAACTACATTGTTGGCTGCTTTTCCACAGGAGACAGTAGACACCATTGGCACACAAGGATATTCAGTTCTCTGCATAGGACTTCAGGTTATGTGTGCCACTGACTATTCACATTTCAGCTGGATTTGTTTAACCGATGGTAAAAAAATAAATAAAGAAACATAAAATAAAAAATAACTAGTGTTGTTAACCAAGACATTAGAGCTGACCTGGAGCTTTTATGTGTACGTCTGTGGTGGAATGTTTAGCTTATGTGCACTCAGAAGCAAACATGGCCTGATAAGTTTTAAAATAAGTCTGAAAGCTCAAGAAAATAAACAGAAAGAAAAATAATATAAATAAATACAATGAAAAAGGCCAGTCCTCCAGTGAAGTCCATTTGCAGCCATAGTAACATCGCACTGAGGGCACATGTCTGCGATCATCTCACTTCACTTGATCCGAGCGGAGGATGAACAGCCGGCGTTCGGAGTTTGTCATCCGAGAAACACGTCCCACAGACCCCGAACGCATCACGCTGCCCACCCCACCAGACCTCAGCCATGTCACTAACAGTTAGTAAGAGCAATATGGCAATGTGGTGTCTAAAACATGACAACAAGATGCCACGGTTACAGTGCAGGCCTCATGTGATAAACTACAAAATGGTAAATTGAAATATAGTTATTTTTAAGAAGGAACCAAAAGAAAGCCAAGTCTAAAGTAGGAGGGTGAGCTAAACAGGCTTGTACCACTATAGTAAAATATCGCTAGGATAAAACGGTGTTCAAATGTTCTTTTCAGTTCATATGGCTTAGCTTGGAACCCACGAATACTTCAAGATAAGCTCTCCCATATCTCAAACAAAATAACTCCTTCACTTGAAATATAGACCTACTTATCACTTCAAGTAAAAGCTTTTACAAAGAGAACCGTCCAGATAGACCTGAAAACGATAAGGGACGTCGAGGTTATTTGGTTAATCATTGACTGATTGTACAGGTCACAAAATGTAACAAAACCCAACAATAACATAGTAGTTTTAAGGTGCACTGTGCAACTTTTTGGTTGGGGATGTGTCACCTGCTTGTTTCTATGGATACATCATTGCTCAGCCTGGAATCTCTACTTTACATTTATTCAATTGCAGGTGGTTTTATAGCTCAAAAATGCTTAGAAAAACAGGCGTTCCGACTGTGAGCGGGGTCGCCTCTCCACAGATCTGACCTGTAACTTGGTCCTGTTTGCTCTCCATGAAGATAGGAAAGGTTTAGTAGCATACTGTGAAACATTCTAGACAGAGAAATAATATCTCCATTGAGAAAAGCAGTTGACGGATCCAGAAAAGTTACACAATGCAGCTTTTTCTTATGATAGTTTAATTTCAATTTAGTTTAATTTTGCATTTTTATTAGGTTGTACATTAACATTTTCTCTCAGTAACTTACTAACTTACCTACTTACTAAATGCTTTAATCGTGGTCAAGATTCAGTTATGTCTAATGTAATTGTTTTTAGAAAGAAAAAAACTCAACTTGAACTGAATTCAAGATCAATCCGTGCGACTAAACATTCAAATGTTTTCCTCATATCCGCTGTAGCCTGCAGAACGGCACAGGCTCAGTATCCGTGCACACACCTGCAGATCGGGGGCAGGTCGTCGGACGCTGTCGTCACGGCGACATCTGCTCCTCACATTAAGGCCAGTAATGCCTCCGTGCCACTTTTAGACCTCCACTGCCCTCTGCCCCATCTGAGCTCTGCACGTTACACCAGCCATAGTTTCCAGGATGATCAAAGCTTAGGACTTAGCAATTAAAGGTGGATTGTGTACCTTTTCTGGTCACAATTTGTTATTGATTTGTTTGGAATGTTTCACAGTATAGTGATAAACATTTCTATTTTCATGGAAACCAAACCAGACCAAGTTATCAAGGTGAGATCTGTGGAAAGGCAACCCTGCTCACAGTATGAACACCCATTTTTCTAGGTATTTTTGACCATAGTTGAATTAAATTGTAAATAAATGTAAAGTAGAGCTGTTTAATGTCATACTGTGGAACATTCCTGAAAAAGGAATGACATACAGACCTCCAACCAAAAAGTTACATAGTGCACCTTCACAATTCATAACAAAATATCTTCAAAATGGCATCTTATAAGAGGAGGTTGAAACCCAAAAACACACATTAGATACAAGATGTTTGATGCAGTTTTGATTTGATAAAAGTACACTTTGTAACTTGTCTTGTGGAGGGTTCCTTTGCCTGGAATGTTCCACTTTGCAGCATTAAATATCTATCTATTCGTAGGTTCCAAGCTTTGACAACCAGGTTTAGTGGTCATAGCAATTAAGCAATTAAATTAAAAATATTCTATCTTTTCAACGGGGAAGTGTCCTCTATGGGGCCGCACAAAGTCCTTCAAATTGTGAGGGACATTTTTTTTTATCTGAAGCCAATGAACAGAGACAAACAAGTGATGCCAAAGGGCCATGCATTTTGTTAGCAATAATATGTAATGAGTATAATGAGTAACTGATGGATCATTCTAATGTCATGTCAGACTGCTCTGTGTTTTCTTCACGCAGGTGGCTAGGTAACTGCTTTATTTGTTGTGAATATGTGGTATACTGATTTTATTTGCTTAAGTAATGAAAAAACGTAGCTGAAAGATAACAGCAATTAAAGTTGTTTCCACGTGGCTCTTATCCAACAGGGTCCTTAATTGGATAAAATTGCATCAGTTGCTTCATTATGGTTTTGTTCAAAATGCTTTTTAGTCTTTTTTTCCTACAAATCCCTGCTTTTTAGTATGCTTGGGTACTTGACGCGATGTCCAATTTCGGTCTAATCACTTTCTAAATCATATTTTTCTTCCTCTAAAATTCAAATTACATGTAGTTTTAGAATAAAGCTGTTTCATATTTTGGTCTTTCAAAAAAAAAAAACACTCAAATGTCCCGCGATGTGACTGTGACACTTTTCTTTACAGAATTCCAAAATGAGTCTCTTGTGTCATATGGTCAAAAAAGGTTTGCGTAAATTGAATTGTGTGTACATGATTTTATAATATTACACCTTTATGGCTACTTCAAATATAAAAAGGATATAAGCAGTAGTTTAATGCCATAATCTAGAGGGTGTCCTCCAGTGTGACATGAAAAAGACAGTTAAAGATTGTTGAAGAACGTCACACCACAGGACAGAAAAAAAAGACATTACACTTCCAAATGTCAAGTACACATTTATGGATTTATGTTTTTTTCCTTTAACTAGAAGTACTAAAAGTCAACTTCAGACCCCCTTAAAGCGCCTGGTATTGGTCATGTTTTGCTCTTTCAATCCTCATAGTTATTGTCTTACTCACAGATGTTCGTATTTCCCAGATCATTAAACCCACTCCCTGCGTTCTCTTTTGTCTCACAGCACGTCATGGCGATGGTCTCTATGACTCGTACATGAGGCCGGAGCACATCCTGAAGGAGGAGCAGGACCCCAGCAGCCCCTCCGCTCTGCCGCCCATGCCCAAACACACCGTGAGTTGCAACTTCCTGTCTCGGAGCGGGTCATTTCCTGTTTCAGCTCTCTGTGATCGTGTGGTGCATTTATGAGCAGTTTTATGAACATGGAAACTAGAGTCGTGGAACTTCTTTTCTCGTGTTAACGTGAATGCAACCTTACTCGGATATTCAGTGCCCTTCAATCATATCTTAAGAAATTTGCCCAACTAGGTGGATATATGGTGTTGTTTTAAAATAAAAAAGTTGATAAAAATCTTAATCTTCATAGAATTGTTTTTTATATTAATTTGCATTTGTTTTCCCACATAATTTTTTATATTTATTTTATATTACCCCATAGATCTGTTTTACTATATTCCAAGAGATTTTACTCGGCTTTAGTGTCAAAACAGGAAGTATTACCACCCAAGTGTTTGCATAAAAATCTGATGTGCTGGAAAGACGACTATGAATCACTGATAGTCCTTGGTCCTTGGTCTTAGTCCTTGGTTTTTGTCAGTGGTTTAGTCCTTGGGTAACTTTCTAGAAGTGATTCATGGACTAATTCAGAACTAAACCTGGGCTCTAACCTGGGCTCTAACCTGGGCTCTAACCTGGGCTCTAACCTGGACTCTAACCTGGGCTCTAACCTGGGCTCTAACCTGGACTCTAACCTGGACTCTAACCTGGACTCTAACCTGGACTCTAACCTGGACTCAAACTCAAACTTAAACCTGGACTTAAACCTAGACTCAAATGTGGACTTAAACCTGGACTCAAACGTGGACTCAAACGTGGACTCAAACGTGGACTCAAACTTAGACTCTAACCTGGACTCTAACCTGGACTCAAACCAAGTTAATTCGGTGGGTCTTGGCATCAAAAAGTATCCAAAACTACAATAATCCATAAAGTAAGTCACCTATTGATGCCTCTGTATTCCGAACACAATTAACCCCATTGTACCAGAATATGCGGTAACTCTTTATATTAGATTAGTCCTTATTCCCTGCTATAAATTGGCCTGTACATTGAATAGGCCACATGACGGTACGCATCAGCTCCCCTCCTCCACTCTGGTCTGCTCTGGTACTACGTAGGACAGACGGTTAACTTGTATTGATGGACGCTCGGGGCAGTGCAATAAAATACACAGTGAACTACATTCTTGTCCCCTCGGATTAGCCACCGTTGTTTATGTTGGCGGTCATCTTCTTTTCAGATCCTCTATGGGGAGCACAGAAATCAACTAGAATGTTTATGAACGATTGTTGCGTCACTTAAGTTCAGTAGCAGATTGTACTATTGTTTTAATATGAAAAATATTGTCCAGAGTGGTAGCGCTTCTGAAATAATGGTTCGTTGTAGTTGCAATCGCAGTAGCAGTAGTGGGAGTCCCGGTACTGTTCTATAATGGTTACTTCTACGGATGTAACAGTAACTGAAATATGGTGATAACGTATCGTCAAAGGTCTCATAATAATATCGTGGACCATCATAATATATCAAATCACAAGCCTCTTTGCTTAAATGAATAGTTCTGATGCAGAAATAGCTAAAAAAAACAGATCGAACTACATAGACCATGTTCTGAGCACTTTGAAATCTTCATTCTTTGGATTAAGTCTTGTGAAGGCATTTTTAGAGGAAAAAGGAGCAGATTCACAGTTTTGCAAATATCGTACTGTGAGATGTTAATCATGAAAATATCGTATCAAGAGATTTGGATATTGTTCCATCCCTAATAACAATAAATGTTGTACCAAATGACTGGTCAAAGCATTTTAGAATGTCAGTCTTGTTATTATGTAGAATATCATAATATCGTGAACCTCCCCACCATATTGTGAGCTTTCGTACGATATCGCAATAAATATTGTACCGTGAGGATATTGTATCCTGAGACTTGGACATCGTTACACCCCTAGTTACTTCCATGGGCGTTTTGGTTTTCATGACATGTCAACGCCAAATTTATGGCTTCTGTCACTGGTGTGAGTTCCCCTGCATGATTAATAGAGATGAATTAAGGCAAATATATCTCTATATATTTGTTTTCCATCTGACAGTAAAATGTAAATGGAGCAGATTATGTTCTACTTTTGGCTTGTTTTAGTCTTGGTGTAATTTTTGTTGTTTTATTTTGACACGTTTGACTAGTAAATGAAGACAAGTTCATTTCTCTTTTAATTTGCTTTTTATTTTAAAGGTGCACTGTGTAACTTTATTGTTGGGGGACTGTCGCCTGCTTGTTTCTATGGATACATCATTGTTCTGCCTGGAATATTCCACAGTATGACATTAAACCGCTCTACTTTACGTTTATTCAATTACAGGTGGTTTTATAGCTCAAAAATACCAAGAAAAACAGGCATTCTGATGGTGAGCGGGGTCACCTCTCCACAGATCTGACCTGTGACTTGGTCTGGTTTGGTCTCCATGAAGATAGAAAGGTTTAATATGTATTTACTGTGAAACATTCCAGAAGAAGCAATAACATCTCCATGGAGAAAAGCATTTGACAGACCTACCACCAGAAAAGTTACGAAATGCACTTCTAATGTACTTTTTCCACACCGTAAGTTTGTGATCGGCACACAGCGAATATTGCAGTTTTCACATATGGCGCAGCCTTAATTTGAACGACGGTAGCAATTACAAAATCCCAAACGCAATGTCCTCTCCAAACTTTAAAATATCCTGTCTCCTTTGCCTGTTATATAAGACCTACAGCTCACCCTGTAGTTTAGAGCTCCACAAACATGTTCTGAAATACATGGGATTCCAGCTGTAAACATGTCACTTTTCTCGCCAACGCCAACACTCTCCTACATTAATATAACACGCATCGTAAACTGAATTGCAAATCCCAACTATTAGAGGTTTTCCTAGCAGCTTCACCTCATGCTAACAGTGCTACCAAGCCACCTGCAATTATCTGATCCGTTTATTGATTTATGAAGTGCTTTAAACGTTCCAGCATTCTCGAGAGATCCCACGAGCCGGAGATGACTTCTGAGTTTGCATAACGCTCATTGGAACTTGCTGGAAGTGTTCAAAAGTCACAAACAAAATTTCCGATCTCCAAGAGCAAATGGTTTTAAATTGGGAAAACTTGATAATGAAAATGTATTATGAATTATGGAGCCTATTTGGTAATAAATGATTGGTCGGTCACAATTTTAGTTTACTTTTTGTAAACGCAGCGCGAAACAAAAATGGTTTAAAAATAGAAACGGGCCCCACTAATTTCCTGGGCAAAATTGCAGAACTTCATAGAGGATGCCAGATTTTCATGTGTGTTTTATTTAAAAATGGCTATGTGACATTTTTTAACCCTACATACATTACCCAGAAACTGAAAAATTTTAATAATTGCAATCGAGAATAGAGAAGTGGGAGATGGGTGGGTAGGGTTAAAAAGTCTTAATGCAGAACAATACAGGATGACTCAAAATTAGGGCTGTTGCATGCGATTAATCACAAAAAAATATCGCACTAATGTTTTTTAACGCAGATTAATCGCACAGTTTATTTTGAACGCACATGCTCCTCTATGGAAAACGCGATGGTGACCTGAAAGGCGGCGCAGGTTATTAGGTCAGTGATCAGGTCTATCCATGCGACTTTAGATAAAACTAAGGTAGTTTGCAGATATTGTAGTGATGAACTCTCTTTCCACAGAAGCACAAGAAGTTTAAAATACCATTTTAAAGCAAAGCACGTGTTTGATTCAGCGGCAGCAACGACGCTACTTGTATGTGCAGCAACAACAAGCCGCGCATGACAAACAACGTTGGCGGAGTGCACCCACGGCAATTTTGTCAACAAAACTAGCGATAGCAATAGAAAAATGTCAATAATATAACTTTTTGATAATAAATTGCATTTTTGTCAAAATATTTTGGTATTTTTTTGAAGAATAATTAACTGCAATTAATCGTGATTAAGCAAAATTCTAAAGTGTGATTTAATCTGATTAAAAAAATTAATCGTTGACAGCACTACTCAAAATACAACTTTTGAGTAATCCACTGAGTAGTGTTGTCAAAAGTATCGAAAGTCAGATACTAAACTAGATACTCATTTAAACAATTATCGATACTAAAAAAGTCACATTCACAGCATAGTAATGAACCTTTCCTGAATAGATTTAGAATGATCTTGAGCTGTATCAGGACAAGTATAACAGACTAGTATAAACTCATGGAACTGCCTCGATGACTGAGGGATTACACAGATATAAGGCCACATGGTACTAAAAAGAAAGTACCGTAAATTCCGGACTACAGCGCGCACCCGATTAAGAGCCGCGTGCTCAGATTTATGAAGAAAAATCAATTTTGTAATTATATGAGCCACACCATATTATAAACCGCTGGCCAAAGACTAGGCGGGGGGTTCGCTTCTGCGTCCCCGCCGCCTGGAGCGCCTCCGGGATGGGCCGCGGACGCGGTCCCCCGCTGAACTCTGGGGACGGACTTGCTCACTGGTGACACTTGGGACACACACGCGCCACAGGCACTTACACACCTTCACACACTTGGGACACACACACGCGACATGCACATACACACCTTGGCGCTCTGGGAATAAACCACGGTAGCGATCGCTTTAGCCTTCAGTCTGATTTGTACAGTGCGGCCGCCTGCTCTTTGCGTGTTAACCCAGTCCTCCAGAAAGTTTTCAAGCTCAGGCCATCTGCTATGGTTACCTCTGAAAGCTTTGGTTGTCTTTTACACTGGCTCAGTTCTTCTTGCTGGAGCCTCCACCTTCGCACCATCTACTGCTTATGCCAATTTTACGGGCAGCAGCTCGATTTCCTTCTTTAACTGCCAGAGTGATCGCTTTTAGTTTAAAAGCTGCATCATATGCTTTTCGTCTGGTATTCTCCATGTTGATGAGGGTTAGCAGAAAGACTGAAATAAGGAAGTTGTGATTAATCATACAATTTCATTGGACCTCAGTGAACTACTTATTCATTTTATTGGTCCATGTTTTTTCCCGCGATGAAAAAAATAATAAAAAAGCCGCTTCATATTACGAGCCGCAGTGTTGAAAGTGTAGAAAAAAAGTAGCGGCTTGTGATCCGGAATTTACGGTACTACGTTTTAATGCTGAAAATGACGTTCTGTTGTCTAAAGTGTTTTTATTAGTGTGCAGTGAGAATCTGTATTGAGTATCCAGTCCATTCCTTTAGTATTGAAATCAAGTTCTTGCCTAGGAACACCATTGCGCTATTATATTAGACATGTGTATAGTGTATATATAAGGTGTGGTGGTTGTGGGTATTACCAGGATGTAAAGCTGAGGTCGTCTTGTTTTAAACTAAACTTTTACGGTTGTGGTGAGTGATGAGCGTTTCTGACGGCAGCTGGATCCCACTGGACGAGAAGAGCAGGTCCCAGTGCTGCGCTGTGTGCAAAATTCAACCGTGTCAAAACAACCGGCTCCTGCTGTCGCGTTTTATTTTAGTCAGAGAAAGGATTTTGTGCATTTTCGGGACACATGTTCGCAATTTTAAGGTTTTTATTGTTAGTATTTTGTAGCGTTGATGCAAAAATTTCAATTTCGATACTAAGAAATAGACTCCATACTGATTCCAATACTACAATGATGATAGACAATAGAATGTAATTTTCAACATTAAATTATAGTACTTTCTTCCATACTTCTTTCTTCATACACCTGTTCTGACACAGCTCAAGATCATTTTAAATCTGTTCAGGAAAGGTTCATTTCTCTCCTGTCAATGTGACTTTTAGTATTGATCCCTTCTTACATGAGTATCTAGTTTCGATACTAGTTTTCGTATCGATTAATATCAGATTTTCAATACTTTTGCCAACCCCAGTATTTAGTGTATAGTATACTACCGGTAGTTCTAATCATGTTTTCTATTCACGTCAAATTATATAACGTGAGTTTTGGAAATCTTTTGAGACATGTAATAATCTTTTTTTTATTGTTTTTATTTTGACATTTTTAAAAAGCAAAATTTCTATAGCAACAGACTTTCTTACTTGCACAGACCCTTTCAAACTAAGAGCACGCACACACTCTTTCAAACTAAGAGCATGCACACGCCCTTTCAGACTAAGAGCACGCACACACCCTTTCAGACTAAGAGCACGCACACACCCTTTCAAATGATTTCAAACTAAACATTTTTTTGTTTTTATTTTCAATTTTTCCGGATTTTTTTTTTAATACTGTGAATTTTTATTTTTTTAGATGTACATTTTGTTTTTAATTTCCACCCAAATATCAGTATGTTTACCAGTGTTTACCAATGAATATATGTTCACCAGTTCAAATTCTTTCTTGATTTATTATTCGAATGGTGTCTTTATTTTAATTGAGACACAAATAACAGCCCCACATCCTCTTCGGTCTTTTCCCACATATTTGGCCCAGCTGTTTTGCGTTACACTGCTCATATACAGTAGAATGTGTGGTACCTTTTTGTCATGCTTTTCCCAATAGAAAAGCCCAGTTTGTCCGAAATTACTTCAATACCGACAGGAAGAAGAGACTGGACATTTGTAAAGATTTATTGGGCTTGAAAATGCGACCCACAAATTCAGTGATCAACAAACACGGACGCCGCCCTCCCCCTCCCCCAGCGCTTCCTCTCATTCAGTCCTGGTTCAGTCCCTGGTTCAGTCCTGGTTTACTTCTTTGGTTTAGTCCTAGTTTGTGCTTTTGTTTGTGTGTTTTCTACCCTGTGTATATAGGATCTCTGGAGTGAACGTGACAGCGGCGTGTCCTAGTTTATTGGAGCTTTCTGCTGTGCGAAGAGAATAAAAGTGGGTTTAGCACAATGATAAAACTTTCTAACCACTACCAGGAATGAATGATTTATAAAATTGGGTTTGATTAGGCTTGAACCAGGTCTGGGCCTGGATTGAACCAAGACTGAACCAGGACTAAAAAGACAGGACTGAACCAGGACTAAAAAGACAGGACTGAACCAGGGCTAAAAAACCAGGACTGAACCAGGACTGAACCAGGACTGAATTAGGACTGAACCAGGACTGAACCAGGACTAAACCAGAACTAAAGCAGAACTAAAAAAAACAGGACTAAACCAGGAAGAAACTAGAACGAAATCAGGACTAAAAGAAGCAGTACTGAACCAGGACTAAACCAGAACTAAACCAGAGTAAAAAAAAGTACTGAACCGGGACTGAACCGGGACTGAACCAGGACGAAACCAGGATGAAACCAGGATGAAACCAGGACTAAAAAAACAGTAGTGAACCAGGACTAAACCAGTGCAAAACCAGGACTGAACAGGACTCAACCAGGACTAAATCAGCCATGTATTTGATTAAATGAGAACTCCATTGTCTGTAATTTTCGGTCAGTTTGATTCTCAGAGTCTGTGCCTCTGTCCATTCACTTTGGACTTTTGTTTTCACAATTTGACCAATAAATAACTCTGGGCACTTTAAAGACTGCTTCCTGCACGTGACGGACAAAGGATTTCACAATGGACTCACTGTATTGTCTTAAGGCGCCTTTGTTTTGATGCTGACCAGTTTAACAGGTTTACAGGTGAATAACTAGGAAGGAAACGGGACATTCTCACCTTTGGCTCATTATCACAGCAGCGCTAATATTCCATCTTTGCCTACTTCAAAGTCAATGAGTCACACACATCAGTTAATGGGTTTTGCAAATTACGCCCTGTGCATTTGAATGTATTTGCCATGAGATGAATTAGCTTTGTTATTTTAATCAAATGTATGTGCGACAGCAGATAAGAGAAGTTGAGTAAGTCAGCTGGAGGTTTTGTGTTGACCCAGCAGTTTAAGCTCTTTTTTTTTCAAAACATGCTGTTTACCGGTACTTATGCTTGCGAAATATCTGAAAATTTGTAGTTTTTGTTTCCTTTAAGTGCGTTTATGAGTGCATAGGGGTGCATCTTTAGTCGACTACAGCCCTGCCCAGAACATGACCGTTTCCAGTGCTCATAGGTCCCAAAGAACTGTTTAATCGACTAAGGGATTTCAGCCATTATAATAATCGGTGGTTGACTAATTTTATTTAGATTACAGGTCCTATATTACACAAATTTGATGTGTGAGCTTTAAGACATGTTAGAATGTGGTTACCTCATGACAAACATACCTTGAGTTGTGTTTCATTCACACGTTTGAGTAACGCTTCATTATATCGTCATATTTGTACATCTCCAAAGCTCAAAATGCTCTCTTCCACCTTGTGATGTCATGAAGTGGTAGTTTTCAAGTTAATGGCTACTTTTTACCTTTTAAACTGGGTGTGCACTGTGCGATTTTTTTGCTCTTTTTTGAGCCGATTTTTCACTTGTGCGACTGTTTTCGCTCAATCATATGTCGTGCTTTGTGTAGTAAACATGGGGTAACAAGAACCGATTAATACCTCACCACCAGCTCCTGATTGGCAATCTTAGGTCACAAGAATATCAACCCTGTTTGAAATCCAATTGCCTCTCGTGAGGGTTTCACACTGTTGAAGTAATTTGTATAGTGTGAGGACATGAATCGTGAGCTGCGAACTTTTAAACCCTAAGATTTGGTCGTACAGTTTGAGTTGAGGCTCAGTAAAACAATCGAAAATATTGCACAGTTTACGCCCGGCTTTAGTTCGTAGAGATTAGATATTCCAGGGAATCCAAATGATTCTAATGAAGTTGTCTTCATTAGAAAAACATCGTCAAGCACTTCCTGGATGATCACATGACATCACAAAGTGGAACAGACTGGTTTTCGTATGAGAGAAGAACTCACCTTAAATATGTAGAGTTGGTGTGTGTGAATGAAACAAAACACAACTCCAGGTATGTTTGTGATGAGGAGACATTATAACATAGATCAGGAAATAGCGTAATATGTTTTTTTTAATTATTTTTTTTAGAAGTTTTAAGCAACAGCAGCATAAAGGAGCGAGTTAGTACATGGATATATTTTTTCTCTTCAAATGTGACCCTCTCCCTGGTCAGTAGCGGGGCCGTAGGTCTGTGTGGCAGTGGTTTGCAGTGAGAATCTCCCCGTGCTAAGATGCTAAAGGCGTTTGTCTGACACAGAGAGATAAGCCTCTGCTCCATCTGCTGCTGCGGTGGGACAGATTTACAGCCCTCCACCTCCACTGCCCAGTCCTGTCACGTTTGAAACATGGACGGCAATATGAACGTTTGATTGCTCCCTGCACCCGATCGATATATAACATTCACGTCAGCAGACACTTTGGTCCAGTCCTGCTTTAGTTCTGCTTCAGGCCTGGTTTAACCCTATAGTTTAGTCTTGGTTCAGCCCTGGTTTTAGTCCTGGTTTAGTACTGGTTCGATCCTATACTTTCATCCTGGTTTAATCATATAGTTTAGTCCTGGTTTAGTCCAGGTTTAATCCTATACTTTAATCCTGGTTCAGTCCTGGTTCAATCCTATAGTTTTGTCCTGGTTTAATCCTGCTTTAATGCTATATTTTAGTCCTGGTTCAGTTCTGGTTTAGTCGTGGTTTAGTCCAGGTTTAATCCAACAGTTAAACCCTGGTTTACTGCTATAGTTTAGTCCTGGTTCACTCCTGATTTAATCCTATAGTTTAGTCCTGGTTCAGTCCTAGTTTAATCCTGTAGTTTAGTCCTGGTTCAGTCCTGGTTTAATCCTATAGTTTAGTCCTGGTTCAGTCCTGGTTTAATCCTATAGTTAAGTCCTGGTTTAGTCCTAGTTTAATCCTGGTTTAATGCTATAGTTTAGTCCTGGTTTAGTCCTGGTTTAATCCTAGTTTAATGCTATAGTTTAGTTTTAGTTCAGTCCTAGTTTAATCCTGTAGTTGAGTCCTGGTTAATTCCTGGTTTAGTCCTGGTTTAATCGTATAGTTTAGTCCTGGTTCAGTCCTGGTTTAGTCCTAGTTTAATCCTGGTGTAATGCTATAGTTTAGTCCTGGTTCAGTCTTGGTTTAATCCTATGGTTCAGTCCTGGTTCAGTCCTGGTTCAGTTCTGGTTCAGTTCTGGTTCAGTCCTGGTTCAGTCCTGGTTCAGTCCTGGTTCAGTCCTGGTTCAGTCCTGGTTCAGTCCTGGTTCAGTCCTGGTTCAGTCCTGGTTCAGTCCTGGTTTAGCCCTGGTTTAGCCCTGGTTCAGTCACGTTTGAAACACAGAGCAATAGTGTTGATCGACTGGTCCCTGCGCTAGATCAATATATGTCCTTCACATCAGGAGACACTTCTGGTTTAGCCCTGGTGTTAGTCCTGGGGTTTAGTCCTGGTTTAAGAATTTTTATTTCTACAAATTCCTTGAAAAACCTGCACTGTCTGTGGGCTCTCGGCTCCACAGATCAGACCTGTAACGTGGCGTGGTGGTGTCACTGTACTGTGCTATGTCCTAGGCAAAGCAAAAACATCTCCATGAAGACGAGCTGACACTTGTGCACTTTTTACATATAGGACAAATATGATAACTGTAAAGAAAAGATGGATGTTTTTAAAGGGTTCATATTATACAATTTTCTGATCCGTTATAATGTTATTTCTACATTAAAAACAGACCTGGAGTAGTGTTTTGTTTCATTCACACGTTTAACACACAACACCTGCAGATTTATGCTGCTTCTGTCAAACAGAAAACACTCTGTTCCACCTTGTGATGTCATTTGGTAATACATGAAGTACTCCACTGACACCTTCACCCTTCATCCCTGGATCTGCCAATCTCTACTGAACAAAAGGTAAAAGGAGCTGTTAACTTGAAAACCACCACTTCATGACATCATAAGGTGGAACGGAGCATTCTGAGCATTGGAGATGTACACAGAGTAATAATAATAAAGGATCGAACATGTGTGAATGAAACAAAACACAACTCCAGGTATGTTTTTGAGGAGGTAACAACATTTTAACATGGATTAAAACTCACAAGATCAGTTTTGTGTAGTACAGAACCTTTTAATTGTTTTTATTTGAAGATTGAGTTGCCACTAGGCTACGACCTGGATAATGTTTGGGGAAAAGCAGCTGGATGTGAATGAGATGAAGTCTATTTCCTGGTCCGCGTCTCTTTAAGAGCGCTGACCTGTCTGAGGGATTCCACATGAAGACGAGAGCGTCTGAGAGTATAATCTAACTTTAATGACACGTCTATTCCCCCGTGCACCCTAATCTACAGGAGAGAGGGAGAGACGGAGGGGGGGAGAGAGGGAGAACGTGAGAGACGGAGGTGCAGGAAGGAGAGGCGTACCGAGAAAGGAGCGAAACAGGAAAGGAGGAAGAGAGAGAAAATAGGAGAATGAGAGAGGAGAGGAGGTAAGAGGAAGAGAGGGCGAGAGAGGATAAGAGAAAGAGGGAGATGGAGGAGAGAGGATAGGAGAGAGAGAAGGGGAGATTGAGGAGAGAGGATAAGAGAAGAGAGGGAGATGGAGGAGAGAGGATAGGAGAAGAGAGGGAGATGGAGGAGAGAGGATAGGAGAAGAGAGAAAGATAGAGGATAGAAGAAGAGAGGGAGATAGAGGAGAGGCAATAGGAGAGAAAGGGGGAGATAAAGGAGAGAGGGAGGAAGGAGAGGCAGAGTGAAGAGAAGAGAGAAAGACAGAGAGGGGGAAGAGAGGGAGACAGAATAAGGGAGATGAAGAGAAAAAAGAAAGAATAGGAGGAAGGGAAAAGGAGAGAGATAGGAAGAAGAAAGAAGGATAGAGGAGCGGGAGAGAGAGGTAAAGAGAATATGCCGTGCGAGCTGTGATACCAAGGGAGAAAGGAACAGGAAGCGAGGGTGGGGGCGAAGGAGGAGGCAGAGAGAGAGAGGGACTGAGCGGAAGAATGAATTCCTGGGGTTCCTCCAAAATTACAGTTTACGACAAGAGTTCTTTGACCTGTACGCCCTGGGTAGGAAGAAAAATAATTTACCCTGCGCTTTTCCAATATTAGTTTGCTGGTGTATTTTGGATTCCACTTCCTGTTTATGGGAGACATTTTGAGGACTTTTGAGAAGTGTTAATCGTGTGGGAATTGGGAATGGGACTAGATTATCACTGAAACACAAAAATACATGAACTCAAAACTACTTTACATTGTAATTCTTTTTAATCTAATGAAATGCTTAAAGATTTCATTTAGAAAACTCCTGAATAATCATTTGGGTTCTAATGTAATTGCCATTGTGTAAAATCAGATTTGGAAATAACGACGACGAAAATAAAAAAAATAACGAAAATTAAAAAAAAAAAAATGACAAAAATAAGAAATTGTCAAAAAAAAAATTTTTTTTTAAAGTGATCAAATTTAAAAATTATAAAAAAAATAAAAAGTTATAAATGCAGTCTACCAAACATTAAAGGTGCTGCAGTGGTCAATTCCTTATGCATCCTCACTGTGATGAGTTGATGCACATTTTGCCATCGCTGTAACAACTAGCATGCTAACTGCGCACTCATCTGACAATAAAATGCTTTCTAATTAGATGCAGACAGTACACAGCAGTTATTTGTTTTACTTTGAGAGCTGCTTATACCGTATCTGTACTGGACACATAGAGACTCTAATAAATGGAAACAAGAGCTCCGCCAGCGGGGCAAAATACGCCCGTAATAATCAATAGGGAAATCTGGCTCTTGCAGTAGGAGTATGAGTATGACATCATCACATTCTAGAATCGGAATTTCACCAATCAGATTGCAGCAACAGAACTTAAAGACACTACAAAGCTTTAATGTGTCAAAGCTCAAAGAAGCAGAGAATGTGGGTTGTTCTCGCTTTCAGCAGCAGAACATTTGAGAAGAGAGTTCAGATCTACGGCAAGAGGGAAACAATAATCCTATACATTGTAAACAACAGAAAAGCACATTTCTCAAAAAGAAGTGGGAAGAAGAAAAAACTTATATTAATACACCTGTTTATTACATAGTTTAAAAAAATTTAAACATTATGTGGTTGCTGTATATTAATGATATTTTGCCTCTTCATGAAGACAAAGCTTCAAAGACTTCAAAGCTTTGAAGTGTCCACAGACGGACGGACAGACAGACGGACGGACGGACAGCGCCATACCATAATACGTCCCGTTTTATCACGGGCGTATAAAAATTAGGTCAGGCCCTTTTTAAAGTCTTTTTTCTTCGACTTTAACTTTCTGTTGATTGATGGCACCAACTATTTTATGATTAGTCACTTTTTTACCTAACATTGTGTCCATATCTACTTTATTGTGCTCTGTCTTTAGTTGTTGTTATATTTGTCTACAGGTACGGTTAAGTTGAACTAGTTTTCTTGCAGATAACCATCTCTAAAGCGTTGCTTAAACTAGTCCTGCCTGTCGAGCTGCTGTGGGCCCCGGAGTCTGCTGCTGAAGTTTAAACATGGCTCTGTCAGCGATGGTTGTAATCTGAGGCGATATCGCTGCCACATTCAAATGACTTCTTTGTATCGGAGGACATGTGAATGGACACTGGGCTATTGTTTGTTTTCAACCTGCCCCTTAAAGCACAATTAAGCCAAAAGCTCAACGGTAACTGCCCATCCCAGCCCCTTTCCCTGTAAAACAATGTGGCTACAGTACTGATAAAGGTAATAGATAGGTTTGATTATATTCTTTTTAAGTTAAGATTTATTTGGCCCACAATGGGGAAATTACAATGTTGCAACGCAAAGTTCAAGAAACGGCAAGAGAATGAGAACATGTAGTCAAATATCACACTAAAATAGGATTAAAAAGCACTGGCATCTGTGCCAGTGCTTCTGCAGCCACAATAAGCAGAGCTGCGCACAGCCGTAACGTGACGAGTTAAACTTTCTAAATGCACCTGCCCAGCACGAGCGCAACCACGTGACACCTCCGAACGCGCACGACTCCAGCACACGAGCTCCGCGTGTGCGCCGATATCACTCATACGAACAAACTCCGCTTCAAAACACACCCACGCCCCCTTAAACGAGGAGCGCCCTGCAGCAGGACCCACACCTGTCCCACCACTCATTAGACAGCCCCACGCCGCTGGACTTCCCTCTCCGCTAAAGCGAGAGCTTTGTCTTGGTCTTGTCTCGGACTCGAGCACATTTGGACTCAGTCTTGTCATGGACTCAGGTCTGGATACTGAGTGCGGTCATTTTTCATTAGCGCCCATAGGCTCCTCCTCAATGAGCGCTGATTAGAAGAGCAAGACGAAACCCGAAGCAAAAACTAATTTTATGTCTGTGTCCCCACAGAGCAGACCTATGGCACAGAGCAGGCTAAAGTTGGCCTAATAAAATGCAAAAAAAATCTGTTTGTCACAATGTGCGTTTGATATGGTAAATGTGCAGAGGCTAAATACCACTTTAAAACAAGAGAAAGTAACTCCAGTTTGGAATTTGAAAATACAGGTTTAAAAATCCTAGCCACTTTTTTCACTTTGAAGCAGTTTTGTGTAAAGTGCCACTGGAAGTTCTCTTTGCAGAGTGTTTAAGTGTAGTACTAAATGAATATTAATCAGATAAAATGTGTTTGTTGTTTTTGCAATAGTTTATCCTGTAAAGATATCGAGATATATATCGTATATCGAGATATTGCAAAATATATCGATATATTTTTTGGTCCATATCGCCCAGCCCTAAAAGTTACTATGGTAACTGACTGTTCAAAACAAAATATTATACTTTCTGAATGGTCAAAATTAAAAATGACTTCCGACTATAAGAGGGAAACCCATGACTATGACGCTTTGGTATTTGGCACAGATGCATAAAGAGAGATTTTTGTGTTTGCTTTATACGTATCATTATATATATATATTTGAATAAGTCTGTAATTCTGACCTTTAATGTGTTCTCAGGTGGTGAGTAACAAGACCGTGATGAGGGACCAGGTTTCCATTCGTGGTGGAGCTCTGAAGGTGAAGTACCTGTACGAGGACAGCACCAACAATCGCAAAGTCAACGCCATTTCCACGGCAACAGCCCAGAATGGCACCCCAAACAAGACGGCGCCCGCCCCCGCCCTGTCCAAGGAGCAGAGCACCGACAGGTGAGACAGGCGAGGGAAATGTCACGCGAGGCTACCATTTTTGGGAGACGTTTTGCCCCTGTCTTTGATGGAAGAATCAAACAATTATTTATCTCCGTGGACACAGCAGTATATTCCCTCAGTTGAGCTTTTGCACGTAGAGGGCTGCAGGGGTAAAAGGCAGCCACAGCACAGATCTGAACTATAGATTTTGGCTAAATGCTAAATTTCCATCGCACTGTGCCCTAGATTGCTGTCTCATTGGGTGTACGGTTGGCTACTGTTAAAAGGTACCAGTGTTAGTACCAAAACTATTGCTAACTAGTTTCATGCTGTACTGTCAAATTTTGTTGGCAAAGCAGTATAAGCTCCACCTGAGAACTGGAGGTTAAGGCTTACTTTAGTGTTCCTGTAGGAAAATGTTCAAGTTCAAGTTTAAAAAGTTTGTTGTCAGTTCTTCATACGAAAAACATAAGAATCAAAATTGTGTTTCTCACTCCCATGTGTATAAATAAATAATAATAAATGGAAAAGTCCAAGTGTTTTTTGGGCAGTTCTCTTCTAGTGGAGACCGAGGGTATTACTGATATATTACTAATATACTAAATAAGGTTTGCCAATGATTTATTTTTTGGCATGTCACTCAACTGACCTGTTGTGTTTTCTTCAGTTCTGAGTCTAACAAAGGCTCCAGCGAGTCGTCCAGTGGTAATGGGAGTAAGTGCAGCCCCCTCACACCGGACCAGGCCCTCAGGCTGTACCGCTCTCAGCTCTCCACCCTCGAACACTCGGAGATCCTATCCTACGGAGATGTTTACTTTGTGGGGCCCAACGCCAAGAAGCGCCCCGCGGTGGCCGGAGGCAGCAACAACAGTGGCTATGATGACGAGCAAGGAGGCTACATCCATGTACCCCACGACCATCTGGCCTACCGCTATGAGTTCCTCAAGGTACGATAAACAGTACTATGGAAGTTTACGGTGTCGCATTTTAACTAAGCTATTCATATAAATATGTATATATTTTTCTTTTCCTCTCAGATCATTGGGAAGGGCAGTTTTGGGCAGGTGGCCAAAGTCTACGACCATAAGACGCAGCAGCACCTCGCTTTGAAGATGGTGCGAAACGAGAAGCGTTTTCACCGACAGGCGCAGGAGGAGATCCGCATCCTGGAGCACCTGCGCCGACAGGACCGCAGTGGCTCCATGAACGTCGTACACATGCTCGAGAACTTCACCTTCAGAAACCACATCTGCATGACATTTGAACTGCTCAGCATGAACCTCTACGAGCTCATCAAGAGGAACAAGTTCCAGGGCTTCAGTTTGCCCCTGGTCCGAAAGTTCGCCCACTCCATCCTGCAGTGTCTGGAGGCTCTGAGCCGCCACCGCATCATCCACTGTGACCTGAAGCCCGAGAACATCCTTCTGAAACAGCAGGGGCGCAGTGGCATCAAGGTGATGCATCTGCGCTTAATATGAGCCTGAATATGTGCTGTGTCCAGTGTTTATAACGGTCTCTCTCTCCTCAGGTCATCGACTTTGGCTCCTCCTGCTTCGAGCACCAGCGCGTCTACACCTACATCCAGTCACGGTTCTACCGCGCTCCGGAGGTGATCCTGGGTTCACGGTACGGCCTGCCCATTGACATGTGGAGCTTTGGCTGTATCCTGGCGGAGCTGCTGACGGGATACCCACTGTTCCCCGGAGAGGATGAGGGCGACCAGCTGGCCTGTGTCATGGAGCTTCTGGGCATGCCTCCTCAGAAGGTCCTGGAACAAGCCAAAAGAGCCAAGAACTTCATCAACTCCAAAGGCCACCCGCGCTACTGCGGTGCCAACACGCTGCCCACTGGAGCCACAGTGCTCACGGGCTCCCGCTCCAGGAGGGGCAAAATGAGGGGTCCCCCGGGCTCTAAGGAGTGGAGCACTGCCCTGAAAGGCTGCGAGGACGCCACCTTCACTGACTTCATAAAGAAGTGTTTGGACTGGGACCCCTCGTCTCGCCTCACGCCCACCCAGGCGCTCAGACACCCCTGGCTGTACCGCAGGCTGCCCAAGCCACTACCAGCTGACAAAACCCAGGGCCCCACGGTCAAACGGCTGCCCGAGCAGCACAGCACCTCCTTCCCCTCCATCCTGGCCAAAGGGGGGCCCAGCCTGGGGACCACCGCCACCAGCAAACTGCGCAGCACCATGATGGGAGACTCTGGTGACGCTATCCCACTGCGCACAGTCCTGCCCAAACTGGTCACTTAGAGAGAGAGACCCTCCTCTTTGCCCACTCCTCTGGAGGAGCCGGGACACTAGCTTTTAAACTGGTTTGGTTCTTGTATTTTGTACTGCGCGGTGTCGACACCCCAGGTTTTGTTTTTAATATTAGTGAGCTTTGAAGACAATAAACGCTCATGAGTTTTTTACAGAAGATTTTGAGAAACTGTGGAATTTTCTGTATTGAGCCTTGTTAAGGTTTGATTTAGATACTGCTTTTAAAATGTTTGTGTGAGTGAGCAAATGTTTGTATCCGAGTGTTCTCACGAGTGTCACCTCCATCCTTCAGACTTCACACTTAAAGGGCTACTCACATCGTCACCACCGTTGCCAAGGAAACCTGGTCGGCATCATTTTACCACCCTCCTTATGCTAATGCCTTCACAGCGCTATCACAACTCCTGCAGTTACGTAGTTGAACATCTGTAGCAATAACTCATTTCTTTTCCATCCAGCCCGATCTGTGGTGCTTGCATGGTAGCTCGGTATGTTACAAGAGGATGTGTGTGTGCTTTAGCTCATTGGTGCTATGTTGACGTCAAGAGTTAGCGGGGGACAGTTAGCGCTACTCCCTGTTACTGGAGTGTCAAGGCCAACGCGGTTCACATAGATGCCAATAATTAGTCTGAAATAAATCAGTAGAGAACAAGAAAAGAGCTTGCACATAAGTCATAAGTGAACCAGGAAAGTTGACGATGGAAAGTTAAGACGAACGTTACATCTGCTGCTTGCATAAAGGAGTGGATTATGAGGAAGAATTATGGTGTAATATGGCCTGAAGTTTTGCAATCTTTTATTATATGAGCCAAGTTTTACTGAATGGGCCAGTGAAAATAGATAGGTTTTAAGGTACGCGAGAAAGATGGCATTTCTCAGGGAGTAATACTTGATACATCCCTCAATCCTCATTTGTTTGACCCTATTGTTCAACTGGAGTTGCATTTTCGGGCAAGATACGCAATCATTTTTTGATATTTTAACTTCTAGCTGCTATCCATTACAAATTGTGAATTAAAAAGGTGGTTTTGTATGGAATCAATTTTGAGTCAAATAGTTCAAAGAACGCTTTTAAAACGTCAAGCAAAAAAGTGTAAATCAAAATACCAAGTAAAACAAAATCAGTATTAAAATAAAATAAATTTGCAGTCAAATTACTTGCGTAATCGTGTAAGATATCTGTCTTTGCCACTTTGGAAACATTTTGTTTTTGTGTCTTTCTCAGTTATGTTTGATGCCGTTTTAACTTTGGCTATAATTCCAGCCTTTTCGTTTGCGCTTTCTGATTTTTTGCTTCTAGTTTTGGCATAAACGTTATAGGTGGGTGGGGTTTCCACTGGTGCATTTCCATTGGCTAATTTACGTTTAACGGACAGCTTCAGGAACTTGGAGCTCCTGAAGCTGTTGTGGACATTTCCTGCTGTAGTTTTGGCGACTGCAACACAGACAAGTGTGTCCACTGTAGAATAACGTTGCTCCAGAAGAACCGTCCTCCAGAGAATGTTGAATATTAGAACAGCTTTGATCACCGAAACTTAAACAGGAAACGTTCACAACAGCTTACAGAGCTCCAAGCTCAGCTGTTCGTCAAACATAAGTTAGCCAGTTTCTGCCAAAACTGCAACCAAAAAGTTCAGGAGCACAAACAAGAGCTGGAAAAAAAACAGTATCCAGTATCAAACAAAACTGAAAAAGCCTCAAAATAAACGAGACAAAGACATATTTTACACAGTTACACAAATTTGATTGTAATATTATACATTTTACTATTATTATATTTATTATTTTTGTTATTTTGATTCATAATTTTTTGCTTGATGTTTTCAAAAGGTTCTTTAAATGATATGACTCAAAATTTCCATAGTTTTGCTGACTGGTCAGAAATTTGCATTGTCATAGTCAGGATCTAGCTAGGTAATGTTAGCAACAGGTTCAGTGATTAGCGGATTTGTAATATTTAGCGCTACTGAGGCTAAATGCCAAGTCACTGAAGTCTTGCTCATTCAGACGTTCTATATCGATATGCCAGGTAGGTCTCGCTGTTAGCTCCCATCTCAAATGACTGATATAAAATAATTGAAACGGCAAAAATGACGGCAACCTGCTGCAAAATTACGACCACGTGTGTCTTTGAGCAAGGACACGGCATTAGCGTACCACTGGGCTAGTCATTCTGGTTGTTTAGCTAGTTAGCACAATAATATACCTCAACTCTCGATATAATAAGCTAACCTTTGCTATTAAAGAGGCTTTTGCAACCAACCAATGTACGTGCGAGTGTTGTCGGTGGATACGTAGCAAACATTATCCAGTGGTTCGCTGATTAGCAGTAATTAGTCGATATAACCTTGAGGCTAAGCTACATGCTAACAGTCAAATTTTATCAAGCTTAGGGTGACCAGACGTCTCTATTTACCCGGGACAGTCCCAATTTTGAGCCCTGTGTCCTCTGTCCCAGCGGATTTATCCAAAACAAGTGATTTGTCCCAGTTTTATACACGAAATGTCCCCGGTGTCCCTATTTTTGACTAATTTGATACCTGCCAACAGTAAAGAGAGGCATAAATTGTCGTTTTTTGTTGTTGTTGTTGTTTGTTTTAGGCTTTTGTTTCGATAAAATTACAGAAAACACAAAGAAAATACTATTGTGATTCCGTCCTGATTGGGGCGAGTACATAACTATTTTATTTAATTACACACTTATTTCACAATTTTATTATCACCAACCACGACTAAACTGGGTTCCAGTTTCGCACTTTCGGAAAATCTGGTCATCCTAATCGAGCTTATTCGACAACAGCAGCTTTGCCGTGCGATTGTCACACCACCCAGTCATTTTGCTGCCCGCGTAATCAAATTTCTTGCCCTCAAAATGCACTTTCAGTTTTTATTTTGACGACTTATCGAAGGGTCTCTGGCTTCGCTCCACTCGTCCCTGCCCTCCGTCACGCATGCCAGTGTCCCTCACCCGAGAGAGCCAGAGAAAGAGGGAGTGGAAGGGAGAGCGTGGTTTATGAGGGGGCTCGACGTGACCTAGATTCCTCCCCTCTTTCTCATCCCCCTCTCCGCTGTCTCTGCCTCATGTAGGGCAGAATCCTCACTCGAAACTATGGTGCTCATGTATTGATGCACACGCAGGCACTAGACACTAAAAACACGACTTTCTGGTAGGGCTGGGCGACATCGCGATGAAATTCAAATCACGATAACCGATCCCTGCGATGATGCGCTGTTTTTGTGATTTTTTTCGTATAAATCGATGGGATCAGAATGAAAATTTAGGAGCATTCCCACAATTTAAAACTGATATCTGAAAGCCATGAAAAGATCTGATGCCTTTCGCTTTATGCGGCTCAGACAAATCACCCGACGCACTTCTCCTATTGGTCAGCCACTGTCTACTCTTGAGTGACAGGTGGAACTAACCAATCACAGTGAAGTTTGGAGCAGAAACCTTTAGTTAGCCTAAAAAGTATGCATTAACTGTGATTTTAGATTTGATATCGGTGATTCAGCATTCATTTAGTCCCGCCCATTTCTCAGCCTCTGTCATGCTGAGTGAGTGACAAGTGGACGTAGCCAATCACAGTGAAGTTTGAGCTCTGAAAGGAAGAAGATTACTTGATTAAATTAAGAGTAGATGCACAAAAATCATGATACATTTGAAATCATGGTAGCGACTCAAAGAAATGAATACTGATTTGAATTTCCTGCCACGTCGCCCAGCCCTGTGTTCAGGTGCATGTTGAACGGACCACCACTGAAAAAGAACACAACCCCTAAACTCTAAAGTCAGGGATTTGTACTTCACTTCACCACTTTTGTATGACAGTTTCTATTTCAGTTCGAATGTGAGAAACAGAGGATGTGGAGGAGAGCGTCCGCGTCATGTCGAAACTAGAGCCGTGTGCAGTTGTAAAGGGGTGTTTGGTGTTCAGCATGAATCCAATCTTTTATCAGACCGAGTGACTATGAAGAGAAACTGTACAGTAACCAAATGAAATTGTAATAGTTTCTTTTTCTAAAGAAAATAAAATACTTATTAAGTGACTTGTGCTTGTTGCAGATGTTTTTATTTTTGTTATTGTCCATTACTCATGCAAACATCTGGGTTTCAGAATGATGAGAAGTTAGCACCATTGTAACAATTTCAAACAAATATCTTTCGAATGGGAAAAAGTCCTCAAAGAAGCTGAAATACCAGTCTTTTGGTCGATACATTTTGCTTACCTTAGTTGGTTAAAAAATTATTTGTTATCCATTTGGAAGATTTTTCTTAAAAATCCTTAAAATAGCGCCTACAAACAGGAAATTCAAACCCATTCATATGAACATTAACATTTTTCATGCCAAAATAAACCACAAATTGCACCAAATAGCTTAATTTTTTGTTTAATTAGATTACCAACAATAAAGATGCAAAACACATTCTTGACAATACAGAACGAGCCAACGTGGGTGACTTTATTTACTAGTATATTTATGTATTAATATAGTTTAATAAGCACAAACATCATCTATATAAGCCTCCAAATTTACAAGCTTAATCCATGTTATGATGTTACCTCACCAAAAACAGACCTGGAGTTGTGTTTTGTTTAATTTACATGTTTGAGTAACCCTTTTATTACGCAACATTATTATTACACATCCATGTGAGTCAGCACTTTACGGATTACATCACTTATGGAAAAGCAGACACACACACTTCCTGGATATTTTGCTAAAGACAAAAATACGGTCACAAAACTCTGCCGGTAACAATGCTCTTTAGATCTCCAGCCTTGATAGCAGCTGTGATAATGTTATTCCCATGTATTCGCCTGTTAACCTAGCACCCAAGGGCGTATCTCGTCACCTGACCCGCCCTGTGTTATGAAAGCCGGGGTCCAGACGGGACGCGCTGCAGCTCTCTATAAAGTGAATTGGATTTCAGGTGATTGGGTTTCACATTCGGCGATGTCAGAGCCAGCGGTGACTTATGGACGGGTCTTATTGTTGCTTGGCATCATGAAAAATACACAGTGTGAAGAGGCACGTCCCTGGTCACTGTGTGGATAAATAATTCACATTTTCATCTTTGAAGGTCTAATGTGGAATCATAGGCTAAATTAATAAAAGAGTGAAGAAAACTGGTGGTCAAACATACACAATACAGGCCAGTGTTTCTCAAACTATGGTGTGTGAGGTGCTTCTCCTTTCCTCTAAAGATCAAATATTTGTGGAATTTATAGATTATTATTGTGATTATGACCAGTTTGTCCTCTTTAGAACCAGTATACCAATTGTGTATTTCTATTTTAGACCTGGTTCAGCCCGGGTTTAGAGCTAGAATAACCCTATTTAGCCCTAGTTTAGCCCTAGAATAATCCTGTTTTAGACCTGGTTCAAATCTAGAATAATCCTGTTTTAGCCCTGGTTTATAGCTAGAATAGTTCAGTTTTAGACCTAGAATAGACCTGCTTTAGCCTTAGTTTAGATCTAGAATAATCCTGTTTTAGACCTGGTTTAGTCCTATTTTAGATCCAGAATAATCCTGGTTTAGACCTGGTATATATCTAAAATGATCCTGGTTTAGACCTGGTTTAGCCCTAGAATAATCCTATTTTAGACATGGTTTAGAGCTAGACTAATTATGTTTTAGACTTGGTTTAGATCTAGAATAGTCCAGTTTTAGACCTAGAATAGTCCTGCTTTAGATCTGGTTTAGCTTTAGTTTAGGTCTTGGTTTAGACTTGGTTTAGACCTAGAATAATCCTGTTTTAGACCTGGTTTATATCTAAAATGATCCTGTTTTAGACCTTGTTTAGCCCTAGAATAATCCTGTTTTAGACCTGGTTTAGATCTAGAATAGTCCAGTTTTAGATGTAGAATAGTCTTGTTTTAGACCTGGTTTAGCCCTAGGTTAGACCCAGAATAATCCTATTTTAGACCTGGTTTAGATCTCAAATAGTCCTGTTTTACACCTGATTTAGATCTCAATCCTATTTTAGACCTGGTTTAGCCCTAGAATAATCCTGTTTTAGACTTGATTTAGATCTAGTGGTACTCATACGGAACTATATCTTCTTAGATATTACTTGGTGTAAAAAGTTTGAAGACCACTTATAAAAGCAGTACCTTCCTGCTAGTTTGGACCAAGCGGGGCATAAGATCTAGCGATGGGTCCTGGGTGCTCTTCTGCTCTAGGTTTTCCCACTGACACCGACAGACAGATCCCCCCCCACTATGGAAACAATTCAGCGTTTGTAAGATACTTATAACCACAGCTGCCATGAGGTAAACTGAAGTCAAAGTAAAGCTGCCAATCTGAACCAACCCACGCGCCACATTCACAGACGAGGCAGATGAAGTGTCTTGCCTAAGGACACAACAGCACAATCCAGTCCCCACGCACCTGTCACTGTACAACCAGGTGTTGTGAAGAAATCTGTCATTTTATAGAGCCATAAAACAGGGCTGATGTTACGGTTTATGGGAAAGTGACTAAGAGAGGCCGTTTACAGCTGTTTGTGTTTGTGTCGAGCAGACAGGTCAGAGCTCATGCGTTTTATATACAGGATTACACAAAGTAGAAAAGTACTACAGTGACTCATAGTAAACAACAAGTATAGTTTTGTTTAGGAGATGAGCTGTGATGGGGACGTTCACTGTCTGATCATTTCACTTTGTGGACACTAGAGTCACCGGTCTGACCAGTCTGAGCTGTTTGGTGTATTTTCTTTAGGAAAACTTTTACTGTCACACATAATATAATCTTGAATTTGAATCAGTACAACCGCTATCAATAATGTAAGGAGTAGACAAGGATCTGAGTAAATGAAATAAGTATTCAATTACATATTACGCTATTTTCTGATCTGTTCTAATGTTGTTTACTTCGCCTTTAAATTAAACCATAACTTTCAGGTTAGCCCTTGTTTAGCCCCAGTTTAGCTCTAGAATAATCCAGTTTTAGACCTGGTTTAGCCCTAGACTAATTCTATTTTAGATCTGTTTTAGATCTAGAATAATCCAGTTTTAGACCTGGTTTAGATCTAGAATAATCCTATTTTAGACCTGGTTTAGATCTAGAATAATCCTATTTTAGACCTGGTTTAGATCTAGAATAATCCTATTTTAGACCTGGTTTAGATCTAGAATAATCCAGTTTTAGACCTGGTTTAGATCTAGAATAATCCTATTTTAGACCTGGTTTAGATCTAGAATAGTCCAGTTTTAGACCTGGTTTAGCCCTAGACTAGTCCGTTTTAGATTTCGACTAGTCCTATTTTAGACGTGGTTTAGATCTCAAAGTCCTGTTTTACACCTGATTTAGACCGCGACTAATCCTGTTTTAGACCTGGTTTAGATCTGGTATTGGTCAGAAGACGAAATAAAACAATTACGGTAAGTCAACAGAAAAGACGTCATGCAGTTTACTGCCAGGTAGGCGTCACGACAGATTGTTTGGAATTGCTGTAAACTCCTCGACATGATAAAGAAATCTGATATGAACACCTGCCAGTTCTTTTAAATGACCAGAACATGCTCTAAAAACAACTGAATGAAAGGAGGAGGCGTGAACATGTACAATACAATATGTCACTTTGTGTTTATTCAAATTTTGATCGTGTTTTTCATTTTCAGACTAGAATGATCAGTTTGTGGCCTTTAAGACTGTGGTTTGGAGAGGCGTTCATGTTTTGGAAGAATACATCGGACTTTCTGTTAAATGTCACTGTCTAAAAGTATACTTTGCAGTGACATCTCGCCGGGGGGAAGCAGCATGCATGTCTATGGTGGAATGTTCATCAGTTTCCATGGCGACACAGTGCCGCATTAGCAAATACAGCCAAATAAGTTTTTGATTTAGATTAGTTCCGGCTGAATGAGTTCTTTATGATCAGACTGTATGAAAAAAGGCTCAGATTAAAGTTGAGAAACAGACAGACAGAGCAGTGCCTCCAGTTAGCAAACGATCTATTATGTTCAGAAATGTTACCAGTTAAAATGTATTGATAGTATATCGGCTGGTCCCCAGTTCAAATCTATTGTTTAATTCTCTATTGTCTATCAATTTATATTCTTTCTCTCTCTATCTCCCTTTTCCTTCTCTCTCTGTGTCTCTCTCTGTCTCTTTCTCTGTGTCTCTCCTTGTGTGTCTCTCTTTCTCTATCTGTATTTCTCTCTCCCTTTTTTCTCTCTCTGTGTCTTTCTCTCTCTCTTTCTCTGTGTGTATCTCTCTCTCTTTGTGTGTCTCTTTCTCTGTCTCTCTCTCCTTTTCTGTCTCTTTCTTTGTCTCTTTTGCTCTCTCTGTCTCTTTCTCTCTTTGTGTCTCTCTCTCTGTCTTTCTCTCTCCCTCTCACTATCTCTTTCTCTCTCCATCTCTCTATCTTTTTCTCTCTGTCTCTATCTCTTTCTCTCTCTGTCTCTCTCTCTTTGTCTCTCTATCTCTGTGTGTCTCTCTCTTTGTCCCTTTCTGTCTCTCTCTGTCTCTTTTGCTCTATGTGTCTCTTTCTCTCTGTGTCTCTTTCTCTCTCCATCTCTCTCTCTTTCTCTATCTCTCTTTCAGTCTTTCTCTCTCTGTCTCTTTCTCTGTGTGTCTCTCTCTCTGTCTTTCTCTCTCCCTATCTCTTTCTCTCTCTGTCTGTCTCTCTGTGTCTGTCTCTTTCTCTCTCCATCTCTCTATCTCCTTCTCTCGCCATCTTTCTATCTCGTTCTCTCTCCATCTCTCTGTCTTTTTCTCTCTCCATCTCTCTCTCTCTTTTTCTCTCTCCTTGTCTTTCTCTCTCTCTGACTCTTTCTCTCTGCCTCTGTGTGTGTATCTCTCTCTTTGTCTCTCTCCCTCTCTGTGTGTCTCTCTCTTTGTCCCTTTCTGTCTCTCTCTGTCTCTTTTGCTCTATGTGTCTCTTTCTCTCTGTGTCTCTTTCTCTCTCCATCTCTCTCTCTTTCTCTATCTCTCTTTCAGTCTTTCTCTCTCTGTCTCTTTCTCTGTGTGTCTTTCTCTCTGTCTTTCTCTCTCCCTATCTCTTTCTCTCTCTGTCTGTCTCTCTGTGTCTATCTCTTTCTCTCTCCATCTCTCTATCTCCTTCTCTCGCCATCTTTCTATCTCGTTCTCTCTCCATCTCTCTGTCTTTTTCTCTCTCCATCTCTCTCTCTCTTTTTCTCTCTCCTTGTCTTTCTCTCTCTCTGACTCTTTCTCTCTGCCTCTGTGTGTGTATCTCTCTCTTTGTCTCTCTCCCTCTCTGTGTGTCTCTCTCTTTGTCCCTTTCTCTCTCTGTCTCTTTTGCTCTATGTGTCTCTTTCTCTCTGTCTCTTTCTCTCTCCATCTCTCTCTCTTTCTCTATCTCTCTTTCAGTCTGTCTCTCTGTGTCTGTCTCTTTCTCTCTCTTTCTCTGTGTGTGTCTCTCTCTCTGTCTTTCTCTCTCCCTATCTCTTTCTCTCTCTGTCTGTGTCCCTATGTCTATCTATTTCTCTCTCTCTTTCTCTCTCCATCTCTATCTCTTTCTCTCTCCATCTCTCTGTCTTTTTCTCTCTCCGTCTCTCTCTCTTTCTCTCTCTGTCTCTTTCTCTGTGTGTGTCTATCTCTTTCTCTCTTTCTCTCTCCCTATCTCTTTCTCTCTCTGTCTTTCTGTCTTTCTCTCTCTCTGTGTGTCTGTCTCTTTGTCTCTCTCTGTCTTTCTCTCTCTCTCTCTGTGTCTTTCTCTCTCTCTCTCTGTCTTTCTCTCTGTCTCTCCCTCTGACTCTTTCTCTCTCTCTGTCTCATTTCTCTGTCAACACTTGTCACAATTGTCAGGTGGATTTGTTGACCTCATTTGTGGTTAATATCCGTGTAATTACTGGGCCCATCTACAAAAAAAACAACAAAAACTGGCACAAAGTTCAACGTCCTCTCTCTCTCTAAAAAATAAACAAAAAGTATTTCCATTATTAAACCCCAAAGACGTGACAAATAAAACCAGTGCCCAGTTGAGATCTATAGTTTTATTCTCTATTTTCTGTTCTTCATCGTGTCCAAACTCTCCTCTCTCCTTCTCGGCAGAATCATAATATTTCTGGGAGTTTTGCAGTTGGAGTTCCGGTTTGGTCACGAGCCCAGTGACATTTGCACACCTCCCGCAGGTATCAGCCGTGACTCAATGTTTATGTGTGAAGAGAGGGCCCCGAGGGACGACAAAAGAAACGAGGGAAGCTGTGCAACCGGTCCAACCGAGACGCCACAGAGGGAGGGAGGGAGAGGGAGAGACAGCGAGAGAGGGAGAGAGAGAGAAAGAGAGGGAGAGAAAGAGCGAAAGAAAAAGAGAGAGAGGAGAATGGAAGGGATGATAAGAGAGGGAGAGAGAGAGAAAGAGAGAGGAGAATGGGAGGGACAGTAAAGAAGGGAGAGAGAAAGAAAGAGAGCAAGAGAGAGAGAAACAGAGAGAAACAGAGAGAGAGAAATAGAGAGGAGAATGGTAGGAACTGTAAGAGAGGGAGAGAGAGAGAAAAGAGAGAGGAGCATGGTAGGGACGGTAAGAGAGGGAAAGAGAGAAAGCAAGAGAGGGAGAGAAAGAGAGAGAAACAGAGAGAGAAAGAGAGAGGAGAATGGTAGGAACTGTAAGAGAGGGAAAGAGAGAAAGCAAGAGGGGGAGAGAGACAGAAAGAGAGAGAGAAGAGCATGGTGAGGATGGTAAGAGAGGGAAAGAGAGAAAGCAAGAGAGGGAGAGAGAGAGCAAGAGAGAGAGAGAGAGAGAAAGAGAGTGGAGAATGGTAGGGACGGTGAGAGAGAGAGACAGAGAGGAGGTAGCATTGAGAGAGAGAGGGTGTAAAGAGGGAAGAGAAATGTGATGGAGAGTGGATGGCAGCAGGGAGAGAGAGGGAGAAAAAGAAAGAGAGAGTGGTGGTGAGGGAGGGAGACAGAGAGGGAGCAAGGAGGGCAATTCAGTTCAATTCAATTCAAGTTTATTTATACAACACATTTAAAACAACTTCAGCTGACCAAAGTGCTTCACATAAAGTCAACAACAACAGAAGAAAGAAGAAAACTCAACACACGTGAAACTGAAAACACCAAGAGAATCTGACTCACTCGTACTAAACGCCAGGGAGAAGAGGGGAGTTTTCAGTCTGGTTTTACACTGTTACAGACTGAAAGGTTCTGACAGAAGAGGAAGGCTGCTCCACAGAAGAGCCTCTGTCACCTCTCGTCTTGAGCTGAGTTTTGGGCTCGACCAACAGGAGCTGGTCGGCTGATCTCAGGACTCTGGACGGAGTGTAGTGCTGCAGTAATTCCCTCAGACAGACTGAACCTATAGAGTGTAAATATTTGAACACAATCAATAACATTTTAATATAGTTGCACATGATAGAAGACAGGAGCCAGTGCAGGTCACACAGCACAGGAGTGATGTGCTCTCGTCTCTTAGTAGTTGTGAGCAGATGAGCTGCAGCGTTCTGGACATGCTGTAAACGCTGCAGGAGTCCTGGTCTAGCCTGACATACAAAAAACTGCAATAGTCCAGGCGCAATGTTACAAATGCATGAATAGCCTTTCAAAATCCTCCTTTGGGAGGTAGGGCTTTATTTTAAGGAGCTTCAACTGAAAGAAGCTGGACTTTATGACAAAGCTAATGTGCTTGTCTAGTTTGAACATAGAGTCCACAATTACCGCAAGATTCCTCACTGCAGGGACACAGTAGGAGGACAGAGGACCAATTACACATCATGTCTCAGCAGTGGGTTAGTTTGGCCAAACAGCACAATCTCAGTTTTATTTTGATAAGGTTCAGGAAGTGTGTGCTTAGTCAACTGTGTACATCCCTGCAGAGCTTTGATTGTGCTCTGGTTGTTGTTTGCGTTCTCTGGCAGATATATATTGAGATGGAGAGAGGTGGAGAGGGAAAACTTTTTCACCAGTCTCATGGTTTAAAAGCATCTAAAAACAAGAACTCCCTGAATCAGTTGGTTAAAGGAGAACTTCGGCACGTTTGACGCTAAAGTCCATTGCTAGAGGTGGTCGAATACTGTCAGAAGCCAAAAAAACGGCACAGATCAGTGTTGCCTCGGCAGAGATCTCACTGTGACAGTGAGTCTGTCAAGGCAAAAAGCTAGTGTAGTGAACTGGGCAAGTTCTTAGCTTCGATGTAAAATTATTAGTACACTGAAAAAGCTTAACACCACTTTCTAACCCACCTTACAACAGTCACAAGTCTAACAAAAACGCTCTGCCTGTCTCACTCATTAGTGTCTGGAAATGTTATAAAACAACACGATAAGCAACTTTAGCCTTACCTCTGTTGATTTCCCATTGCCCAAAAGACTCGACTGCCGACTCCAGCAGCGGTGAGCGGCCAAAGCCGCCAGAAGCAACAAGTGAAGATCGACTACTGACGGTGAAGAAGAGAAACTGAAAGTTGTTGAAAGAAAATGGTTCGGGAATGTTTTTTTTTTTTTTAAACCATTTTTCAAAAAATATAATCCACTTGTAAATAAATGAGATTAGAAATGACATTGGCGATCGAGTGTTTTAGGCTTTCACATGCGCAGTGGGAAATCAACAAGGTAATGCTAAGGCTTTTACAACATTTCCAGAGACTAATGAGTGAACCAGGCAGAGCGTTTTGTTTTTTAGACTCGTGGCTGTTTTAAGATGGGTTAAAGTGGTGTTAAGCTTCTTCAGTGTGAAGCAAATTGGTGTTTTACGTGGAAGTTAAGAACTTCTCTCATCACTACACTAGTTTGTTGCCTTGACAGACTCACTGCCACAGTGAGATCTCCGCTGAGGCAACACTGATTTGTGCCGTTTTTTTTTTTTATTTTGACAGTATTCGACCGCCTCTAGCAACGGACTTTAGCTTCAAACGTGTCGTTCCCCTTTAAATGGGCGAGTGAGGTGATTGTCCATCCTCAGAGCAGCCTGGACTCCCTTTACTCAGGACACAGGACACATCCTTTACAGCTCATGTCCCAGAGGATTCTAAAAGACGTGCAGCATCCTCTCAACTCAGAGTTTCAGATGCTTTCCTATTTATCTATTTCATCTATTTATCTATAGATTTTTGTACCTTGTCTTGGAAAATTGTGTGTTTTTTATATATATTTAATACTTCTTGTGATATTAACCAGGCGTGATGGATGAATTTATTTATTTATGGAACAAACCTTTCTGCACTGGAGCACTGTAACACTTTATTTTGTAAGTGTGTTTTTCTTGTACATACTGTGGATGAATGAAATGTGAAATGTGGGACCGGCCTCTCAAATCTGCAAAACAAATTTACCTATGGGTACAAATAAAGCAAGCTAACCCAACAAATGTGATTTGAGATAACATTTATTAGCATCTATTAATCAGTTCATTTACATTAATAAACTTGGATTGCACTTTGAAATAAAAAAACAGAACAGTAAAAAACAACACCTGTATTCACGGACGGAAAATAATGGAAGTCATATATATTCTTAACTTATAGTGTTGTCATGATACTAAAATTTCAAACACAAATAGACTTGATACTGCACATCAATATACTTGTTATAATACAGCTCAAGATCATTAGTATGAATACCGGCTCAAATGAGTGTGTACTTTCCGATAGTAGTTTTCGTATCAGTTACTATCAGATTTTCTACCACCCTGCTGGCTTACTTACCTGTGTCTCACCTGTACTTTACCTGTGCGTGAGGTGAAGTTGGGGTTGCGACAGATTCAGTTTACAGTGGGGTTTGGTTACGAGCAAGAAAACCACGTCAACATGATCAAGTTGTGATTCCAGTGAAGCTAAATATAACCCCACACCAGACAATGTGATGAGACTCAGTAATGTAGGTCATCTCTTAGACACCAACTCTTCAAAACAAGAACCACTGTTTAGAAGTCACTGAAGGTCCTATATTACACCAAACTGACTCGTGTGAGCTTTAAGTCGTGTTAAAATGCTGTTACCCCCTCAAAAACACCCCGAATAACCCTTTATTATTGATCTGTCTGCATCTCTAAAGCTCAAAATGCTCTGTTCCACCTTGTGATGTCATGTAGTGGTAGTAAAGTTCAGCAGCTGCCTTGTACCTTTTGTTCAGAAGCAACGGGCAATTCCAAGGCTAAAATTCTCCAAATGATTCTAGTGAAGGTGTTTGGAGTTTAAAAACACAGTGGAGCACTTCCTGTATTACCACAGGACATCACAAGGTGGAACAGAGTGTTTTGCGTTTGACAGAAAAACTTGTGCTAATATTTTTGGCTCAGTGTAATACAGGGTGTCCCAAAAAACTTTGGCAATTCTTATTGTAAACTTGCAGATGTGGTGTAATCTCGGGCACATTTTAGACAATTCCTTTCCGCTTTCTGCTTCATAAGTAAGTTCTTCTTTAAAAAAAAAAAAAAGATATATTTACCATCAAAACATCAAGAAACCTGAAATCTATGGAAGTCTTTTTCGCTTGTGTACGACACAGAGATCCCACTTACGGAATTATGTGAGCGTGTGTTTTGTTTTTTCCAAACCAATGAAAAGACCTTTCTTGAGAAAAAAAGTGAACGTCCCCATCTTGCGGTATTTACGGGCGGGACAAAATATTGTGGATGCGGGCGGGAGAATTTTTTGCTGGTGGGGTGGGAGCAGGACTGAACATTCTGTCCCGCGTAGACCTCTACTGGAGATAATGAAACAAACGACTCCTGAGAAAGAGTCTCCTGAAAGCTAAGATGAGGAAATATGATGAAGAGCATGGAGCGCTTGGCTTCACTGTGACTACGGTGGGAAATGA
This sequence comes from Odontamblyopus lacepedii, assembly GCA_034769755.1. Taxonomy (NCBI): domain Eukaryota; kingdom Metazoa; phylum Chordata; class Actinopteri; order Gobiiformes; family Gobiidae; genus Odontamblyopus; species Odontamblyopus lacepedii. The sequence goes on along the minus strand of CM068346.1, from coordinate 13,433,966 downwards.
GAAAGGTCCGACATGTTTACTGTGTCCCCTAACCCTAACCCAGCGGACAGCATGAGGCCAAATAAAGGCATCGCTTAAAGACATTACACCCCAATCACGCTGATAAGCCGCTTGGGTTTTTTCAGCAAAAACGTGCCGAATATCGCCAACAATTATCCCACTTTGTGAAAACAAATGATACTATTTCTAGTTGTGGCGGAGAGTGGAGGGCGCAAAATGTTTTCTTCTCCCTAGGGGCACGTGCCAGAAAATAACTGAGAAGCAGAAAGAAACTGAGATCTTTCACAAGTTTCCTGTGGTGATTTGTTGACCTGGTTTGCGGTTAAAATCTGTGTAATTACTGGGCCACGTGAAACCAAAACTGGCACATGGTTAATCGTCATTAGTAGAAAACAAACCTGAAATTCTGTTTTGACAACAGTGTCAGAAAGTGGTGCCAATATTCCACCCCAAATATGTGATTGTTATCAGTTGAAACACCTTTTTAATAAACCATCAGATGAGAACGATAATATTGTGAGGCTGATCCCAAACAAACAATAACGAGAAGATCCAACATTTGTGGATCAGAAGTTTGGAGATTTCTTCCAAAAACAAACAACATCTGAAATTAGACCATGATTAAATTCTACAACGTGAAAGTATAGAAAGCAGTGACATCATGCTAGGGGTGTTCTACATGTAGCTCTATGGTAGGATGTTTGGGAGTTACCATGGTGACAGTGCACACATCAGACACACTGTGAATAAAGTTTTTTGATCATCTGAAAACTCACTTAGGTGTAAGGTAGTTCCAGCTAAGTCGATTCTTTATGGTCACATTGTGCTAAAATAAAAGTCAGATTAAAGTCTAACAAAGCCTCAGACAGAGCAGTGCCTACAGTTAGCATCACAACCCCAGGGAATGTTGGTGAGCTGCAAAGTATCTACAGTATGTCCACCTTTCTCTCCATCTTTTTCTTGGGATGACAGTAGCTCAGTGGTCGGGCAGAGGAAGATCGAAGGACCAGTTCCTGCTCGGACCAAGTTGCTGCCCTTGTGTCCTTAGGCAAGACACTTCACGCACCTTTCCTGATGCCAAAAATGCCAAAAATTGAATTAAATAATTTGATGAGAGCCAAAAACGTAAATGAAAATACAGGGTGTCCCAAAAAATTTGATTTCGCAGGCCAATAATTTGGGGGATTCTTGTTGAAATCATCTCAAATTTTCACAGAATTTACAGAAACAGATCAAGATTTTATATTTAATATTTTATTTTTGTTCTGTTTTCAGGTTGAGCCATGTTGTTCACTACAGTTCACTTCTCTTCTGATGTTGATCGACCAGATCAACCAGATCGACCAGATCCTTCCTCTTTACATTTTTGATTCCAAGTCCAGATTTGTTTTCCAGTTGGTGAAGTTTTTCCAAATTTTGCATTGAAGTCTGCACAGTCTTGGGTGACTGTGTGTGACCAGATTCCAAAACGCAAAATGACTTTTCTGTGGGAGTGAACGGCTCAACCTGAAAACAGAACAAAAATAAACATTAAATATAAAATCTTGATCTGTTTCTATACATTATGTGAAAATTTGAGATTATTTCAACAAGAATTGCCAAAATGATTAGCCTGCTTTAATGTCTCATAACATAGATCTAGCCCTGGGTCTCGTCCCTTGGCCTTTACTTTAAACAGGTCTGACGGCTCAAATTCACCGAACATCTGAGACACGACAGGAGCCTCAGATGTTTGGAATTTCTCGAATGGTTTTCAGTCATGTGAAAAAATGTATTATGATATCAGGCACGAGAGCTATCCCCGCTGCTGGACCCATCTGTGGTGTGAATACAGAAATGAGATATTCTCTTCTAAATTTAACTGTAAATGTAGATTTTTATGGATAAATTCAGAAAATTTTAGATAATGATCGTAAAAAAGTAATAGTTTTTAACACAAAATGGACTCTTGTGCTCTTTAAGTCAGGTTATAATGTTTTTACCTCCTCAAAAACAAACCTGGAGTTGTGTTTTGCTTCATTCACACATGTTTGAACCCTTTATTATTACTCTGTGTACATCTCCAAAGCTCAAAATACTCTGTTCCATCTTGTGATGTCATGAAGTGGTAGCTTTCAAGTGAACTTTTTTACCTTTAGTTCAGTAGAGATTGGCAATTCCAGGGCTGAAATCATCCAAATGATTCTAGTGAAGGTGTGTGGAGTTAAAAAACACAGTGGAGCACTTCCTGTATCACCACATGACCTCGGCCCCATGTTTACTGTAAACTGTATTGCATTTACAGCCAAGGAGATGCACACAAAAGGTCAGGCTGACGCATAAACCTGTAATTAACAGAACGGCAGCTGAGCGTCACGTTACACTCGGCGTCACAGGCACGTTTATTGAGAGAAAATAACAAGAGAAAATCTGATCCATGCCTTTGTACCTCTATTGACACTTTGCTGGGACATTACGCTGGGGGTGTTCTACGTGTACCTCTAATGGTGGAATGTTTAGGAGTTTCCATGGGGACACAAGGCACACATTAGCAAACAGTGTCAGAAAGGTTTTACAATTGTCTGAAAACTCAAGAAAAAATACAAAAACTGATTTAAACAACACAATTTGATTAATACCCGTGTTTGTGGTTCTGTTTAGGAGTTTTTCAGCTAAAATGTGAGACTGACTAAAAACTAAAACAGGGTCCATGTTTGTTCATTTTGAATTTTAATTAAGAACGAAAAACTATAAAATGGGAGAGCAGTTTGTTAGTTCATTATTCCGTTTCAGTGTCAATCAAAAAACAGATTTCGACCTCTATTTCCAATATTTAATTTAGTTTATTTCACATAACACCAGTCAAAAACAGTCTTGGTGCCTATTTCAGATTTAATGTTTTATTCTCTCTGGTTTATTTGCCCCGGAAATTCTGCTGCTAGAAGGACTTAACTGAAAAATCTTTGCAGTTTTGTGTTCTCTTCTTTTATAGCGACGTGTTTACTTTTGCGTCTTAGAAAGTCATTGTTGGACTCCATGATGAGAAACAGGAAGCAGCGATAAACTCTGCTTTGTTTAGTTGACAATAAATTCAAAGGCCGCACGCTAAGCAGCAAAACTTCTGGGGCAAATAAACAAGAGAGAATAAAATATCAAAATGAAAATAGGCACAAGACTGTTTTTCGATGGTGTTATGTGAAATAAACTTTAACTTAAATATTGGAAATAGAGGTCATAATCTGTTTTTTTTTTGTTTTTTTTACACGAAAACGGAATAACACATTTTATTGTTTTTTGTTCTTAAGTGAAATTCAAAACAACCATGTGAGTGTAATGTTATGTGTGTGAGACTAGTTTAACAGCACAAATCAGTTCTGTTGTAGTTCCAGCTAAGTCAGTTCAGTTCTTTATGTTCACATTGTGTTAAAATAAAACACAGATTCAAGTCTAACAAAGCCTCAGACAGAGCAGAACCCACAGTTAGCATCACACCCCTGGGGAATGTTGCAAAATTGCCAAGTGTCAAAATGTCCACCTTTCCTTTTTATCACTCGTCAGACTGCAGGAGATCGGAGGATTGTTTTTTACATCGACAAAGTTCTGTCATTGTGTTCATAGGCAAAACACTGCTCCCAGCTGTGGCTACAACAGTATTTTACCCTCACTGAGTACTGAAAGAACGTCTGTGTAGTGTAGTTATCTGAAACACTTGGTTGAAGCATTACTATTTACAGAATTTTTATGAAAATTTGCACTTGTTTCTTATTTAAAGGTCCTATATTAAGCCAAATTGACCCTTAAGCCACCTTAGAATATTGTTACCTCCTCAAAACCAGACCTGAAGTTGTTTTGTTTCATTCACACATGTTTGAGTAACTCTTTATTATTAGTCGGTGTACATTTCCAAAGCTCAAAATGCTCTGTTCCACCTTGTGATGTCATGCAGATGTAGTTTTCAAGTTAACAGCTCCTTTTCCCTTGAATTCAGTAGAGATCAGCAATTCCAGGGCTGAAATGATCCACATGATTCTGATGAAGGTGTGTGGGGTTTATAACCAGTACAGCACTTCCTTTACCACCACATGACATCACAAGGTGGAAGTGGTTTGAGAGTTTGAGAGAAGAACTCAGCCTAAATATGCAGGGTTTGTGCGTTAAAATTGTGTGAATGAAACAAAACACAACTCCAGGTCTGTTATTTTTAATGAGGAAACCACTTTATAACATAGATCACAAATGAGTGCGATATGGACCCTTTAAATGAACTGAAAAACGCATTTGAATCCGTTCTTTTTGCAGCTGTTTTTATGATATGCAAAATAGTCAGTAGTCTTAGAAGTTTTAATCCCTCCTTTTATGAATGGCACATATATATGACACACTTTTCTCCTCGCTCTGAGCCCCTCTCTCCTTCTCGCTCCTTCTTCTCTTGGGTGTAAAAATCTGCTTAACCTTGATCCCATTACGGACTCCATCTTGGTCTCCTCCATCTGCTCCGTCCTCGTTTCCACTCTGGCACACTGACTTCATTCCCTTTAAGAACGGCTCACCTTTATTGAAGCGGTCCCGTGCCTTTAAGAGGTCTGAGGAGGATCTGACCCGGTCTAAGCCTCGGGAGCAGATGGAGAAGGTCTGGAGCTGACACCGAGATCTCGAGCGGGATTAAGCACTTCACACAACGAGTTTCCACAACTTTAGCCTGAAGCGACTTTGAGAAAATCACGGGCCTGTGTTCACTGTAAACATCATTAACACCATGTAACGTTCTGATGCCTGCTTATTGTTGTGGAAATCTTCATCGCTTCATCTATAAAGTTCCACAATATAGCATTAAATATAGCCGATTCCATGAAGAAGAGCAGGGCAAGTTACAGGTCAGATCTGTGGGGAGGGCACCCAGCTCATAGATAAGGATGTTTTTCAAGGTATTTTTGAGCAGCCACTAATGAAATAGACTTAGACAAACTTTATTGATCCACAAGGGAAATGATTTGGACACAATAGCCCCCGCATCACAATATAATATAAAAAACATATAAATGGTAATAATAAATTCTAAATAAGTAGCAAAAAAGATAGCAGGAGGCAAATAAGACATAACGATATAAATGTATTTGTACAAAAAAAAGAAAGAAAAATAAGTAATAAAATATAAAATCTCAGCTATATACAAGAAGTCACAGGAAAACAGTGCAAAAATGATATGATGATTGACAGGACACAGGGTTATTTGTTACATAAAGGTGAGTTGTACAGTTGTAGGGAGTATTATCTGTTACATAAAGGTGAGTTGTACAGTTGTAGGGAGTATTATCTGTTACATAAAGGTGAGTTGTTGTACAGTTGTAGGGAGTATTATCTGTTACATAAAGGTGAGTTGTTGTACAGTTGTAGGGAGTATTATCTGTTACATAAAGGTGAGTTGTTGTACAGTTGTAGGGAGTATTATCTTGACATACAGTATTTCAACCTATAACGGCTTCATCAGGGCTTAAAAGATGAGACAGACTTTACTTTTTAGCTATTCCTGCAGTCTTTAAGTTTGTTGTTCAGTGAAACCTTTAGTTATATGGCATGTTTTTACACCAGATGCCCTACCTGTCACAGTAAGTCACATATGAACACTGAAATGCATGAGAAATGTCTTGCTCCTGAACACAGCACATGTGATTTGAACTGACAGACCTGAAGTTATAAAAACGCTGAACCCTTAGTGGTTATTAGTGGATTTAATGAAGTATTAAAAGTACACCCGGGTATTTCTTGAGCTTAACGTAAAGGTGCATTGCGTAACTTTTTGGTTCGGGGTCCGTCACCTGCTTTTTTCTATGGATATGCCATTTCTCTCTCTGGAATGTTCCACAGTGTGACATTAAACAGCTCTACTTTACATGTATCCAATCACAGCTGGTTTTATAGCTCAAAAATATCTAAAAAAACATTCTGACTGTGAGCGGGGTGGCCTCTCCGCAGATCTGACCTGTGACTTGGTCTGGTTTGGTCTCCATGACGATAGAAAGGTTTAATCTACAGTGGAAAAGTTACACAATGCACCTGTATGTTTTGTTCTGCTATTTTACACTGTTTATGTCAAAACAAGTTCTGACAAAAACCATAAGTTCACCGTTTTGTTTGACTGTTTAATCAACTGGATTTAAATGACACATGTTTTAAATATTTACTTTTCAGTTCAAAGAATCGTCATGACTCCTTTCACGTTTACACTTGTTTATTTGGTTATGTAACAAGGATAGTGTGCGTTATCAAAATGTGAATTAGAGAGGCCATTTTTCATCTGTAATCTTCAGACAGATGATAAAAATGGACTCCTTAAAAACATATCTTGATGGAACGTGTTTATTAAAGACGTGTTTGTGTATTCTTATACTTATTTACGGTCAAATCCTGTTATATTTTTGTCCCTGCTCTCTTCCTGTAATCAGTCTGTGTGTGTGTGTGTATATGGATGGATGGGTGTTTGTTGCATTGTGGGGACGAAAATCTGTAAACACACATTCACATCGCGGGGACCTGGCTCCATATGGGGACAGAAATCAGGTCCTCACAACGTCAAACTTCTGTTATTAGATCAACAACTTGCGTCAACGTAGTGAAACCCAACAAGTGTGTGTGTCTGTGTTTGTGTGTGCGTCTGTGTGTGTTTCTTTGTGTGCATGTGTCTCTCTGTGTTTGTCTGTGTGTTTGTGTGTATGTGTGTGAGTGCAGTGTTTCCCACAGACCAAGTAGCATTGTGTAGTGCCCCCCTCCATGCCCCACGGGAGTACTGCGGGCAGAAAGAGTCGGGTCTGGAGGGCAAATAGTGCAAGTATGTTATAAGTGTACTCCCGTTGGCATGTGTGTGCGGATGTGGATCTGTGTGTGTGTGTGTATGTGAGTGTGTGCGTGAGAATGACTGCATCACGTTGAAAAATAAAAAGGCAGAATCAATTTGTGGCTCTGGGTTTTCAATTTGTGGCTCTGGGTTTTCATTATGCGGCGCTGCGCCACAGATTGGTCTATGTGTGGGAAACACTGGAGTGTCTCTGTGTGTGCCTGTGTATGTGTGTGTATGTGTATATTGCTGTGTCTGTGTGTGTCTGCCTGCTTTGTGTGTTTGTATGTCTGTGTCTCTGTGTTTGTGTTTGTGTCTATGTGTGCCTGTATTTGTGTGTCTCTGTGTGTCTGTTTTCTATGTGTTTGTCTGTGTCTGTGTGTCTGTTTCTATGTGTTTGTCTGTGTCTGTGTGTCTGTTTCTATGTGTTTGTCTGTGTCCCTGTGTGTGTGTTTCTATGTGTTTGTCTGTGTCTGTGTTTCTGTGTGTTTGCCTGTGTCTGTGTGTGTGTTTCTGTGTGTTTGCCTGTGTCCCTGTGTGTGTGTTTCTATGTATTTGCCTGTGTCTGTGTGTGTGTTTCTGTGTGTTTGCCTGTGTCTGTGTGTGTGTTTCTGTGTGTTTGCCTGTGTCTGTGTGTGTGTTTCTGTGTGTTTGCCTGTGTCTGTGTGTGTGTTTCTGTGTGTTTGCCTGTGTCTGTGTGTGTGTTTCTATGTATTTGCCTGTGTCTGTGTGTGTGTTTCTGTGTGTTTGCCTGTGTCTGTGTGTGTGTTTCTGTGTGTTTGCCTGTGTCCCTGTGTGTGTGTTTCTATGTATTTGCCTGTGTCTGTGTGTGTGTTTCTGTGTGTTTGCCTGTGTCTGTGTGTGTGTTTCTATGTATTTGCCTGTGTCTGTGTGTGTGTTTCTGTGTGTTTGCCTGTGTCTGTGTGTGTGTTTCTGTGTGGTTGCCTGTGTCCCTATGTGTGTGTGTGCGTCTATGTCTCTCTGTGTGTGTATGTGTGTCTGTGTTTGCTTGTGTGTACCTGTGTCTGTGTGTCTGTTTCTATGTGTTTGCCTGTGTCCCTGTGTGTGTGTGTCTATGTCTCTCTGTGTGTGTCTGTGTGTCTGTGTGTGTCTGTGTGTGTTTGCTTGTGTGTACCTGTGTCTGTGTGGGTTTCTGTGTTTGCCTGTGTCCCTTTGTATGTGTGTCTATGTCTCTCTGTGTGTGTCTGTGTCTCTGTGTGTTTCTGTGTGTTTGCCTGTGTCGTTGTGTGTCACTGTGTGCCTGTGTGTGTGTATGTGTGTGAGTGTCTCTCTGTGTTTGCCACTCTGTATGTCTGTGTATGTGTGTGCCGGGGTGTGTATGTGTGTATGTCTGTGTCACTCTCTCTGTACGTCCGCATGTGTCTCTGTGTGTGTGTATCTCAGCGTATGTGTGTGTGATTGTTGACATCTGCCCCGGCCCTTTTCCCTCCGAGCGGTGCCTGGAATCACCTTTGTGTTTATTGTGTGTTTATTGTGTGTTTATTGTGCGTTTATGGTCCAGTGGGCTGATAACACGGCCGCTGCTTTCCTTATGGCTCATGGAAACTTCAAGTATTTTTGGGAACTTGCACTAAATGTTTGAGTCATGAAAAGAAGTGATAAAGTTACAGAGCTGTATTTTCCAGGAAGCCAAATCTATTGTAACATGGATCAACGATTAACTGTATTGTCTTACCTTCTTGTTTCCATGGAGATCGTATTGCTTTGCCTGTAATGTCCCACAGAATGACATTAAACTAAACTAATCTTGTGTTTTTTTCAGTTATAGTTGTTTCAAATTAGGGGAAAATAGAATGATTTCTGGTGAACCTGATTGGCCCTGTATATCGCTTTGCCTGGAATGTTCCGCACTGTGGCATTAGATGTACAGTATATCTGAGCTCTACTTGTGTGTGTGTGTCTGTGTGTATTTGTTGCTTATAAATCCCTTGAAAAACATGCATTGTTGCTGTGAGAGAGGTTGCTTCTCCACAGATCTGACCTGTAACTTTGCCTGTCTCCATGGAAACTGATCAATTTAAAGTGCATGTGACAGATAAGACTTCTCATGTGATAAAAACACTGTCAAGATCATTGTATGTAAGATTTGGTCCCAAAAAAAATCACACTTTTTCTTCAGTTTTGCCATTTTTTGGGATTCAGATTTTAATTCCTGATTGGATTGGACTGGATCGCCTTACGGAGTTCCATAACTGTTACCTAGCAACCATCCTGTACAGTAAGCCAAAACTCCTCTAATGTGCACATGGATTTATTATCTGAGAAATAAAATGAAAGAAAACACCTTTATTTTGTTGAAAATGTGTTTCTTGGATGTACTTTTAGCTGAACTTTTGGATAGAACTCTACATCCTGTAATTTTCAGCAAATTTGAAAAACTTTTCTTCACAAATTGCTTCTTGTTTCATATTATAATGGAATATAATAAAACAAACAAGTATACAGCAACAAATGCTCAGTTGTCATTCAAATAAACAGCCAACTTTCCCCAGAAATCCTCACGTTTTGCTTGTTGCAACTTTATAATACATGTGAGTCTCTCCATGTCCTTCCAGTTGTTAATTGTCTGTGGATCCTCCTTATACCGTTTATGGAGGATGGCTTATTTTTGAAGCTGCTATGAAAATCTTATCAAATAATGGTCTTTTTTTATGTTTTTCCCTGTTATATGACCCAAGTATAAAATTAAAGCTGTTACTGGCGTCCTTTATTCACCTTATTCCATAAGTTGCCATGGGCGCCTCCATCATCATTCGGTTGTGTTAATTTGTATGACACTGATCTTAACAGCAAATTCAACAACAAGTTCAAAACGCACTATAAAGCTGTTTTAAATCCTCCCAGAGAATTGGTGCACATGAACATTGAACATTTTGCACAACAGAACCGACATTATGTCATATTAAGATGCAAAATGTTTCCCAAATTTTCCATTGACATGAATGGGATGCCCCGTTTAACCATAGTATTTAGCGCAGGGGTCTCCAGCCTTTTTCCTCCAGGTGAGCTACCTTACCAAACGAAAATGCCAGAGCTGCTAGAGGAGAGAGGGGATCGGGCATTTGTGGTGCCTGCTCCAAGACTGTGGAATCGGCTGCCATTCTCTATTTTACACCTTTTAACCATTTTAAACCAAGCCTCGGAGGTGAATTTGGGAATAGAATCCAATTTATTTTCATTTTCTTTAAACAACTTCTTATTAGCATCCTATTGGTGTAAACCTTTAACTGCTTTCCATCCATTCAAAACAGAATGATCAAAACCTTGTATATACTCCAGTGTCATACTTCACCTGAAAAGTTCTGTCATAGTGCTTTAACTTAACCTCGCCGCTCTTCGGTTAAACCTTTGTAAACTCTGGTATTCTGGGGGCTGTTTGTCCTGAAATGCCTCATTGCCAAACCTAATATTTACGCTGCTTTGATCCACCTGCTGCACCGCGGATCAGGCAGGGCCGTGTTTAGGGCCGGGCTCACTCATTAACCCTACGCTGGCTCGGCGTTAGCTCCGAGCTAGCTCCGAGTTAGCCTGTTGTTGGAGCGCTGCCCTGTGATTAGCGCTAATGAAGCCTGTAAAACGGTGAGAGGTCTGGTCTGGTTTGGTTTGGTGCACAGATGTTAGAGACGTAGGCCACACTGGATACCGCTTTAAAGTGCGTATGATTCATGTCTTTTGATTTTGGCTTCATTTGATGTGTAGAAAATATCAATGATAGTTTTACAACCATCAAGAAGCAAACTGTGAAGAAAAGTTAGAAAATGTGTTGAAAATGACATCGCACAAGGGGATATACTGTCGAAAAGTTTCGCACAGTTTACACAAAAACTAGGGTGAAGAGACGTCCCTATTTACCCGGGACAGTGATTTGTCCCAGTTTTGTACAAGAAATGTCCCTGGTGTCCCTATTTTTGACCAGTTTGATCTAATCCAGCACTAAACGAGGACTAGATCAACTCTAAACCAGAACTAAAACAGGACTATCACAATTTTTGGCTAATCTGATCCTGCCAACAGTAAAGAGGAGCATAAACTGCATTTGTTTTGCCAAAATACAGAAATCCATGTTTGCGAATGACCATAACGCAAAAAACAATGCATCTTACATGCTCTTTTCACAATTTTATTTATACCGACGTGTGTCCCAGTTTAGAATTTGATCCTTACAAAAACACGTTTATTCCGCTCATATTGTAAACCTAATTCCAACAAAATAAAGGTTTTCTTATGTTTTTATTTGTCATATATGAATATTGGTGTGCATTAAAATTGTGACCAGAATTTCAAAATAAAAAAAATAAAAAACTGGGACATCCCCGTTTTTTTGGTGGTTGGTAATAATAACTTTGTGAAATGAGTGCGTAATTAAGGAAAATTGTTATGCAGAGACCATTTATGACTAACGTGAGTCCGTATAGTCACATTTTCTTTGTGTTTTGGTCATTTTTAAGCAGCTTTTCTGTATTTTACCTGAACAAACTACAATTTATGCCTCTTTTTACTGTTGACAGAGATCAGATTGGTCAAAAATAAGGACACCTGGGACATTTCTTGTATAAAACTGGGACAAATCACTGGTTTTGAATAAATCCGCTGGAACAGGGGACACAGTGCTCAAAACTGGGACTGTCCCGGGTAAATAGGGACATGTGGTTAACCAAGTTTGGCCCAGTGTACATCATAGTTGGTAGTTTACAGTTATGGAAAATTTGAAACCTAAAAAAATTGTCAAACTATGGGGAAAAAAATGTAGTAAACTTTAGTCAGAATTAGTAAAATGAGTAGTCCAACGTGAACCAATCATGGGCCCATTAAGGTTTGGGATTAGACAATGCAAATTCAGTAAATCCACTTTATTCCAAGGTATTCTGCAATATTGGCAGGCTGTATACTGCAGCTGTTGATACTTTGCAGTGACATCATGCTGGGCAGGACTGCATGTATGTCTATGGAGGAATGTTCAGCAGTTACCATGGGGATACAACATATACATAAGGAACACATGTTGATAAATGACTGAAAACTCAATGACAATACCAACGTTCATGGTCCTATAGGCTCTATTCATGAGTACGTCACAAACCAGGAAGACGTTTGGAAACCTGCAGTGACAACTTCCTGTGTCGTTCCCCACACTGGGCCTGACCCACTGTGATAAAACCCACTGAAGTGTGATAAAACCCTGGATTCAGCAGCAGCGGTCTTAACAACCTGCCAGAGCATTCCATGGGGGACAGGACTCTAATTTAGGGTGACAGACGTCTCTATTTACCCGGGACAGTCCCAGTTTTGAGCCCTGTGTCCCTTGTCCCTACAGATTTATCCAAAACCAGTGATTTGTTTCAGTTTTACAGAAGAAACGTCCCAAGTGTCCCTATTTTTGACCAATCTGATCCCTGCCAGCAGTAAAGAGAAGCATAAATAAAAAAAATAATAAAAATGAAAAGGACCAAAACACAAAGAAAATGTGACTATACTGACACATGTTAGTTGTGAATGGACAGAACAATTCTCCTTAATTACGCACTCGTTTCACAATTTTATCACTACCAACCGCCACAAACCAAGAGTGTCCCAGTTTTTGATTTTGAAAATCTGGTCACCCTATTCTAATTGCATGCTCAATGTCACTTTCAGGCAGCTCTAAACTAGCAAAAGGCTACGAGTTCTTAGTGAAAAAGTACTCGTTGGCTCCCAAGGTAAGTATTATTTGCCAGCACATTGAGATGAATGCATTATAATTGTATTTATTATTAAAATGATGAAAAGTTATGGTTGTAATTCTTGATTTGCCGAACAAAACAGAACGCTACAATGACATGATGAAGAAAACAGGGACATTTTCTAATTTTTCCTACTGTAGATTTGGTCAGATTTACTATCATGAACAGAGCCCAAAGGAAGTTGTCATCGCGTTTTTTCCTAACGTCTTCCTGGTTTGTGACATAAGTGTGAATAGAGCCTATTAAAGAAGAAACTGTAATGCAATGTCTGTAGTTATTGTTAATGATGTTTTATATTGCTAAAAAATAGATGAAAAAACAAGAATTCTTACTGTGAGCAGGTTGCCTCTCCACAGATCTGACCTGGAACCTCACTTTATATAATCTCATGCTTGTCTCCATGGAAACAAATCATCTTAATGCCACACTTTGTTCATTAAAATTGCTATGAGCAGTTCCAGATTTGGATCTAAAACCCTTAATAATCGATGCAGACAGTATTTGGATGACTTCTTTTGACCTCAAGAGCTGCTTATACAATCTATCTTTACTTTGCTCAAATATGGGAAGAAATTGGGTGCGGGGCCTTTAATATATTTGGCAGGATTTGAGTTTGTTGTTAGGGCCTTAAACCGGGGCCCGCTTCGAATTGTTTGCTGTGATTAAATGTATTCTGGGTTGCACACAGGGTCAGGGAGTGCAGATTCTCCCACAGTGACAGTTATGTGTGTAGTCTGGCCCTGCTCCACCGGGAACAGCTGACGTCCAGTGCCACAAGTGCTCCAGAATACACCCAACAACCCCCCCACCCGCAGCCACACCCACAGTCCCCCACCCACAGCCGTGCCCACTTTCCTCCCTCTGTTTTTTCCTCTCTCTCTTTTCCTGGTAAGTGTTTGTCCATCAATACGTGGGTCAGCGGTTATTCCGGCTCAATCACTCCGCGCTGTTGTTGTGTCCTTGGGCAAGACACTGCATGTGTTGAGTGAATAAACAAAAGTCCCAATCTGTTAGTAAGATCTCTTTGTATCACTCTCCGCAGTTTCCTCTCCCGTCGTCCAATTTCCAGTTGCAATGTGGTGTTTCTACATTCTTGAAGGGATAGTTCGGGTTTTGTGACATGAATCTGTATGTCCCTGTCAGCAGTGTTGTGCATCAACACTGACTTACCTCCCGACAGGGAGAGCCGAGTTCTTCCCCGGTTTCGGTGCTGATGGAAGTGTCCGGCAAGTTGGCTGGAGTCGCAAAAATAAAGCATTTTTCGTCTCAAAACAACATGTGTCCAAAAGAGTGATACATTTGCATCACGAAACATGAACAGGGAAAAAGTCCGACCTCATAATCGGTAATTTTCTGTCCAGTCATATCACTGCGCTGCCGCCAGGTGAAGCCGCGCCTGTTTGACTGTGTTTACTGCTCGAAAGGTTCACGACAACAAGACATTGCCTTTAGCACAGACCCAAGGGGAGATCTTTATGAACGCCGGCACGGTGGCTGAGTGGCAACACTCATGCCTCACAGCAAGAAGGTTGCGGGTTCGTTTCCTCCAGGCTCCGGTTTCCCCCATCAACTCAAAACATGCAGCACCCCTATGAACTAACATCAAGGACCATGATGTCCACCCTCCTGTGGGCTCACCACCTGCAGAGGAGTTCATAGGGGGGGTCAGGTGCTATGAGGAATGGGCAGCAAACTGCCCCCGCGACCCAGCTGGATTAAGCGGGAGAAGATGGATGGATGGATGGAAGACTAGCAATCACTTGTGGAAGCTAATGGGGTTCCAAATAAATAAATAAATACATAAATAAATGGATGGATGGATGGAGTTAGAACTGGCATAGAGAGGAGAGACAGAGTGGTACAAGTTGAAAGTGGATTTTTGCTGTTACATCCTGGATAATCACAAGTGTGCACCATTTTTATATTCTTATATAGGTTATACAAGCTTATACTTATACTTATGGCTGTAGCTCTCACGTTAGCGCTCTCGTGTCGGTGGCAGTCAACAGTCTGAGCACGTAAACACTGCTGAACTACTGAAAAGTGTTTGATTCGTGCGCGGCTTCACCTGGTGGCAACACACAGTGATACAACCGGAGAGAAAATAATACCCAGCAATTATGAGATCTGATTTTTTTCATGGTTCACGTTTTGTGACTCAAATATATCACTCTTTTGAACACATATTGTTCTGCTGGACCAGATGGAATCTGCCCCAGGCTGCTGAGGACCTGTGCAGACCAGCTCTGTGAGGTCTTCTGCCACATCTTCAACCTGAGCCTCAGCCTGGAGAAGGTTCCTGTCCTGTGGAAGACCTCCTGTGTGGTTCCAGTTCCCAAGACACCACACGCCAGGGAACCAGCCCACTACAGACCAGTCGCCTTGAAACTGCAGGTCCAGGTTGGGGCTCACCACGGAGCTGAGAGACTGATCCTCAGCGACCTCTGCTCCATGGTGAGCCCCACCCTGGACCTGCTGCAGTTTGCCTATCGGCCCAACATCAGGGTAGAAGATGCCGTCATCTACCTGCTGCAGCGGGCGCTCACCCACCTGGAGACCGCTGGGAGCACTGTGAGAGTCATGTTCTTTGACTTCTCCAGTGCCTTCAACACCATCAGGCCAGCGCTGCTGAGGGGGAAGCTGGAGGACACCGGAGTGGACGAACACCTGGCTGCCTGGACCATGGACTACCTGACTGACCAACCGCAGTATGTACGGCTGCGCGGCTGTGAGTCTGAGGTGGTGGTCTGCAGCACGGGGGTCCCCCAGGGAACTGTCCTCTCCCCCTTCCTCTTCACCATATACACCTCGGACTTCACCTATAACACAGACACCTGTCATCTCCAGAAGTTCTCGGACGACTCAGCCATTGTTGGCCGTGTGTCTGAGGGGAATGAGCTGGAGTACCGCTCAGTCATCAGAGACTTTGTGGACTGGTGTGGGCGCAGCCACCTGTGCCTTAACACCAGCAAGACCAAAGAGATGGTGATTGACTTCAGGAGAAGGACACTCCCTTATGCACCAGTGAACATCCAGGGGCAGGACTTTGAGACTGTGGACAGCTTCAAGTACCTGGGTGTTCACCTCAACAATAAACTGGACTGGTCCCATAATTCCAATGCCCTGTACAAGAAGGGCCAGTGTCGCCTCCACCTTCTGAGGAGACTGAGGTCCTTTGGCGTGTGCAGGCTCCTGCTCAGGATTTTCTATGATTCTGTGGTGGCCTCTGCGCGGTGGTCTGCTGGGCCCCAGGCAGCACTGAACGGGACAGGAAAAGACTGAACAGGCTGGTCAGGAGGGCTGGCTCTGTCCTGGGCTGTCCCCTGGACTCTGTGGAGGAGGTGGGTGAGAGGAGAGTGTTGTCCAAACTTACATCCATCATGGACAACACCTCTCACCCCCTGCACCAGACTGTGGAGGAGCTGGGCAGCTCCTTCAGCGGCCGTCTGAGACTCCCTCAGTGCAGGAAGGAGCTACTGCAGATCATTCATCCCCACTGCTGTCAGACTGTACAACTCCTCTGTGCAATAATCATGTCTGTGCCACTACTGGACTGTGACAACTTGCACTGTTTTGTACTTTCTTTATTTTATATATATAGTATTTATATTTCAATTCTCTTTGTAAATTTTGTACATATACTTATTCACTTTATATTATTATTTTTTATTATTATTTCAATTTTTATTATTATTGTTTATCTTAATTGCACCACACTTTTTTTTTTTCCTTTTTTGCACTTAACTGTCCTGGAGCTACTGTGACTGTTGAATTTCTCCACTGCGAGATCGATAAAGTCCTATCTTATCTTATCTTATCTTGAGAAGAAAAACACTTCATTTTCGTCACCCCAACCAACTTGCAGGACACTTTCGTCAGCCCCAAAACCGGGGAAGAACTCGACTCACCGGACGCTGTCAGGAGGCAAGTCAGTACTGATACACAACACTGCTGACGGGGATGCCGTACAGATTCATGTCAAAAACCCCAAACTATCCCTTTAAAGATTCATATAACAAAGACACAGGACGTTTTCCTCTTATGGACGCCATTTTGAGGACTTTGGACCATACTAGAGTTTTAGTTTTGGTCACATTTTCACCTGCAAGGCACTCAAAGCGCTTTACCACAAGGAACCGACAAGGAACCACATTCACACACACACACTCTTACACCAGTGTACGCAGACACTGGGACGAGGTGGGTTAAGTGTCTTTTAAGTGTCTTGCCCAAGGACACTATGGCAGCATTCGTCTGTGGGAGCTGAAATCGCACCGCCAACCTGCCAGTGGATTGAATCACTCAGCCGGTGATGTTTTTTGTAGAGAGCGGGATTCGAACCGCCAACCGTTGGATCAGTGGACAAATGCTCTACCAACTATTGTCGCCCAGATTTAGTTTTCAGTTGTTGTTTTTTTAAGATTTAATTAACTTTTTATTACTATTGTGGTGGTCCTGATTTACTGAATGTACTGTAGTAGTAGTAGTAGTAGTAGTAGTAGTAGTAGTAGTAGTAGTAGTAGTAGTCTGTAGTACAATATATAGCAAGGGTCTCAAATTCAGTTGAAACAGGGGCCGAAGATATATGTGACCTCCAAACTAATAAAATTTTAAATAAACATGTATTCTGACAAATTTTATAAGGGTCATCATATGAGATAAAAATATGTGAGAGCTATATGTTTTATCGTGAACATTATCATTGCAATTTTTAATGTTTTTTGACACAATAGGTTAAGCAAAATGAAAACAAAAACTTACACCAAGACCAAACTAGGTTAAAGCAGTCTGCAAAAAGGAAATTGTGAATAAAATCTGCCATTTTCGCCTCTGCTTAAAACAACAACTCTAATTTCTTTTCATATGGAGAACTTTGTAGTGCATAGTTTCAATTGAAAAGGGCAGTTAGACTTATGTTGGAAATTTGTGCGTTTTTCCTTGAGCCGAAGCTTGGCGGTTTGTATCTCGCTCCGGGCACAAGCTGATAAAACTCTCACATGTGCACACTGTCGTTGCGTCCTTGGGCAAAACACCTAACATGCTTTGTGTCTGCGTAGGTGTGTGTGAATAGGAAAGTGGTTCATTGATATAAAACATTTGAGTGTCCAATGGAGGTAGAAAAGTGCTGCAAAAGTGAAAACAAGTCAAGAAATGCAATATGTTTATTATATATATATATATATATATATATATATATATATATATATATATATATAAATATATATATATATATATATATATATATATATAACAGCATTTATCAGATTCACACAATAAAAACTATAACTGTATCACCTTTCTGTCTTTTCTCCCTCTCTTGCGCCCTCCTCTCTTTCTCCGTCGTTCTTTAAGTGTCACACGGCTGATGTCAGAGCTGCACATGTCAGCACTTGAATTAAGGCGATTCATCTTAAAAGATAAATTTAAAGATTTTTTTTACTTAATAAGATGAGTTTTTTTTTTTACCTGTTTCAAGATATTCCACCCGCATATATCTTATGTAGATATTACAACTTATTCTAAGCACTTTTTATATTAACTCAAGCCAGGTTAAGCCTCTTTAACTTCCTTCTCAAACCAATAAGGTGAAAAATCTTGCCATAAATACTTGAAACTAGTGTTTTCTACTTAGAACAAGATTCGAGTGGACAGCATTAAACTGACAGGGAAGATAAAAAAAACACATGGAGGAAGAGGGCACCACCTTGTGACATCAGCAAGTGAAACCTTGTGCTTTAAACTTTGAGAAAATCAAACAAAACACAACAGTTCATTAAGAAATTACATACATTTGAATCTTCCTAAGGGTATAATGTGTGTGGGTGTGTGTGTGTGTGGGTGTGTGTGTGTGTGTGTGCAGTTGTCATACTTCATCCAAGAGATTTACAGGCACCCTAAAGCACATGTATGATCTGGTTTTTGTTCCCGACTGAAACCATCCCCGCCTACTTACCTCGATATTGTTTTTTTCCAGTGCTGAATAAAACTACATCAAACTTTGTGAATGGATTCTCGTGTGTCCCCAAACACGGCACACATGTCCTCACATCACCAGAGCAAAGAACAGAATTCACTGTAAAGTCCACACGCTTAGGCCTGATCTGTGGTGAAAATGACGTTTGACTGAGCAAGAATTAATTATAATAAATAAATAAAAAGAAATAAGGAGTAAAAATCAAGCTACGACCAGTTAAAAGAAGGTCAACTGATAAAAATGTGGTTTAAGAAGCGATTTAAAACATGATACTGGTGGTGCAGCCGTATCTCCTCACGCAGGTCGTTTTCTGGACTGAAAAGGCTCCGTGGTCCTTCGTCCGGGGCCTGGACCAGGGTTAAAAGTTCTGAAATGTAACTTGGTGCAAGACCTAAATGAGCATTAAAAGTGATCAGTAAAATCTTAAAATCACTTCTAAAACACACAGGCAGCCAGTGAAGGGAAGCTAAAACAGGGGGAATGTGTTAATGTCTGTTCAAACCAGTGAGGAGCCGAGCTGCTGCAAGATCATACATAAATCATGTGTCTGCGCTGTGCAATACTCAGGCCCTTTTCCGTCTCATTTGACGCATCTGTGTTGATATAAAAGTGGGAGGACTGCATTTCCCATCATACCTTGGGCTGTGTAGTCAGTGAAGGCGAGTGAAGGCAGCTGCAGTGGCCTTTTTCAGCCTTTTCTCATCTTGATCTCGCGATATTACCGGTGCCTCTGTATCGGTGTGGTACGGTGGTTCATCTGCAGCCGCACCTTGAAGAAATAGATGTGACCATTTTTTAAGATTACACAACCAATTCAGAACTAGTAAGATAATAATAAATCTGAAAACAAGATGAATAACTTGATATAAGTTTTAAAATCTTGGCCAGATCAGAGTAATTTGCAGTGCATAAACACACCTAACATTACCCACCCCCTGCTGCTGAGACTGAGGGGGACTCCATTTTTCCCCATGTATTTGAGCAAAATTTGCCTTGCCCCAGTATGTTGTATAAACATTTCTTGAGGTCAAAATAAGTCCATTGTTTACTGTCAGCATCTAATTATAAAGTATTTTGCTGGCTGATAATCAGGAAGTGTGTGTAGCATGCTAGTTGTTGCATTACCATGACGGCCTGTGAAAGTTGTGAAATGCACTTAGAAACTCATAACCTTGAATAATTAGAATATTTGGAATGCATAAAGTAACATTGCAAACTGTTTAAAATGAACTAGTTCTGTCTTTCACATTTTTGCACAAAATATTCTATCCAAAATGTAATTGTAACTGAAACATTATGGGTTCAGTTAGAGCTTTGTGTTGCATTTTTTGTATGAAAAGCGCTCTGTGAATAAAGTTTGATTGATGAAAGGTCAAAAAGAGAAACAGTCAAATATCAAATTTAGGAAGAATTTATTTATAACCACAAGTTTATGAAAAATGTATGATTTATTATTATTAATATTATTTGGGGTAAAAATACTCAGACTAACTATGTTAAAATACCCAGGCCTTGACAGCCCCGGGTGCACGTGGCAAAGGCCTAAACTTTTAAGGGATAGAGCACTCACCACGCTCCGTACAACACACACACACACAAATTACTCGGAAAACTAAAACGTGCAAATATGTGAAGAACGCGCAAAAACACCACCGCACACAAGGAGTGATGGAGCAGAAGTGAAGGAACCCATCACCAACCCTCCACCAGCAGAGCAACCACGTCCAATCAGCCGTGGAGCAAGAAAAACAAAATTAGCACAAATTACAAACAAAAACTCCCCCCAAATAACCAAAAAGACACAAAAGACTTACAAAGCAAAGTACTGTAACTCAATATAAGCACAACCTAGACCCCAATTAACCGAAACAATAGACCCAAATAAAGACGGCGGCATCTAAGAAACATAAACATTAATGGCCCACAGAAACAAAGAATGAAAAATACAGTCAAAAAGAACTTATATTACCTAACAAAAAGATAAAAACATACAAAAGGGACAAAAATAAGCGGCGAGGTAAAACTTATTTAATAAAAGAAGAACACCCACCAGGCCTACAGGGTAATGCGGAGGAACAGGGTACAGAGCGGGCAGGTAGTTTACAAGGTAGGAGGGCAGCTTACCTCTAGCTTCAGCTACAGGGCTTAAACACCAGCGGAACCTTAGAAACGTAGTGTCTCGCCGTTACGTGATACGGCCAACCGCAAATCGGTCACATAATTACGTTTAATCTGCATCGCTGGATTGTGTTGCTACAGTCGATGGCGCAATGGTGTTTTTTTAAGCAATACACTGCACAAGGTCATTACATCAATTTGTTTTCATTCACATTCTATTTCTGCCTGTCCTGTCAGTGAAGAATATCTCGTATGAGTCTTGATGTCTGACCCGCTGACCCGTGTTCAGCGAGCGTCAGTCTCCTCCTGCGCTCCTCAGGTTTTGGGTTTCTTGTTTACTCGCTTGTTTTAGACGCTGATTCACGCTCTATCTATACCCTGTGTCTCTCAGCATACATCCCGCGGTTGGACATATGTTTGTGGATATTTGGGCCTTTACACCTGTCTTTAGCCCGGAGACAGCGGCCTCCTTAGCAACGCAAGAAGAAGAGGCAGAGAGGGCAGATTTCAGGCACCTGCAACGTCGCCCGTCAACAACTGCTATAAAGACTCTGCATTTACGGTCGGATGAAATTAAATATATCTACAGCAATGCATAAATAAGAAAAGTGCATTCTCAGGTGGCAATAGTGGAGCAAAGCGTGGAAATTGTCTGGGTAAGGGCAGTCGGGAGTTTGTAGAGGGATGTGGGGGGATGGCATTGCCCTTGTTGACAATATAAGCTAAAATCACACAATTTGACCATTTTTTCTAGTTTGGACAAAGCCAGTTATTAAGACAATGATGAGGAACTTAAGAAAAGGGCTAGACGATGTTCGTGTGTGAGACTTTCTGAACCTCCTGCTTCAAACAATACATAACTGCCCCAGCAATGCGTTGTGCTGGTGGTCATCGCACAAAAACAACAAATGTTTACTGTGTATTTTGACGGTATAGACTTTAAACTTCATTTTCACGTACACAGAGCTCCTTTGACACACAGTGACAACACAACGCAACAGACATTACTATAGACATTCCAGTGCACTCATCGGGGTCGACCGTTCAAAAACGTAATGGCCGAGGGGGTCAGACTTCTGCCAGAGCGGGCCCTCCTGCACCTGATCACCCTGTACCTCCGTCCTGAGGGCCAAGGGGTGAAGTGATCCCGTATAGTGGGTGAGTGGGGTCCTGTTCTATGGAAAGTGCAAAGCGTCCAATGGTCCTGTTATTAAGATCTGCAAGGTTGGGTGTGGGGAGTGCTATGATTTTAGCAGCTGTGAGTGTTTAGACCAGTTTTTAACGTAAGCATATTGAAAAAGCAGGTGAAACAGTACAACATGATGGCCTGGATGACAGATTTGTACAGCAGTAATAGCAAATGCGGAGAAACATAGAGTCATTGAGTTTTCTGATTATTGACAGTCGTTGATGGCTTCTTTTGTATGTCTGTAATGTGCTGATCAAACGTAAGTCCCTTATTGATTGGGGCCCCCGTGATATTTGAAAGTGTCCACTGTCTCTACTGTCTGATTGCTGATGATGATTGGTGTCTGTGGTGAGGGAGGGTTGAAAATAAGTTCCTTTGTTTTACTGACATTGAAGTGGAGATGGTTGTCCTTACACCACTTAGTGAATTATATGATTGTGCTGTGAATGTTTTGTGTATGTTCCAAAATGTCCAAAAATAGCAAAGAGTGTGGCTGTCCCCTTTCACTTTTAATGCATTCCAAAAATACACATCCAAAACGTTCAGGTTTACACTTGCATAGGGTGAAATAGACATGCAGTGTGCCTTACATGAGCCCCAGACACGCTCCACACTATCATCCTGTCACGAGTAGACGCACTCAAACTTAGGCCCCTAAACACACTGCACGTCAGCGTTTATGAACTTTTACGAGCGTAAACTCCTAAAACTGTCACGTTTTAAAAAGAGAGATGACCTGAAATGAACAAAGACCATAAGAAACCAAATAGCTAAATCCAAAAATAGACACAACAGACATGCCGCTGACTATGGACCAACTGAGAGTCCTGTAAACTGTCGGAAGGGTCCGGGGGTCACGGAGACAGACCGCAAAGGCAGTTTGGAGGGGTCAGGTGGCCATGGAGGCAGCCCAGGAAAGTCCAGAGGCTTAGAGGCGTATTAACAGACCCTGGGAACTTTAACCCCAGAGAAGGTTCTGGGAGATCGGGTGGCTAAATATGCACAGAATATGCTCCAGATCCAGAGGCAGAGATGACCCCTGACAGCGAGCGAGAGCCAGCGGTGATGGCAACAATCTAAGATGAGGAGTAAAGACTGGAGCCAATCTTAGATGAGAAGCATAGTGAGGAGCAGGGCAAGAAGGATTGCAGGGTTGAGATCTGGCGGTAAGCTCCCTGGAAGGAAAATGGCCTTCCTGCACGAAAAGATGTGTCCAGCGGTGGATTAGGAACAGAAGTAGGCCAAGAGTACTGCTGCTGAGGCCATGGAGGAAGAAGGTTAGGGTCAGGAAGCCCCAGAAAGGCTCAGATGCAACAGGATTTGGGGGTAGTGACCCTCTGTACTAGCCTCATGCAGGTGGGAGCTGAGGTGGAGGAAGGAGAGCTGCATTGTAATTCTCACTGACCTTATTCGTATAACATTAGGATTTCAAACACACACTTAAAGTAAAGAGAGGTACAGCAGTCGGGGGTAGAGCGAGATAAATCAGAACATTTGTCCTGCACCTGCATCATATCTGGACCTGTTTTTAACCCTCATCCAGGAGGTTTTTCCAACTTTTCTAATCTCTAACCCTCCAGATAGTGCATTTTACGAGCTAGAAATTCGTGAGTGAAAAATGCCTCTTTAAAAGTTTTAAAAATCAAGTGCAGATCAAATGTTGAGGGGGTTAGGTGGTTGTAGGTGTTGTCCCTATCTGCCAATGGGAGGTGGGCAGGGAGGGAGAGGAGGTAGGGAGGCTAAAGGGGGGTCAAGGTAGGGTTAAAGGGAGGAAAGGGATGGTGGGAGGAGGATATGGAAAGAGGGAGAGGGGACAGTAAGAGAAATCAACACTAGGAGTAGGAGAAGGGGTTTCCTCCCCCTTTTCCTTTTCGTTCCGTCTCTGCCAGCTCCTTCTTCTTCTTTTGTTTTCTTGTACTGTCTCATGATCTTCTGTTAAACTCTCTATAGATGGATTATTTGTTTGGAAACACAGCAGATGCACAGCCTGAGTGCAGAAAGCGCCGCTGTCTGTCAAAATGAAAAGGAAAGGGTTGTAGATGAAAGTCGCAGCTCAACTTTTTAGAAAAAGCCATATTTGCTGGAAAAAACATATGAACGTGTTTTATAAGTTTTACTTTTGTTTTTGTCTCTGACTTTCCCCCAGAGCTCGATCACACCACAATCAGCCTGCATCCCTAATGAAACCTGCACATCGCATCAAGTTGCTGTGTACAGTTTGCATCATGTTTTATATACTTATGAAGAGCTGTCGTGTGGGAGCATGGATGACGTAGGCTTGTGGGTGGAGCACTGGATAGAATCTTACAGCTAAACATAAAGAGGGATCAAATGGGACCCGGGACACAATCTCTTAATATTTTTGATGACATTATAACATGGTAGAAAGCTAAAATAAAAAGATTTTGCATCATACCCCCTCTTCACATTCTTCCTGCATCGTTTCTAGTGCAACTCTAAACCAGTCCTTTCATTATCTTGACTTTAGGCCCTAAACACACTGCACGCATCAGCTTTTACGTGCATAGGCTCGTGAAACCGCAACGTCAAGGCAACGTGAGGACGACCAGCTCCAGCAGAACGTATGTGTGGACTTGTTGAATAGGCTTGTTTTTACCATCTGTAGAGGGTGACCACTGCAAACAGGAGGGTTTCAAAAGAAAATCTGAAAGGAGAAATAACTCTTTCTGGGCTCCATCAAACAATAATAATAGCACATACACAACAACAAATGCATGTTTTCTATGGGCTTTAATGGGGATACACCCCTATGCTTGAGGGAAGTATCAAAGTTTGGTCTCTATTTGTTTATACAACAATGATTTTATAATAAATAATACATAATTAAGCATCTGTGTAATCCCTCAGCTGTCCAGGAAGGATCCATAGCAAAAGAAAAAATTGAATTCTGTCACTGGACAAAAGTTTTTGGAGTAGAAACGCTTCGCAACTCATCTAAGGTTCTTCTTCAGCTCTGGACACAGCCTAATATCTGCCTGAAGGGAGGAGCTAAACACTCTGAAAGTACTCTGAAACTAACACACCTACTGGATTACAATACACCGTACGGCTGTATTTTCTTTCTCTGAGCTCTGTCCAGTCATTGAGGCTGTACTGTAATGTGTTTGTCGGTATAGAAAGAAGCAGACACAGACGTGGATTGGAACTTGTGCTGTACTCAGTAACTTCTAAACTGTATCTAATGACAATTACATGGCTAGAATTAAACTTAAAGGTGCAGTGTGTAACTGGTCTGGTGGAGGGTCTGTCACCGGTTTGTCTCCATGGAGATGGGCTTAGAATGTTCCACAGTATGACCATAAATCTCCACGACCAAATTACAGGTTAGATGTGTGGAGAAACGACCTCACTCACAGTAAGAATGTTTTTAGAGATATTTTTGAGCAATAAATAACAGATGTAGTACAGACGATTTAAACTAAAGCATTAACATCTCCATGGAGACAAACAGGTTTCAGACCCTCCAAAAAGTTGCACAGTTCACCTTTAATTAAAAGTACAAATACAGGTTTAAACATATGCTCAAAAAGTACAATTACCCAGCAGTCACATGAGTATGTGTAGTTACTTTCCACCCCTGGTTTTAGCATGAGTCGCCAACCAGTGCCAGAAATACCTCACTTTTACCCAAGAAGTTTTCCAATCCTGACATGAACCATGAAGGGAAAAAAGTGTACATTTTTTAATATCTGCACTTCGTCATTGTGATAAATTGCAAATTGCTGTTTCAGTGTAACGGGGTGTTAGATTTCCATGAATTATTAATACAGCTTAGTTATAGGCTAATCATTTTGTAGTATTTGACAGAGTTTGCAGGTCTTGTGTGACTTTTCAGATAATAACGATATCATTCTCCCTGTCCTTACTTGAACTGAGTGAACCCAGATAGCTGCTTTATCCCTGTGCTATACTACCTCTGTACAGGCACAGAGGGTGAAGCGAGGTTAGTACCACTGCCTCACAACTAAAGGGTTTCAAGCGCAATTCCCAGACCAGATGGGGCCTTTCTGTGCAGTTTGTGTTTGTCTGTTTGTCTAAAACATGCACAATAAATAGGCTCTCCAGCTAAGATTTTCCAACGCTGATCATTGCTTTAAGGGCCCATTTAATGATGTTTCCTCATTAAAAACTTACCTGGAGTTGTGTTTTGTTTCATTTGCACATGTTCAACACACAAACCCTGCATATTTAGGCTGAGTTCTTCTCTCAAACTGTTTCACCTTACGATGTCATGTATACAGAAATTTCTCAACTGCGTTTTTAAAGTCTGTACACCTTCATTAGAATCATTTGTGTCATAATTTCAGCCCTGGGTTTGCCAATTTCTGCAGGACAAAAAGTAAAAAGAGCTGTTAACTTGAAAATTACTGCTACTTCATGACATCACAAGGTTGAACGGAGAATTTTGAGCTTTTGAGATGTAGACAGACTAATCATAAAGGTTTGTTTGACTGAAATGAAACACAACCCCGGGGATGTTTTTGATGAGGTACACTTTTCCTACTGCTCCTGACAGTTTGTCCCTATAACACAACAATATAGGAAGATTATGTGATAAATAAAACTCCAAAACTGATTCAAATTTTGTCTCATTATTGTGTAAGGCAAGACAATCCACCCACACTGCCTACAGTATTTTTCGGTCTATAAGGCGCACTTAAAATCCTTTATTTTTCTTAAAAATTGTCAGTGCTCCTTATAAGACTGTGCGCTTTATGTATGTATTAATTCTGGCTGTGTTGACTGACCTCGAACCGATTTTATGTGGTACATGGTGCTTAAAAAAAACGAAGCCGCACCGCTTGATGGATTGTCGCATGGAGCATGGAAGCCCTCAGAAACATTCGGGCATAGGACAGAAATCTGTGCATATTTGGTTGCAGCTGAACACAAAACAAACATCTGCAAACTCTCGAATGAGTCCAGTTGTACATAAAATGTGTTGTGTGTATTTCATCCATCAGAATATGAATTACAATCACAAAATAAAAACTTATGATTACTGCAGCACTTACCAGGACTATAACAGAACTAAACAGGTCTTAACTGGGACTGAACCTGGACTAAACAAGGGCTAAGCCGGAACTAAACCAGGACTAAACCAGGTCTAAAACAGGACTAAACCTGGTCTAAACCAACTCTAAACCAGGTCCAAACCAGCTTTAAACCATAACTGAACCAAGACTGTCCGCACACGGGGCTCACTCATTCAAGAGTTTACGGATCTTATGCTCAACTACAATCAAACATGCACAGACCTCCACCCCATGCACACGAACACCTCTGAAAGACTTCGTGCTCCATACTGTCAGAGCATTACAGCTCCTGTAGTCCGGAGCCTCGTGGAGTAATACGTACCGTGCTTCAACATCATATTACAGTGTGTGTATAAGGACCCGAAATTGCCCCTGTTCAGAGACATGCTGACTCACACGCCCGATTGAAGCAAACTAATTTGGTGTTTGCCATCATTCCGGGTGGATTAGCCAAAGAACTCCAACCACTAGATATTGATGTCAACAGGTCATTCAAAGTTAAATTGCGATCTGCGTGGGAGCGTTGGACATCTGAACAGAACACATATTCACCAAGGACAGGGAGGCAACGGCAGACGAGTTACCCACGATCTGCCAATGGATCGTGGATGCGCCTTTTAATGTGGTGCGCCTTATGTATGAAAATAGACCCGTTCATTGATCTAGTGTCTTATAATCCGGTGCGTCTTATGGTACTTACGGTATTTCTTTCACAATATGTAGCATTTATTTATAAGCTACACACACTGTATGTTGGTGGTCAAAGATGGTGTAAGAGGTGAAAAGTTTCTCAACCACTGCTATTAATATGAAGTCCAGTCGTTTTGGTTTAGTCCTGGTTAAGTGCAGCTTTTGAATTTAGGTCAGTGTGGGTTTGATACGGCTTTTTATGTAGTCTAGTTCCCCTTTGTTTGCCCTGCTGTATGTTGCTGTATGCTCATAAACGCTGCCTTCACTTACCTTTCTGTTGCCGGGTAAACGGGATATTTACGACTAAGCTCCTGTTACATGGAGAGCATCTGCTTCTGAACCAGATAGTTTTACACAATTACACTTACTACATTTACTCAGTTACCTCAAATAAAACGTGGGATTATATGTCCAAAGCAAGGGGCAAGACAACCACGTACCACAGTTCATACACAAATTCATTCAAAGTGCTTTACAGAATAAGAAAGACATTCAAATCACAATTCAAATAAATCCAAACATAAATAATGATCATAAAATTTGCATTCAGACCACACTCACACTAGGCCTTTAGATCCGTGCTGTGTTCAGGCATGATAGTGTAGTGTTCTATGTCCCACACTCACACCTGCACAACCTGAGCCACGGCCCCACGACATCTTCACACGCCACTGTTTGTTTGGATGTATGACGCACAGCAGAGCTAACGCTTTAGTGGAGAAAATAAGTCCAGCGGCATGAAATCTCTCTGCCAACTGAAGCAAGAAAACTTGTAATACATTCTCTTGTTTTAGCTCATCTGGATTATTGGCCTATTGTGTGGTCTAAAGATCTGGACAAACTGCGGATAGTTCAGAATCGAGCTGCAGGACGAGCTCTCAAATGACCTTTCTGAATTAGTGTTAATGTTCTGCAAAAGATGCGGTCATGGATGAAAGTCAAAGAGAGCCTGACGAGTTCAGCCCTATGTTCCCACATGCTGCAATAACTACCTTGAGATAAATATAGATAGTACCTTAAGTCATATTGTACATAGTCTGTATTTATAAATGGACATAGCACTCTAGCCGCCGCGTTCTTAATAGGAATTTAGCTTGAAGACGTTTCTGGCTCCTGCTGACCGTTGTTCCCATTGATTTAAATTTGATTAATAATAATAATAATAATAATAATAATAATAATAATAATAATAATAATAATAATAATAATAATAATGCATTAGTCTTATATCGCACTTTTCCAGTGCTTGTTGGTTTTGGGTTAGGGTTACAGAAGCGAGGCTGTCAAACTGCACCACCACCATCACTCACACACACTCTACTTTCACACTAGGCAATGTGGGTGAAGTGTCTTGCCTAAGGACACAATGACAGTTTTTGTGACTAGGATCCCACTGTGGCACCTGATTTTCCTGGTGGTCTCCCTTCCAAGTACCAGACCTGCGATTGAACAAGATCAGTCTCTGACAAGGAGGTTTGGCCACAATATTGTCGTCCGTCTCTGGAGCCTCATCATGTTGATCTTAAAATGTTTGTATTAACCCACTTTCCATGATCCTGGTGTTTTTATTTTGCTAGTTTGCTTGTAAATAAATTCATATTCCTAATATGGAGCCTGGGTCCAAATTCGCTGCTGTAACCGTCATTTCATTTGTCTTCATTTGACTAGAGCCGAACACTATGGTGATGTCACACTGGCTTAGTCCATGTCTTCATACAGTCTGTGATATTATAATAGTTGTACTTGCTGAAGGTTGTAGCATTACATCAGTAACAAAAGTACCAAACCCATTACTTACGTCTATGGTGATGTCGTTTTTAAGAGTAAACAGAACCTGACCCTTGGTCACATGTCGCCCTGTTAATGTGCTCAAATCAAAGTGCATTCTAAAGCATGAAACTTTATTATCCATTTCTCTGGTACAAACAACGTCTCTGAATGTTTACATGAGCAGTGCTCAGAACAGGACCACTGCTGTTTCATAACACAGCCCGTGTCTGCACTATAGGGGACTGCTTTTTCCAATTTTCACCCTAATCCATTTAGATGGTCTCATGTGTAGTCTGTTTGTGTATGTACCAGGAAAAATGTGTAGAATTCCTGTGCAAAGGGGCAATGGGAATGTCATATACTGCTGTGTCATACTGCAAGACATGTACATGTAGTATGTTTTGTATTTATTATGAAAGGGCCCATATTAGGCTATGTTCTGGTCTATGTTCTAATGTTCCCCCATCACACACGCACTTGGAGTTGTGTTTTGTGTCATTTTGTGTCGTCTACATGAGATAGGCCTAAATCTCACTCTCTTCATCTCTTTTGTCAGTTTGGTGTAAAATACCTCAAACTCAATCCAATGTATCAATTTATATACAACTAGTAAACTAATAATGAGGGAACACAAAACATTCATTTGACATGATATGAGCCCTTTAATCTCGGATGCTGTCATGTTTCTGTCAGTTTGCCTCAGGACTGGTGCTGATAATCACACCACTAATGCACAGTACTGAATAGGTCAAATAGAATAAAACAAATGTCCCACTGTCCCTGTGTTCTGTCATGTGTCTGCGGTCACTTACACATGACACACTTCAGTCTATTATAAGAACCAGACTATAACGTTGTTTTTAGGGACTGTCCCAGCGCAAACAACAAATGGTGGAAAACACATCTTCAGTATTTCCCTGTCACTGCTCCCTCCAGGCTCTAACGCCACTGTTACCGACACGATTAAGTCTGAGATTATTGTGAAGCGTTCCAATATAGGGAATTAAAATGGAAACTTATACTTATTGACACTTTGCAGCTGACGTCATCCACATTCCCTGAGGGTGTGATGCTAACTGTAAGCACTACTCTGTCTGAAGCTTTTTAGAAAGTGTTTTTTTCATTTTCCATGGCTGATACGATGGGCCAGTTGATGCCTGATAAGTTCTACAGATATTTTGACATCGATTATTTTGCCCTGTGTTATGTGTTGCCATGGTAACAGATAACACACTTGTCGGTCTATTATAAGAACCAGACTATAACATTGTTTAAGGGGCTGCCCCAGTGAATCAGTATGTGCAGGATTCAGGACTCCAGGGAGCAACACAAATTTCTCCTCTGTCTCCCTTCTTTTTCATCTCTCTTTTCCTCTCTAACTCTCTTCTCTCCCTCCTTCACCCTATCTCTACCTATCCCTTTCTCTGACCCTCTTTACGATCTCTTATCCCCACTCTCTCTTTTCTCCTCTGTCTCTTTCTTCCTCTTTTCTCTCTCTGCCGCCCACTTTTTCTTTGTCTCCCGCTCTCGCTCCATCTTCATTCTCTCTCTCTCTCTTTCATTCTATCTCTCTACTCCCCTCCTTTCTTTCCTGTCTCCTTTAACAGATCTCTCTCCCCTCCCCTCTCTCCTTTACCTCTCTTTCCTTCCTTCCCCCTTTCTCTCTTTATCTTTCTTTTTCTCTCTCTCTCTACTGTCTCCTCTCTTCTTCCTTGACCCCTTCCTCTCTTTACCCCCTTCTTTCTTTCTCTCTCTCTCTGCTGTCTCCTTTTTCCTTCACCCCTCTCTCCCTTTCTTTCATCCTTTCTCTCTTTTTCCCGCCATCTTTCTTTCTCCTGTCTCCTCTCTCTCTTACTTGACCCTCTCTCTCTTTACCCCTTTCTTTCTTTCTCTCTCTGCTGTCTCCTTTTTCCTTCATCTCTCTCTCCTTCCTTCAGCTTTTCTCTCTTTACCCACATCGCTCTCCTTCACCCTTTCTCACCGTCTCTCCCTCTGTCCTTCACTCTCCCTCTCTCTCCCTCTCTTTCTGTCCTTCACTCCCCCTTCTGTCTCCCTCGCTTTCTGTCCTTCTCTCCCCCTCTCTTTCTGTCTTTCATTCTCTCTCTCTTTCTGTCCTTCACCCCCTGTCTTCCCTCTCTTTCTGTCCTTCACTCCCTCTCTCCCCCTCTCTTTCTGTCTTTCATTCTCTCTCTCTTTCTGTCCTTCACTCCCTCTCTCCCCCTCTCTTTCTGTCTTTCATTCTCTCTCTCTTTCTGTCCTTCACTCCCCTCTCTCCCCCTCTCTTTCTGTCTTTCCTTCTCTCTCCCCCTCTCTTTCTGTCTTTCATTCTCTCTCTCTTTCTGTCCTTCACCCCCTCTCCCCTCTCTTTCTGTCCTTCACTCCCCTCTCCCTTTCTCCCCCTCTCTTTCTGTCCTTCTCTCCCCCTCTCTTTCTGTCTTTCATTCTCTCTCTCTTTCTGTCCTTCACCCCCTCTCTCCCCTCTCTTTCTGTCCTCTCCCTCTCTTTCTGTCCTTCACTCCCCCCTCTGTCTCCCTCTCTTTCTGTCCTTCACTCCCTCTCTCCCCTTCTCTTTCTGTCCTTCTCTCTCTCTGTCTTTCTGTCTGTCCTTCTCTCTCCTCTTTCTATCCTTCTCTCCCCCTCTCTTTCTGTCCTTCACTCCCCCTCTCTTTCTGTCCTTCACTCCTCCCTCCGTTTCCCTCTGTCCGTGTGTCGTGCAGCAGCTGTGATGGTCCAAAGGTGAAGAGTTTTGTGTGGCTCCACTGAGAGTTTCCATCTGTGAGTGACGGGACTGACCCAGAGTCAGGAGGAACTGTAAAGCTGGAAATAGAAGCTTGTATTCTTGGAGAGCGACTGGACACATGTACCGCACTCTTTCACTCAGCACGCACCATCGGCCTGGTCAGGGGCTATCAAAGGTGCTTTAAGGTCCTAGAACCCAGGGGTGGGTGGACAATTCTTGTTTCCATGGGGCCACAAGAGAAACAGAAAATATTGTGGAGGGCTGGGCTAAAATGTTTAACTCGATTCTACAGAATATGAATCGTATTTCTTTATAAAAAGCAGTAAAAAGAATTGTTCTGAAGTACTGATCAGAGTGGTAAGATGTTATGATTAACCAATGAAAAAGTGAGGTTACCTTTCAAAAAATGTCATTTCAAAAACACTTCTAAAATAAAAGCAATGCAGCTTTAGGGCCTGTTTACACAAGAACGCTTGTGGGTAAAAACAACAAAATATGTGATCAAAAGTGCCTTTCGTTTAGACGGTGATGAGATTTTTGGGGCTTAAAAACACAAAAATCTGAAACCACCCTCCAGAGTGGAAAGGTTGAATACGCTCCACCGTATTGTTTCTGTCTACACTGCCCAAGACGCAAAACTCTGGTCAGATCTGCTCAAGTCATGTCTGTGT